>CM077162.1:156972775-157407414 GCA_039583875.1 Platanthera guangdongensis | reverse complement strand
TTCCCATGAATATGATTGAAAGGGCAATTCATCAAATCACATCATCATGTATTCTCATCATATCAATTATATTCCATTCATCATAAAATCAATCATTCATTTATCACATACAATTCAATCATCATTAAACAATTCAACAAAATCATCAAGCAGCATCACACAATCCACTGTTAGAAAATGGGAGGATAGTGGATGTACATAATTGGTGAACCACTATAAATCTTATTGTGTTGTATTGAATGATGAAAGCTAAACACCTTAAATCAACACAACTCACCTAAAATAGGAAAAGTTTTAAACCCTACCCTCCCCCCACCTCTAGGTGTTAGCTTCTCTTGAAACTAAAGACTTTCACAAATGATAATTTCACAAATAAAGAACAGAAAATGGCACACACAGACAAATATAATTATCATAAACAGGAGAAATAATAATAGCAGAGTGCCTAAATAATTATTCAATTCCAACAACCCTATGTAACCTATTACATATATCATAGTTAGGTTTCATGTTCCTTAATGACAATGCCCCGACTAGATCTTTTTCCCAATTTGTCTTCAGCCTCTTTCTTATTTTACCTCAGTTTTTCAAAGTAACTGTAAAACTTAGGAAAGTAGTTGCTTGGCCTGGAGATCCATCTGAACTGTACCAGCATACTTATCTTTTATGAATTTTCTCCTGATCTCTTCATGCCTTTCATGTTTAGCACATTCAATGGAGTTGTACAATTTACTCCTTCGGTCTTGTTCTCTTTAATTTGATCCCATACAGATAAAATGATAGTCCTAGATTGAGGACTCCATGGTTCAAAATTTGGCCTGGTATCCATCTCTTCTCTATGTCTTTCTGCTTTTTCTGGCCTCAAATTCTTCCTCAGAAACAATTTTCCCTTTGCTTTTGGATAGTTGTTGAGTGGTGGAAATGAATGCAGGAATAAATATATCAGCAACAATTCATCCCCATCACCTTCTGTGTAGCTTTCAGGTACAGGCACATCATATGTAAAAGGATCTAGGCCCAATGCCTCTCTGATTAAATTTGAAGTCCATATGACATTGTCAGTACTGACCTTAATCATTAATTTTGAAAGTCTTTAGTTTCAAGAGTAACTAAAACACCTAGGGGGTGGGTTTTTGTATCTTTTTCTACTATCTTGTTACTTATGCGTGTTGTGACATATTGTTATGTTCGCTTTCAAGAACACACAATCAACACACAAATAGTTATAGTGGTTTCCCAAGATTTGGGTACATCCAATATCCTCCACCTTTCTAAACAGTGTGTTAGACAAGGCCAACTTCTCCAAATTCGGCTCAATCAGCTTACAATACAGATCCCACGGGATCTCTCAGGCTCGTTCAAGTCCTATCTCAGTCCCAAGGCCCTACACTCAGAGAAATATTCTCCTACAACTCAGTGATCCACTCCAGAACACCTTTCTCAGACTTTAACTTAAATTCCTACACTCAGATCCACCACTGGATCCTACTCAGAGAGAAACTCTAATACAACTCAGATTCTCAACTAGAATCTTATAACTCAGCATAAATGCCCTACACTCAGATCTATAGAAAAGATCCTACCTCAGTTGATGCAGGCCAATGGTTCCGACTGATAAAAGTACGCGCTCTTGGGCTCGACAATTAACTAGCATGTGTAGGGTACAATAATTCTCTAAGTACGCTACCGTTGATTTCAACTAAATAGTGGCACAAACTTTATCAATGCATAATGCAAAGGGACTCTACCCCATTTTGACATTAAACAAGGGCTATATGCAATGTTTGCTCAAACGAATAGGACCTACACGATCCGGACAATTAGCAATTCAAATTAAATTTATCCGCAAGCATTCACAAATCTAATTAGAGAAGATCGGACTAAAATAATGATTTAAAACACAGTCCAAAATTAATCCCAAAATTATTAAATACGAGGTATGCAAGATCACTTGAACTCAGGGAGAAATCAAGGTTAATGAATCTGATTTCTTCTAGCGTTCATGAGATCTACCCGATCCAACTTATACGAAAATATTCGGAAGAAATCACTCTTGAAATTTCAAATTTAATTAAGCACTAATCTCAATATAAATCAGGACTAATTACTTGCCTTCTAATCCACCAAATCTCTCAAATATTATAGAAGAAATCATACAAGAGATGTTTAGAAATTTGTTACCCAAATCCCAAGAAATCCGTCCACAAGATGAGTGGAGGAAACACACACGATGGTGGTTGAATCTATTTCCACGCAAAATCCTCAGATCCGCACCGGACGATGAAGTCGCAAGCCATTCTTCATTTTGCAAAACCTTAGGAGAGAGAAAAGGTGGTGGCCAAATTCTTTATGGAAGAAAAAGGAGAGGGGGTGGGTGGTGGTCGGTTTTGGTGTTGGAAGGGAGGAGAAAGCTCGGGTTGGTGGTGGAGGTGGGTGGTCGAGAGAATGAAAGGAGGGGGAAGGGTGGCCGGCTATGGTTTTGGGAGAGAAAGAGGGGCTCATTTTTGGGAGGAGAGAGGAAGGGTTATTTAGTGGAGAACTAGAGGAGGAGGAGGGAGGAGGAGAGGAGGCCAAGAATGGAGAGGGAGAAGGAGTGGTCGGCGGCCAAGAGAAAGAGAGAAAGGGAGGGGCCGAATTTCCAAGAGGGGGAAAGAGAGAGGAGGGGGGAAATTCAATTTTGGATTCTTAGGTTTTTTTTCATTGATCAATCTACCAAAATCCTTCATAACATGGCCTTATATAACCTATACCACTCAATCTCCTCCGTACAAATAAAATGAACACATGATGGTTATATGCACCCATCATACACATGACATAACAAATACAATAATAAATGCATGAAATAAAAACACCCTTGATGGTTATAGGCACCCATCATACATGAAATGAAATAAACACTAAAAAAATGCTTTAAAAATAAAAATTGCTAAACAATATATAATTATAAATTTTTATTTTATAATTATATATTTTCATTTGATGGTGACGACGGTGATGGTGATGGCGGACGTCGAGCAAAACATGTAGCGACAATGTCATTGGCAAAGAACATCGTGGTAGAATCTCATCCTCGAGCTTGTGGCAATGTTCGTCCCAATCAATGAACTCTCTATGTCGGGGATCAACGGCCGCATCAGTAACATCGTCATCAATCCTCCGCCCACTCAAAATTACTCATCACTGATGAGTGGCCCATGAGGGGAGAACAGTCAAAAGCAGCAGCAACAGGGGGCAAATCTGGCCCTGCCATCCATGTCGCAGTAACATGACCATCCCATAACAATGAGCACCTGGTAGACATAGAAACAACAAGACTTTCGAGGAAACTTCAAAGGGTGTCAAGCAAAAGAAAAATAACTTGAATCTTACCATCCGGTTCAAGAGCCAAGGAGTCCACATGGAAAATAGATACGGTAGAACTAACACTCCCCAACCCAAGAGAACATTTAGTGGGAGGAATAAATGACGAATAAAGCCACTCAGGTGGAAAAGAGACGTACAGTAAAAAGTTCGGAAACTTGAAATAAAGTGAAACACCCTATGCTATATAAAAATCCGAAAGAAAAGCATGAAATCCGAAGTTCTTCATATGCGAGGATGGGTTGGCGTTCCTACGTATTAAATTATTAACGGAGCCAGAGAGCATCTGCTCGGTGACTGACCAGACTAAACCCAAATCCATAATTCTAGTTTAGCACGGTCTCGGACGGGAGCGGAAGTGTGTGCGACATAAATTAAAATGAAATGCTAACGTCCTAGATAAATGTAAAGCATATAAGTAATGAGGTGCAAATTGATTGATTACATTTTTAAAAATGCTCCTAAGTAACTTATGACCGCGAGGAGTGAAACCATGTGCTACATGACTTGACCCAAATGCAGAGGATATGGGGGTTAAGTCAGGTTGAACGGGATCCTTATAATCAAAAATTATTTCAATGGGCTCCAAATCTGTAGTTTTAATTCTAACTTTAATATACTCACGTTTGGCATGAAGATATGCCATGGAGAACCGCTCATCATAAACAATATAGTTGTACGCTACCGGATGTGAAAAGATTTGCGAGCGATATAACTCAAGAGGCCCAACTATAGTTACAAACATATGGACATGAGGGTCATCAAAAGGCGATTGGTAAATGCGTGCAACCGGGTGTGGTATATAAGTATGTTTAGGAGTCACCACATCCAGAGGCACAATAACCAAGGATTCACAAGCGGTCCGAAGCGAGGTTTTGCCCAACGTCGTGCGATCAGATGAACGGTCTAACCTCGGAAAAGCGTAGTCAGATCTACAGATGGTGGTTGAAATACCGAGCACGTAAACTAATAATTCACTCACACATAACTGACTAGATAAGTCCAACGGGAAAGCTAAATAAAGGGGCACCTCAAAATGTTTCGGACTAGATGAAACCAGCTCGTGTCCTAACAAGTCATCACCTAAAGTAATTTTTGATAAACTTTCATCACAAGGTGACTCTACCAACTCATCCGAAATGTCTTCCAACTCAAGGTCATCAGAAAACTCCATGACAATCAAGGGTGACAACTCAGAAATATAGTCGAAGGGAAGTGGGAGAATCCTAGGGGGTGATACCTCAGAGGAGAAATCCTCATCCAGGTCACTAGGATATCCAAGCTCCTCATCGTCACTAAAATCGTCAGTTAAATTGGCCTCGCCTTCAGTGGTGGGCTTAGTCCTAGACACTACCTCAGACTCATCAGGAGAGTCAACGACTAGATCAGGTAGCTTATGGGGAGACTCAAAAGGGACTACGAGCGTATTCAGAATAGGATGCATAATAGAACCAAGATCAGATACGCAACTGGACTCACATTTCACAATAGCCTGTCTACCCCTGCAGATAGGACTACTATCACCCTGTAGGCTCATGGCAATCCTAACAGTTACTTGTACAGAACTCGATAAAGGGGACATCACCTTTTCCTTTCCTCCATATGTGAGGTAAGCTATGGGTAGCTCTACCAACCTGGAGAAAGGGTCTATCATGAGGGAATATGACACTCCTATGGTCAGATATGGGTCTAGTGCCCTGGCGTAATGTAGCCACTTCATCGAACATCCACGCGGGAGCGTACTGGTTGGTGAGGAGGCTCTTCATGAGCGACCAACCTATAGGAGACCAATACACCTTTCCTCGTTGAACCACAAGGTCTGGGCTCGACCCACTAACTGCTTGCTCGTCATTGGGACCTTGTGGAGGTCCCACAGACAAAGACACTCGTAATAACATTCTATCCCAACAACCCAGTTACGGAAGATCTGAGGACCTCCCAACCCATCGTAGGTGGGAGCAACGCTCCTATATGACCTAAATATATCAACCTCTCGCTCAGGGCGACGGTCCTGATGATGGTGGCATTGCCTTGGGGATGGTGATGTCGCTTGGTTAGCCGATTGTTGCCTAAACAAGTCCCTAATCTCAGCAATTATAGGTGAATGAACTGGTTTCCTAACATTCGACATGGATCAAGAAGATTTTAATCAGGAAATGTTAACGTCATAGGACATTTTCTACTGGTGACGGGACATGAAATTCTACTCGAATCTGGTGCACATGCAATGGAATAATGACACTGATCCTATAAAATTGTAAAAGATGGAATTGTTCCTGCTAAAAAATTAAGGCAATAAATATATATTTTTTATTTTATTGCTGAAAATAAATAGTAGATTATTAAAAAATTAATTTTGATTTTTTTGCAGAAAAATAAAAATTTTAGGCCGCTATTAGCAGACCTGGATTTTTTTTTGTAATTTTGACAAATAAACGTGCAAGAAAAGTGTGTGTCAGTGAACTAATAAAAGGGGGAGGGTGCCAATTAGGAAATTGACGTGAACCTCCCTCTTATACCAAATTGATGCAGGTCAATGGTTCAGACAGATAAAACTACGCGCTCTTGGGTTTGACAATTAACTAGGATGCGTAGGGTGCAATAATTCTCTAAGTACGCTACCGTTGATTTCAACTAAATAGTGGCACAAACTTTATCAACGCACAATGCAAAGGGACACTACCCCTTTTAGAGATTAAACAAGGGCTATATGCCAATGTTCGCTCAAGCGAATAGGACCTACATGATCCGGACAATTAGCAATTCAAATTAAATTTATCTGCAAGCATTCACAAATCCAATTAGAGAAGATCTAAACTAAAATAACGATTTAAAACATAGTCCAAAATCAATCCCAAAATTATTAAATACGAGGTAGACCAAGATCACTTGAACTCAAGGAGAAATCACGGGTAATGAACCCGATTTCTTATAGCGTTCACGAGATCTACCCGATCCACCTTATACGAAATTATTCAAAAGAAATCACGCTTCAAATTTCAGATTTAATTAAGCACTAATCTCAATATAAATCAAGACTAATTACCAGCATTCTAATCCACCAAATCTCACAAATATTATAGACGAAATCACACAAGAGATGTTTAGAAATTCGTTACCCAAATCCAAAGAAATCCATCCACAAGATGAGTGGAGGAAACACAAATGATGGTGGTTGAATCTATTTCCACGCAAAATCCTCGGATCCATGCCAGACGATGAAGTCGCAAGCCGTTCTTCATTTTGTAAAACCTTAGGAGAGAGAATAGGTGGTGACAAAATTCTTTAGGGAAGCAAAAGGAGAGGGGGTGGGTGGTGGTCGGTTTTGGTGTTGGAAGGGAGGAGAGGGCTCGGGTTGGTGGTGGAGGTGGGAGGCCGAGAGAATGAAAGGAGGGGAAGGGTGGTCGGCTAGGGTTTTGGGAGGGGAAGATGGGCTCAGTTTTGGGAGAAGAGAGGAAGGGCTGTTTAGTGGAGAACTAGAGGAGGAGGAGGGAGGGGGAGAGGAGGCCGAGAATGGAGAGGGAGAAGGAGTGGTCAGCGGCCAAGAGAAAGAGAGAAAGGGAGGGGCTGAATTTCCAAGAGGGGGAAAGAGAAAGGAGGGGGGAAATTCAATTTTGAATTCTTAGGTTTTCTTTTCATTCATCAATCTACCAAAATCTTTCATAACATGGCCTTATATAGCCTACATCACTCAATCTACTTCATTCAAATAAAATAAACACATGATGGTTATATGCACCCATCATGCACTTGACATAACACATACAATAATAAATGCATGAAATAAAAACACCCTTGATGGTTATAGGCATCCATCATACATGAAATGAAATAAACACTAAAAATAAAATGCTTTAAAAAATAAAAATTGCTAAAATATATATAATTATAAATACTTATTTTATAATTATATATTTTTATTTGATGGTGATGACGGTGATGGTGACGGTGGACGTCGAGTAAAACATGTAGCTGCGTTGGCGTTGGCAAAGAACGTCGTGGTAGAATCCCATCCTCGAGTTTGCGGAAACGTTCGTCCCAATCAACGAACTCTCTATGTCGAGGATCAAAGACCGCATCAATAACATCGCCATCAACATCCTTTATAGTTTAGTCTTACACTCAGATCGGTTAAGATCCTACAGAGAGAAATGTTGGTTGTTGATGTAGATTGACTCCAGAGAAATAATTTCTGAGTCTTACACTTCCTGAACTAAGATGACTCAGTCCTATCTTCTTCATAGCTCCAAAGATGGATCTTCAAGAATATTCTACTTGAGCTGTGAAGTAATTACAACTAGGGCTTGCTTTGTTCCTTCTTCTACCTCAGAGAGAAAACTCCCTGAACCTACTGTTGAAGGTGAGAATGACAACAACTATCTTTTTTTGAACTTTGTGATCAACAACAAAGGTAAGTTCTTCAAGATCCGCAATTCTATTTGGAGGAAGAAGACCAAGCTGTCAATTTCCAAAAGTTAATTTCTTCTTCCTTGGAAAACTACTTTTGTATCCCGCCGTCCAACAACTCTTTGAGCAGTGGTACCACCCGGAGTTGGTAGCTGTAACTTTTCTTTAGCATTAATTACTGTACAGTAAGCATACAACGGCATTTGTCGTCTAATGTTCCATTCCCGCAACATTTGAATTTTGCTGATGTCATCATGACTCAGAACCTGTGGACTTAGCCAAATTCAGACAATTCTGCATAGGCGTTGAGTGAAGACTTGTCACTTAATGCCAAAACACTTAGGTAAAATTCTGCACCACCAGGCGTTGAATGATCATTCATCACTCAACAAATATTGACAATTATGGTCAAACTGACTAGGCGTTGAGTGAGCCTTGATCACCCAATGCATCCAGACTTAGTCGATTTTCTCTATATTAAGGCATTGAGTGAGTTGTCTTCACTCAACACTTTCTACCTTTGCCTGTTTTATTGAATAGACATTGAGTGAACTACATTCACTCAACTCTTCTGTCCTTAGACAGATTTTCTATTGAATAAGAGTTGAGTGAGTTGTCTTCACTTAATCCATCTGTCCTTAGATGGACTTCCAAGTCAAACAACCCTGCGGCTCTGACTGAACTGTGTTCTGTCAACACTTTTCCTTTTGAGCATTGAGTGAACTGCCTTCACTCAATGCTTCTGGACTTAGCCAAAATTCTTGTCAGCTACTCTCTGTCTTTGACTATTTGAGCTTTACTAAACACTTCTGGCTCTAGGCGTTGAGTGAACTGCCTTCACTCAATGCTTCTGGACTTAACCAAAATTCTGCTTTGGCAATGTTGAGGCTTTGACTGCCTAGGCTTTACTCAATGCTTAAAGTCATTCGTAATTGAGTGAACTGCCTTTACTCAATGCATTGGGGCTTAGACAAATTTCTGCCTTGTCAGCATCCTATCTTATGTCCACCTGTCATTATTGCTTATATAACCTATTTAAACAGTGAACAAAGAGAAACATGCATACATAGAACTTAAAGCATACATCAAATACAATTATATGTATACTATTGTCTTATTAGCCATCTTCAAATCTGGGACATTGTGATCAATGAACCCAACATTCTCCCCATATTTGAAGAAGTCAAAACCTTAGACAATGATATGCATTAACACATATAAAAGTTTAATCACACATATACAATTGAGAACATAAATTGAAGCACAAAGAACCATATGAATATATTTAAAGGCATTAAGCACAAATATCTAGCGTGCTTAAAATAATGTTCACATTCCAAAAAACCCTTAGGGAAAATTTCAAAAACACATCATGTTTTTGGTTCCTTAATTACTATCCCCATGTTTGGATTCTTTGGAGTCTTTGCTTCATCTTTTCTCTTTTTCTTCTGCCCCTCAATGTAGTTGTAAGGCTTCGGGAAGTATTTGCTTGGCTCCAATCCATCTGGTGGCAGAACACCTGACTACTTGTCTCTTCTGTACTTTCTACTAGCTTCTTCATTTCTCTCTAGCTTTGCCCATTCTAGGGAGCTGTACAACTTTCCCCTCTCAATTTTCTTTGACTTAACTTTGTCCCAAGCAGACAAAATTATAGTCCTAGATTGGGGACTCCATTGCTCAAAGTCTAGCATGGACTCCATTTCTTCTCTGTGCCTCTTCTTACTGAGCCTAACCTCTTCTTATTCTTCAGCAATAGATTTTCCTTTGTCCCTGATAATCTACCCAATAGTGGGACTGAAAGAGGGAATTTCAGCAGCAATATTTGCAGGTTCAGTCCACTGAGCACCTTCTTAAATATCATATTGATGAGTATCATATTGCTCTGCATACTGATTATCATACTGACCATCATTCCATCCTGCAGTACTTGATGAATCTGGGCAGGAACATCAGGGATGTTATCATATGTTATATGGTCCAGATCAAGAGATCCTCTAATCATATTTGTAGTCCATACAACATTTCCAGCATTAGTCATGATCACTTCCTTCTCCCCCTTTTTGAATTCTTCAGAGACATCTATAGTCAGGAGGTGCAAGACTTTGCCAACTGACCATCCAGATAGTTAACACCAAGGGTGACACTGTTCTTGACCTTGAGCAAGTGATCATTTAAAACTTGGGCACAAGCATCCATTCTTCTCCCAAGAATAGTCTTATTTTTTCCATCAATTCCTTATGTGCATTAAGGAGTGCTAGCATGTTGTTGGCAGTAATAGTCTGATTTTCCATGATCCCAGTCTGGATATTACTGATTTCATCCAGCTTGCTCTTAATAAAGCTAACTATAGGCCCTGCTTGCATGAAAAAAGCCACTATTTTGGCTTTCAGTAAGTTTACCTTAAATCTTATAAATTTGATCTCTGTTGTCAAATCAGTCCTGAGGTTCTTGATGGAGTCATCCACAAAGTTCTCTAACTGTCTTTTTTGATCATCCAGCAATCCTTTCAGTTGGGCTAGGAAAAATGGTGACATCTGATCAGTCTGATGAGATGTTCCTTCATCACAGATTTTTGGTTGCACTGGCCTTTCTTCTTTTCTAACACCTAAATCAGGCATTTCATGTTCTGAGGAATATGCATCATCAGGTACATTAGCAACAACATTGTCTTTGTTAGACTTATAGGAGTCTATCTCCACCACAGTACTTGGAGCAGGGAGTTCAATGTGAATCTCCCCCAACCTCTACAATGTCCACAAGGACATTCAGATCTTTGGCATTGTTGATTTGTTGTTCTTCTTCTATTATTTCAGTAGGTTGATCATTAGGAATCTGATTATTCTCCTACATGAACTAGTTTTGCTCCCCCTCAGCAAGATCATCTTCCATAACTCTCTCAAGAAGTCCCCCCCCCCTCAGCTTGAGTGCAGAAAAGAACAACTTCAGGACCCTCTGAAGTTTCAGCAATCCTATTCTCCAGATTCTCAGTGAAGGTTTCTAATTCCTCTTAAATAGACTGGATGGTCTCCCCATCAGTTTGAGCAGGAATCTAGTGAATCTCCCCCTGAACTACAACACCCATTTGAGATGTCTCCCCCTGAACATTAGCAGAGATGTTTTATACTTATTGGCCTTCCAGTGTGACCCTGGCTCCTGCTTGGTTCTCTTCAGATTGAGTTCTAGCCAACTGGAACCTTGTAGTAGGTTCAGAATACATTGAGACTTGAGCACTCATGTCTCTCCTTGTTTCCTCAGTAGACTCAGAGAGATTTGGGTCATGAGGCTCTTCTCCACTATATCCAGATGAGCTGCTCTCTGTGGTGACATCAGTAACTGGCTTCTTCTTTTTCTTCTCAGTAGATTGAAGGTGTGGCTAGAAAACTTTCTCCCATCTTTCAAACATTTTGGAGTCCATCCTCCTCATATGATGGATCTTAGTCCATAGCCTCATGTTGAGGATTCCTGGGATAGTACTGTGTAATTACAAAGATAGTATTCTGCCCAGGTTGGGTTCAAGGATGCATTCTACAATTCTATCAAACAGAACTTTGCCCTAGTTTATTTTCTTTGATAGAGTGATCCTGGTCATAAGTTCAAACATTTTCTTAGATATTTTATCATAAGAACCTGTTTTGCACAACATAACTTTTCCCATAATGTCTGCTAGGAACTTTCTTCTATTGTTCATCTCTTTTCTCAACACAAAACAAGTGGAATGCTTGGAGAGTCCACACCACTTCAATGCTATCTTAACATCATTCAAAAATAAATCTGTCTTCATCAGACTCCTTTACCTTGAGTATATGGAGAGCCTTGCATAACCACTTGGGAGAGATTTTAACCTTCTTCCCACCGATTAAGGATTTGATTTTGGATGAGGATGAGTCCACTTTGGCATTTGAATACAATTCCAGAACTTCTCTTTTCCAAATCAGGACTGGCTCAGACAGAATGAAGTTTAGGTCAGAAACCTCTAGTAAGTGCAGAACCTATGTTACTTCCTCAGGAGCATCCTTGAAGCCATTTCAAACCAGCTCAGATCCCTCAAACAAGTAATCCATTCCCTTTGGAGCCATTCATTTGCTGATTTTCTGAAGAGTTGACGAGCTTTCATCGCAGGGAGATAGTAGTTCGCAAAGGGCTATGGACAGTGATTCTTATTCTAAGCACACTTAGGTCTATTTATACTTGCCTCTAAGTAGAGAATATGGAGAGGCCTGTATCTTATATTATGATCACAAAGTGATCAACGACTGTGATTAATCCCGATTGTCAGCAGTAAATAGACGATCCTGGTGGTATGCTTCGAGTGGTCTCAATGCACTCAACTCTCTCAACGCTTGTAGTCATCTCTACGCACTCGACACCTGAGTGCATAGACTCGGCGCACTTGACACCTGACTTGTCTCAGCGCACTCGACGCCTGGACACTTAGTCTATTTCTTTTTTTTATCTTGCAAGGATTAACACTACCTACAATAGGAATATATGAATTATTGCTGAAGCTAGACTAAGTTCAACATACACAGTTCAAAATTGAAGGTGTTGAACTTGGCTTCATCTAGTGGCTTAGTGCAGATATCAGCTACTTGCTTGTCTATAGTGACAAATTCAAGACTGATGTCTTTACATTCCACATGCTCTCTAATGAAGTGATATCTAATCTCTATGTGCTTAGTCCTGCTGTGAGACACATGATTCCTAGCAATAGAGATTGCACTAGAAGAATCACATAATATAGGAGTTCTACTTATCTTAAGATTATAGTCTCGGTGCTGATGCTGGATCCACAGCAGTTGTGCACATCAACTTCCACCAGATATATATTCTGACTCTACAGTAGAGATTATAACACTAGTTTGCTTCTTGCTGCTCCAAGACACAAGTCTTCTTCCCAAAAATTGACAAGATCTAGAGGTGCTTTTCCTATCTTCTCTGCAACCTGCAAAATCTTCATCTGAATTCCCTATTAGTTCAAAATCACTATTCCTAGGATACCATGGGACAAGATTAGGTGTGCCCTTCAGATATCTCATAATTCTTTTAGCTACAGAATAGTGAGACTCCTTAGGGCAAGCCCGATATTTAGCACAAACACATGTAGCATACATGATGTCTAGCCTAGTAGTAGTAAGATATAGGAGGGAGCCAATTATGCCTCAATATAGGGTTTCATCAACAGGTTTTCCTATCTCATCCTTGTTTATTGACACACATGACCCATAGGAGTTTTCATAATGGAGGCACTCTCCATTCCAAATTTTCTTATTAACTCCGTAGTGAACTTATATTGAGAAATGAATAATCCATCCTCAGACTGCCATACTTTTAGTCCTAAGAAGTACTTGAGCTCACCCACACTGTTCATTTCAAATTTCCCTTGCAGAAATTTAGCAAACTTCTTGTATAGGTTATCATCAGTAGACCCAAAGATTATGTCATATATATAAATCTGGATTAGGATGTTCTTGCCCTTAACTCCCCTTAGGAATAATGTCTTGTCTATCTTTCCCCTTGAGAATTTGTTCTCAATGAGAAAGCTAGATAGGGTCTCATACCATGCCCTAGGGGCTTGCTTTAACCCATATAATGCTTTCCTAAGCTTATAAACATAATCAGGTGAGTTAAAATTGACAAAACCTGAGGGTTACTCAATATAAACCTCCTTTCTTAGGTCACCATTAAGGAAAGCTGACTTAACATCCATTTGGTAGACCTTAAATCCCTTGTGTGTAGCATATGCAAGGAATAATCTAATGGCTTCCAATCTAGCTACTGTAGCAAAGGTTTGATCAAAATCAATACCTTCTTCTTGTCTATATCCTTTGGCTACTAGTTTAGCTTTATTCTTTACTATAACACCATTTTCATCAAGCTTATTCCTGGAGATCCACTTGGTTCCAATGATGCTATATCCTTGTGGTCTGGGAACCAGCTTCCAGACCTTGCATCTCTTGAACTAGTTCAGTTCCTCTTACATAGCCACAATCCAAAATGGATCAATGTTGGCATCTTGAAACCTTTTAGGTTCCACCGAAGACAGGAAGTTGGATTACATTACAATGTTCAGGCTTCTGCTCCTTGTTGTAACCCCTTGGCTAGCATCTCTAATTATCAGATCTCTGGGATGATCCATCAAGTGCCTGGCTAGTGGAGGCATTTTTTACTTCAGCATCAAGACCTTCATTGGCTGAATCTTACTAATCTTGATCCATATCAGGTTTACTTTGATCTCCTTCTAGAATTCATACTCCATCATCTTATTCTAGGGTAGTTTGAGAACTATCCTTGATGGTTATTTTTTCCATCTTCATCTCCACACCTGTAAATATGCAGGAGCTGGGCAGCTCACTGTTAATCATTGATGACTCATCAAAGACTACATTAACAGACTCTTATACAACTTCATTTTTCAAGTTGTAGATCTTATATGCTTTACTATGATTGTTGTACCCAATAAATATCCCTTCATATAATTTGATAACAAACTTAGTCAAATGGAACTTTCCATTATTGAGCACAAAACATTTACTACCAAAGATCCTAAAATTGGCTAGATTTGATTTTATGCCCTTCATAATCTCATAGGGAGTCTTCTTGTGGTACTTGTTGATAGTGACCCTATTTAGGACATGACATGCAGTGTTCATTGCCGCAGCCCAGAAATATTTTAGGAGAGAAGTGTCACTGAAAAGGGTCTTGCCAACCTCTATGAGAGTTCTACTTTTCCTCTCAGCTATCCCATTTTGCTGGGGAGTTCTAGGTGAAGAAAATTCCCGGTGAATCCCTCGATCTTCATAGAACTTTGTCATGCCTTCAGACTGAAATTTAATATCATGGTCACTTCTGATTTTGACCACAGAGCTGTCTTTTTCATTCTGAACCTGCCTAACAAAGGTGATAAAAGTGTCAAGTGTTTCTGACTTTTTCTTTAAGAAGAACACCCAAGCAAACCCGGAGAAGTCATTAACTATCACAAGTGTGTAGTCTTTTCTACCTAGACTGTGAGCTGGCATAAGACCAAACAAGTCCATATACAGGAGGTATAAGCATCTCACAGAATCCTTGGCACCAATGATCTTAAAGGATGCTTTGGTCTGCTTAACCTTTTGACATGCAGAGCAAATGCCCTCCTTGGTGCATCTTATGGTTAGAAAATTTTTGACTAGCTCTCCACCAAAGAGCTTGCTAATGGACTTATAGTTCAAGTGAGCTAGTCTCTTGTTCTAATGCATACAGTATGAGACTTTCTCATTAGCAACTAGACACATAGGGGTGTTAGAACATAAACATAAAAAGTTTAAACTGTAAATGTTCCCACTTCTAGTGCCTATCAATATGACCTCTTAGTCACTTGATATTTTGATCAGACACTCATCCTTGTGAAATATAATGACATAGCCAAGATCACAGAGTTGGCTTATGCTCATCAGGTTCTGTTTCAATCCTTCCATATAAGCCACTTTTGTGATTGAGACTATGCCATTTGTGATCATACCATAGCCCTTGGTGACCCCTTTGTCTGAGCCCCAAAGATCACCTTAGGCTTATTCTTCACAGGAGTGTATTCCTTTAAATGGCTTCTTGTTCCAGTCATGTGCCTGGAACACCCACCGTCCAAGTACCATATTGTCCATGGGTACTTGGACTATCCTGCAACCATAATTTAATTTACCTTAGGACCCCAAAAGGGTTTGGGTCCTAGGTTCTTGTTAGTCTAAAAATGAGCATGTCTGCCTGTAGCATTTCTAATTGGTAGGCTTGCCCTAGCACTAGGCACATTATGGTTGTGCTGACAATCTATGGCAAAATGATCCACTTTGCCACAACACCAACACTTATGAATATTATATCTCGTTTTCTGAACAGTTCTTGTAGACATGCTAAAAGTAGCTGACTATTTAGAAGGGAGAGCAACAACCCTCTTCATATTTCTTTCAGCAAGGATCTGACTGAAAGTGAGTCTTCTAGTGGAGGTACTTGGCTTATTGTGAATGCCACTAGTAGCAGTCTTCTTTGTAGAAGATAAGCTGTTGATTGCATTAGAGATAGCCAAGTCAGGCTTGCTAGATAACTTGCTTTTGGTCTGAGTCTTTGCTGAAGGAGCTTGACTATTGACCACTGCCTTATTCTTGATAGTGGGGGCTAGTGCACCAAAATAAATTGTCCATGGTGGGCCATTTGAATTTTCTCATAGGGAGCCTTAAAGGCACTCAAACCCATGCCCTTTCTTTCACGATAGCTGTGAACAGTTTTGTTCACACTAGTGGATCTTTTATTCAACCAGTGAACATATATGTTTTCTTGGTCATACCTGTTGGATGGCAGTACCACTTTCTCAAAGGAGATGGCAAGTTGAAAAAGGGCCTTGCCTTTCCTCATATTCCTTCTTCCAGTGTTCCTCTCAATGTAACCCGGTCCCTTCTTATTTGTTTGGGAGGTGATGGTATCAATGAGTGGCAACACTGATTTAGGTTTAGAGTACTGAGCCACTAGCATCCTCTCTTTGAGAAGCTTCTCTTCAAGATTCATAATGATCTTGTTCTTATGGCTGATGGTCCCAATCTGGATGATTGAGATAGTCTTCAGCTGGCTGACTTCCCTCCTCATCTTGTCAAGCAGAGATGCTGAGTCAGACTGCAGGGAAGCAACTACCTGTAGGGAGACAATCTTATTGGCTTGTCTTTTGACAAGCAAATTGCTCTTCTTCAGAGCATCTAAGATTAAATCATAATTATCAATTAATTGAATGACATCTTCCTCAGATTCTGAGTCCTCATTATCACTAGATGAAGAAGCCTCAGAATCGGGACTTGTCTCATAGTTATATTCAGAGGAGGAGCTAGAAAGAGAATGTACCTTATCTGGACCAAGCTAATCTTGGCTGGATTCTCCATCTATCATGGCCATTAGACCATAGCTGCTATTATCATCTTCATCCACCTCAATGTCACTATCTGAGTGTGATAGAGGGGCCCTATTACCTATCCTTGCAGCAGGATAGTCCTTATCTTCTTCATCAGCAACAGTAGCAAACAACCCAATATAGGCTTCTTCTTCTTCTTCTTCAAAATCTGAAGATGCTGAGTCACTCTGACTCAAGCTCTTCTCATTCTTGGCAATGAAGGTCTTTTCCTTCTTTCCCTTTAGAAGGTGATGCTACTTCTTACTTGTCACTTTTATCTTGTCTGGACAGTCAGCAATGACATGCCCAGTCTTGCTACAATAATAGCAAACAATTTTAGAAGAACTATGTTTACTAGGTTTGGAATCATACCTGTCTCATTTGGAGAACTTCTTCTCAAACTTGTCATGATTCTTCTTGTTGTGTGAAGAGAAGGAAGGTTTGTTAATCCATTGCCTTCTCTTCATCATCTTCAAGAACTACCTTGAGAAGGTAGCAAATTCTCCATCTGACATATTACTGTCAGATGAGCTTGACTCAGAGTTATCTGAATCAGCAGGACTTCTTGGGGGAGAAGCAATCATCTCCTTGCTCTTCTTAGAGCTGTCAGTCTTGATGCCACTATCTTCACCTTAACTTAGGATCTGATGGTGGTCTCCTCCTCCGTTCTGACAGACAGCTGCATCTTATAGGAGAGCAGCTTTCCAAATAATGTGTGAGGAGGAGTTTCAGCTAGCTTGACCACTTCTCTGATGGCACAGATCTTTGTGTCCCAGTCTCTGGTTAGAGACCATAACAACTTGTCATTCAGCTCATAATTACTTAAGACCCTCCCATAGGTCCTCAGCTCATTCACCATTCTAAAGAATTTTTCATAGCACTCAGCTATGTTGTCCTTCTTGCTCTGCCTAAAAGCCTCATATTCCTGATTGAGTATGGATTTCCTGTCATCCCTAACTTTTTCAGTGCCTTCTATGTAGATAATCAAGGTATCCCACATTTTCTTGGAAGTCTTATAGTGGAGAAGATTCTGGAATATAGAATCATCAATGGCACTTACAATAATATTTTGTACCCTCTTGTCCATTGTAGCCAAGGTGACCTCATCCTTGGTCATCTCAGAATACTTCTTAGGTGTCTGGACATTGGCATCCAGAACTGAGACCTTCATGGGGATGAAAGGTCCTTCTTGTACTGTTATGAATATTCTAGGGTCAGATGCTTCCTTAAACAATCTAACTCTTTCCTTGCAGATCCCAAAGCTCTCTTTCCTATAGATTGGAAGCTTCATTGAGCCCAACTCTTTATGGTTCTCTCCTGAACCCATAAATAATATACTTAAGCTACTCCTGAAGATCAACTCAAACAATTAAGTCCTTTTTGAGTGACCTCCCTATGATACAACTTGAAAGTCTTTAGTTTCAAGAGTAGCTAAAACACCTACGGGGGGGATAGGTTTTTGTGTCTTTTTCTATTATCTTGTTACTTATGTTTATTGTGACTTATTGTTATGTTAGATTTCAAGAATACATAACAAACACAAATATTTATAGTAGTTCCCCAAGGTTTGGGTACATCCACTGTCCCTCCCATGCTTCTAACAGTGTGTTAGACAAAGCCAACATCTCTAAACTCGGCTCAATGAGCTTACAATACAGATCCCATAGGATCTCTCAGACTCCTTCAGGTCCTACCTTAGGCCCAAGGCCCTACGCTTAGAGAAATTCTCTCCTACAACTCAGTGATCTGCTCCAGAACACCTACCTCAGACTTTAACTCAAATTTCTACACTCAGATCCACCATTGGATCCTACCTCAGAGAGAAACTCTCCTACAACTCAGATTCTCAAATAGAATCCTACAACTTAGGCATAAAGGCCCTTCACTTGATCTATAGAAAAGATCCTACCTCAACCTTTATAGTTTAGGCTTACACTCAGATCAGTTAAGACACTACAGAGAGAAATGTTGGTTGTTGATGTAGATTGACTCTAGAGAAATAATATCTGTGTCTTCCTCTTCCGGAACTGAGATGACTCAATCCTATCTTCTTCATAGCTCCAAGGATGGATCTTCAAGAATGTTCAGCTTGAGTTGTGAAGTAACTGCAGCTAGGGCTTACTTTGTTCCTTCTTCTACCTTAGAGAGAAAACTCCCTGAACTTGGTGTTGAAGGTGAGAATGACAACAACTATCTTTTTTTGAACTTTGAGATCAACAACAAAGGTAAGTTCTTCAATCTCTGCAATTCTGTTCAGAGGAAGAAGGCGAAGCTGTCAATTTCCAAAAGTTAATTTCTTCTTCCTTGGAATACTACTTTTGTATCCAGCCGTCCAACGACTCTTTGAGAAGTGAGACCACCTGGAGTTGGTAGCTGCAAATTTTCTTTAGCATTAATTAGGCATGTGCAAAAGTAACCGAAGAACCGAAAAACAGATCGAAACCGATCCGAATTGGGGGGTTCGGGTCGATTCCCACGCATATTGGTTCGAGTACGGTCCATGCAGAAACTAGAACCGGTGGTTCGGTTCTCTGGTCCCGTGGCCGGGTACCTGAGAACCGACCCGAACTATATAAAATAGAATAAATTTGATGTAGTGCAAAGACTATGGGAGGACCTATTAAAGGCCACTCTCAAAAAAATTATATTAAGCATAAAGTACGTATATTATATGTTTTAAAATACAAAAGGTTTAATTTTTAAGGCTATTCGCCCGTATTTAACATTGGGCACCTTAGTTTTTTAAGAAAATATGAGAATAGACAACGATTTATGTAAAAAACGATGTCTATGTTCGAATAGACATCATTTTTTATATAAACCGCTGTCTATTCTAAAATAGACAGCAGTTTATATATAAATCACTCTCTATGCTCGAATATATAACAATATTTATATAAACTGATGTCTATTCTATGGTAGAATAGGCAGCGGTTTATGCTCGAATAGACATTAGTTTTTATATAAACTGTTGTCTATTTTAGGGTAGAATAAACAATAATTTATATAAAAACCGCTGTCTATTCGAGCATAGACATCGGTCTTTATATAAACAGCTATCTATATTTTTTATATTTTTTATTACACGCCTCCACTGAAAAATTCTGCTGGGTCCGCCTATTATGTGCAAAGTGACCCACTGATTTGAATGCATAGTGACCCGAACTGTAAAAATTGAAGATTAAGGCTCTGTTTGGGGGGACTTATTTTCACCGTTCAAGCGGTTACGACCGCATGAAACAAACCTTAATTACGGTCCGATTCATGCGGTCATAACCACTTGACCGATGAAAAAAAGTCCCCCCAAACGGAGCCTAAATATAAATTAAACTTAAGATTTGAGTTAAATCATTTAATATATTAACATAATAATATTTTACTTTTTTATTAAATCTCATTTCTCAAAAGTCAAATCTCATTCAGCCATTCTCATTTCTCCCCCTCAGCTAGTCAGGCCCGTGAAGTTCCATTTCGGTCTTCCAAGTTCTAACCCTAGCGGCTAGAGCCGCTGCCCCTGCACCAGTGCGCCCTGTTCTCATCCCCATCTCAGTTTCTCCCGTCTCGGACTATCGACATAACACAACATTCCTGCAGTACCAAATGCTCGAAGCATCCCGTCGACATTGATTATGGTCAATCCTCCAGATTTTTCAACTCTTCCTTCGCCATCTACCCCTACAGTCTTCCTCATCTCCTCGGCATTACTCATTTATATGTTACAATCAACCGATTAAATCTGGTTAATCCTCCAGATTTCTGTGTTACGATCACCTGTGGCCCTTCCTTCCCCGAATGTGCCCTACATTCTGATCTCCGACTCTGATTTGGGGGTTTGTGAAATTATTTTGTTGCGGCTTCCCGCTTCTACTTCCATATTTGCGTTTTAAGCCTTCTTTACTCTAGGTTCTCTCTATTTCTTCTATTAATCGTTTTGTGTTCAGATGGTGAATACAATCTTCTTCAAGTAATTACATATTTAGTTATATGAACTTAATTGTTTTGTGTTCAGATGGTGACTTCAAATTTGGTTATATTTGACATATCTATTGGGAAGTCAGATAATTACATCTATAATGCGTTTGAGAAAAAAAGGACTAATGAGATTCAAATGGGTAATGTTTATAGCATATTATAATTCTAATCTGTGATTAAAATAGAACTTTTGATCTCTATGTAGTCGTGAACATATGCACTCATTATTGAACTAAAATTGAAGTAGTGTTGTAATGTTATGTGTATATGTGCTCAGATTTTATCTTTTTGTTTACATATTAGGCCTTAAAATGTCTAGTGTGGGAGACAAAAATGAAGTTATTACCGCAACATGTACTCCGATTGTTATAGATGAGCCCACTACAATTGTAGATAGGAGTACTGTGCCCAACACATCTAATGCACATAAAAGAGATTACAAGTCTAAGTCCAATATACGAGGTCATTTTTCTAAGATTTAGAAGAAAGAGGGTGAGAAGTCTGAGAAAGCTGCATGTAACTATTGCAGTAAATTGTATGGATGTGCAAGTGTTAGTGGTACTAGTAATATGTGGAAACATCTAAAAAATTATAGCAAATATCCATATAATGCAGTTGACAAAAAACAAAAGTTGATAAGCTTTGAGATGAAATGCGGGGGGGGGGGGGGGGGGGGGGGGGGGGGGGGGAGAAATGACATAACTTCTATCAAATATTTACATTCTTGGAAGTTCAACCAGGGGGGGAGAAATGACATAACTTCTATCAAATATTTACATTCTTGGAAGTTCAACCAGGAGTCATGTCGAAAGGCCCTAGCTAGTTGGGTTATCATAAATGAGTTGCCTTTTAAAATTATCGAAACAGAAGGATTTCTGTATCTTATGAGAATGTTGCAACCAAGGTTTAAGTTGATCTCTCACACTACACTAACAAGAGATTGCATGAAATTATATGCTGCTGAGCAGAAAAAATTAAAGAAGACACTTCTAAACATGAAATCCACCGTAGGCTTAACTACCGATTGCTGGACATCCTTACAAAATCTCTCGTACTTATGTTTGACTACTCATTTTATTGATGATGATTGGAAGCTGCAAAAAAGAATTCTTACTTTTTGTGTTATCTCCAATCATAAAGGAAAAGAGCCTGGTAAGGTCTTAGAATCATGTATACTAGATTGGGAGATAGAGTTTTTACTCTAACTGTAGATAATGTCACCTGCAAACACAGTTGCAATTGATTATTTGAGAAGAAAATTAAATGAAAAATCATATTCGCCTTTGAGGGGAGCATTTTTCCATATGAGATGTGCATGCCATATTCTAAATTTAATTGTGAAAGCTAGCATGAATGAGAAGATATATACAGTTGCAAGAGTTCATGATGCGGTGAAATATATTAGTTCTCCTATGAGATCACATCAATTTAAAATTTGTTGTGAAAAAGAAAAAACAGAGTATAAAGGTTCAGTTTGCATGGATGTCTCAACTAGATGGAACTCTATATATCAAATATTACAAGTAGCCCTCAAGTTTCAGAATGCTTTTGAAAGATTTGAAGATGAAGGCTCTGAATTTACAATGGACTTAGAAAATGGGCCTTCTCAAAGTTATGATTGGGAAAATGCTAAGTTATTGGTCTCTTTTTTAGAGAAGCTTTATATCACTAGTAATTTATTCTCCGGTTCATCATACATTACTTCAAGTGCGTATTTTGAACAAGTTTTTTTCATTGGACATGCATTAAATTAATGGATTGCATCGTCAAGTATTAATCACCAAGCAATGGCAATAAAAATGAAGGCCAGATTTGAAAAATATTGGGGGAACATTGATAAAGTGAGTATATTGCTCGTGATTGCATCAGTGCTAGATCTGCGAAACAAGCTTGAGTTTGTGCGACATTGTTATGAATTTTTTTTCAATAAGGAACAAGTAAAGAGTTAATGGAAAAAGTTTTAAAAGTTTTTAAGGAATTATTTGGTTATTATAAGAAGTTTGATGCTGTGTCGGCACATTCAAATTCATCTAGAGGTGAGACCATGGAATTGGATCAACCGCATAACCCTCCCAATATTTGTTCCTTGAATGAAATGAGACAACTCCAAGTAGTATTTATTGAGAGAAAGAAGGCACTTCAAACTTCCTCTAATCAATCAAAGCTAGATAAGTATTTGAAAGAAGAATGTGATTTGGATGATCTATCTCCAAAATTTGATATATTAAATTGGTGGAAAGTGAATTCAAACAAATATAAATTCTTTCAGCATTGGCTAGAGATATCCTCACAATACCCGGTTCTACCGTTGAATCAGAGTAGGCTTTTAGTACAGGTGGACGTGTTCTTGATCGATTTTGTAGTTCGCTCTCACCAAAGATTATTGAAGGGTTGGATTGTCCTCGAGATGTGTTACGAGCGTATCCATTGCCTTTGCAAATTGAGGAAGACTTGCATCAAATTGAGGAACTTGAGTGATGGCGCGGCCCCTCCAACACGTCCTGATGATGACCCGGTTGCTGCGGCCCCTCCAACACTTCCTGATGATGACCCGGTTGCTGCGGCGCAACAAGTTAAAGATTTGCGGCGTCATGACAACGCCACGGACGCTAACGGAAAGCTGCGATACAACCTCCGTCCGCGGCGCGCAAAGCTTGCTTAATAATTCTACTTAGTTTTATTTTAATTGCTTAAAACATTTGGCTTGTATTATTTTTATTTTCATGTTGGTGTGCTATTAAACCCTTGGTGTGTATGTAACCGCCCGGATGGATGAGATTTCATCTCCATCATGGATGGTTGGATCTCTTTTGTAACTCCTATTTAAAGGAGGCTATTATGATGAGTTACACATTGGAAAAAGAAACCTAAAGAAACCCCCCTTGAGGAATTTCGGCCACCATGGTGGAAGTCATAGCCACCTCCTCCCCTTTGGTGTGAAGCCAAGCCTTGCCTCCTCCATCCCCGTTCGGTGCGACTCCGGCGTGGCTTCTCTCGGTGCGACTCCGTGGAAGAAGGAAGCAGCCCCCTTCGGTGTGAAACCGGTGGAACCGTGGAGAGAGTGATTCTCCCACAAATATTGTGTGATCTTCTTCTTGGTTGGGTAATCTCTTCCCTATCTTTGTGTTTCTTGCTGTGAGAATTTTGTGGAGGTTATTCATCCGTCTTTTCCGCGATTTTAAAGTGTTTTTCGCTTGCAAATCTGAATCGAACGTTGCTATTGACCCTCTTGTTTTCCGGATTGGTAGATCCGCTAGAGAACAAACTAGGCCAAGCCTTGACTTGTTCTCCAAGATTGGGCACGCTTTGGTGCTAACAAGGGAGTTAATCTCAACTTGTTCTTGATCCCTCCTTATCGTTTACCGCCGCTCCTAAATATATTTTTGCTGCGATTGACGGCTTATTGTGAAAAGAATAGATGCTTGTGTAGGTGCGGTGAGATGTGTGCTTGTTGGAGAGGTAGGTCCTAAGGTCGTGGTATCGAGTCCGGCTAGGCGCGAGTTGTGTGCTTGTTGGAGAGTAGGTCCTAAGGACGTTGTATCGAGTCCCGTATTTTGAGAGCCAACCGACCCCTTTTCGTTCGCTTTTGGTCGGAGCACTCTCCTTTTTTCTATGTTCTGTGATGGGTACCCGCCGTTAGCGTAAGCACGTCCATCTCACAAATATCCCTACACCAATTTGGTATCAGAGGGAGGTTGTTTCAACTTTCACGTTGCAAACATCCTCTCTGCGTTCCTTGTTAGAGATCCGATCGTTAGAACTCAAAAAAAATATTTTCTGTGGTCTGCAAATAGCGGGCTGAAAACTTTATTTTTCAGCAAAATTTCAAAGAAAAAATTTTTTAACGATCTACGTGTTATTCTCATCGGGAGTATATAAAAATATCTTATTTTCAATATAGCTTCAGTCCTAGAAAAATTCATCTTGCCCGGGGCCTTCCAAACCTGAATGCGCACTAGGCTAGGAACGGAGTACGCAACCCCGTCTACGTCTAGGATGGCTGCGAACGAGCATGGTGATCCCAACACCGAGGCTATAGCAGGTCTTCGTGCCGAAATGACAGAGCTTAGGAACGCCTTAGCCCAGATCCTACAAAATCAAGCAAGGCCACCCCCACCTCCCGTTAATGCTGGGCAGCCCAACCGGCGCCAACCAAACTTTGATTCGGATTCTGAGGGAAACTCTCCCCGTATGCCCCCTCGAGAACCCCGTCCCGAGCGAGGCTTTGATATCACGAGGGCTATCAAGATAGATGCCCCCACCTATGATGGCATGGGAGATCCCCAGATCTTCCTCCATTGGGCTATAGACATGGAGTGCTATTTCGAATGGCACAACCTCACGGACCCCCAAAAGGTTCAAGTTGCCAGGATGAAATTAATGGGACGTGCCAAAACCTATTGGCTGAATGAAGAACGTAGGTTAGGAGCTGGGCACGGGGTCCCACTCATTGGATGGGCTGTTATGAAGAACCTGCTAACCGATCAGTACGTTCCCGCGTACCATCGGACGCAAATGTTCGATGAGCTTGCCACCCTTCGGCAAGGCTCAATGTCTGTTGCTGAATATATGGGAGAACTTAAGGACCGTATGGTACGATGTGACCTTCGAGAGATCCCCGAAGTAACCTTATCTAGATTTCGAAAGGGACTTCACCCCGACATTCAGCGGAAACTCTTGCGTTATGGTCACACGGACTTGAATACGACTTTCAATGCCGCCTTGGACATTGAAAAGAACCTAGCATCTAAAGCTCACTCCCGTTATTCTAATGCGAAGAATAAGTCCACCACTGGGGCATCTTCTTCCACTTTTCCTGATAAAGGAAAATTTAGATCCTCCGAGTCGAAATCCGTTGTGATTACCGCGAGAAATACCAAGAACCCCGCTAGTGAGCGTATCCCCGTTGGAAAGGTTAGCAAGGCTAACACCACTTGTTACTCATGCGGTGTTCAAGGCCACTATGCCTACGAATGCCCCACCAAGACGAAGGCCATAGCCTTACTAGAGTCCACTACCGACCCTGACGACTATGTCCATGAGGCCGAAGAGGAGAGCGACCTTGACGGAGTCCCTAGTGACTTGGAGGACGATCACCGCCTTATGGTGATGCGTTGCATTATGACCACTCCTCGTCCTGTAGACGACTGGAAGAGGACGAGCATCTTTTCCCTGATCTTTAAGAGTGGAGAAAAACTTTGCAAATTAGTTATTGATGGTGGTAGTTGCGTAAACGCTGTTTCTGAGAATGCCGTTAAGCGTATGTCCTTGACTGTCGAGCCGCACCCGACCCCCTACCAGGTCGCTTGGATTAGTAAGGTTACTATTAAGGTTACCCAACGATGCCTAGTCTCCCTGTCTTTCAAATCCTACTCGGATGAGGTTTGGTGCGACGTCCTACCAATGGACGTTTGTCATGTGTTATTAGGCCGCCCTTGGCTATATGACCGTGATGTGACGCACTATGGTTGTGCCAACACTTATGAGTTTAAATTCAATGGCAAGATCGTCACCTTGAGACCGACTGTGCCAAAAGAGCCGGTAGTGTTGGCTAAGGATACCACCATCCCAGTTGAGAGGAAAGCCTTGAGTTTAGTTGGTAGGAAGGAATTTGTGAAGGATCCCTTTATTGGGGGAATAATGTACGCTCTTGTACTTCTGAGTGAAAAAACTGACGGTGGCGTGTTGGAAGATTTACCCCGAGAGCTACGGGTATTGTTGGATGAGTTTAGGGATGTATACCCGGAGGAGTTGCCTTCGTCGTTACCACCGCTTAGAGATATACAACACGCAATAGACCTTATCCCCGGATCGTCCTTACCCAACCAACCACACTATAGGCTTAATCCAACTGCCCACATAGAGTTACAAACCCAGATAGAGGAGTTGTTAAATAAGGGATTTATTAGGACGAGTATGAGCCCATGTGCTGTCCCCGCTCTTCTTGCCCCTAAGAAGGATGGCACCTGGCGCATGTGTGTTGATAGCCGAGCTCTCAACAAAATTACTATAAAATATAGGTTTCCAATTCCGCGACTAGATGATCTCTTGGATGTCCTATCAGGTGCCACTATCTTCTCAAAACTGGACTTACGGAGTGGTTACCACCAAATCAGGATCCGAGAGGGGGATGAGTGGAAGACGGCGTTCAAGTCTAAGGACGGGTTGTATGAATGGCTCGTGATGCCCTTTGGGCTATCCAATGCCCCCAGCACCTTCTCCCGGATGATGACGCACATCTTTAGGTCATATATGGGGAAGTTTGTTGTAGTGTATTTTGATGACATCCTAGTGTTTAGTACCTCCCCCGCCGAACACCTCTCTCACATCAAAGTAGTCCTCTCCACCTTAAGGACTGAAACCTTATATCTAAATCTAAAGAAATGCACGTTTTATGTTTCGGAGGTTGAATTCTTAGGTTATATAGTTGGCTCTGAAGGAATTCGTGTTGACCCAGGAAAGGTTCAAGTGATTAGAGACTGGCCCGAGCCCACTAGCCTTCGTGAGGTGCGTAGTTTCCACGGGTTAGCTACCTTTTATCGTCGTTTCATACGTGATTTTAGTAGCATTATGGCACCCATTACGGACTGCATGAAGAAAGGAGAATTCACATGGTCCAAATCCGCCACGTTTGCATACCATCGTATTAAGGAGCTTATGACCGAAGCACCGGTGTTACGTCTCCCTGACTTCACCAAGGTCTTCGAGCTTACTTGTGATGCGTCTGGCGTAGGGATTGGAGGTGTCTTGAGTCAAGAGGGTCACCCGGTTAGTTATTTTAGTGAGAAGTTAGCGGGTGCCAAATTAAATTATTCCAATTACGATAGGGAGTTTTATGCGGTCATTAGATGTTTGCATCATTGGAGGCACTACCTCCTTCATAAGGAGTTCGTGATCCTCTCTGATCATGAAGCGTTGCGATTCATCAATGGTCAGCACAAAATCAGCCCGCGCCACGCTAAATGGGTATCCTTCTTGCAAGAATACACATTTACTCTCAAGCACCTTAAGGGGACCGACAATCGAGTTGCCGATGCACTCAGTCGCCTCACCCTCTTACTTTCCTCCATGCAAGTCCACGTGGTAGGGTTCGAGCGCATAAAGGATGAATACGCCACATGCCCTGATTTTCAGGAGCCATACTTATCTGCCCAGGATAGCTCTCCCACGACCATCACGGCCTATTCACTTAGAGACGGATACTTATTCAAACACGGAAAATTGTGTATCCCCCACTCCTCTTTGCGACTCCACATCATTTGGGAGTTACATAGTGGTGGCTTGAGTGGCCACTTTGGCAGAGACAAAACGATAACGCTCGTGGAGGAGAAATTCTTTTGGCCTAAACTAAAGGCGATGGTTGGGAAAGTTGTGAGCAGTTGCCGTACGTGCCAAGTTTCTAAAGGTACTAAGTCCAATGTAGGTTTATACACTCCGCTACCTATTCCGTCCGTCCCGTGGGAAGACGTGAGCATGGACTTTGTATTAGGCCTTCCCCCCACCCTGCGACGTCATGATTCTATACTCGTTGTTGTGGATAGGTTCTCCAAGATGGCGTACTTCCTCCCCTATAGTAAGACCAACGACGCCTCTCACATTGCGAAACTGTATTTTAAAGACGTCGTTAGTCATCGTGGCGTTCCGAAGACTATTGTCTCAGATAGGGACGTCAAGTTCACTAGCTACTTTTGGAAAACCTTGTGGGTTCTTATGGGCACAAAATTATTATTCTCCGCGGCTTATCACCCACAAACTGATGGCCAGACGGAAGTAGTCAATCGGAGCCTAGGAAATCTTCTTCGATGTCTCGTGAGCGACCATAAAGGCACTTGGGATTTACTGCTTCCACATGCACAACTGGCTTACAATAATTCTAAAAATCGGTCCACGGGTATGTCTCCGAATGAAATTGTCCACGGGTATAAGTCCCCTGTGCCACTTGACTTGGTCCCCTTACCTCCCACATACAAAACAAGTCAATTTGCACAATCCTTCGCCCAACATATTCACGACTTACATGCACGTATACGAGCTACCTTGACTGCTCAATATGAGTCTTATCAAGCGCACGCTAATCTACAAAGGAAGGTGTCACACTTTAAGGTCGGTGATCTGGTTTTAGTACGGTTAGTTCCCGAACGAATGCCAACTGGCACCGTTAAAAAGTTAGCTCCAAAACGCGCCGGTCCTTTTCGGATTATCAAGAAGCTAGGTGACAACGCTTTCGTTTTGGATTTGCCTGCTGAATGGGGTATCTCCCCTATTTTTAATGTCTCGGATTTGACGTTGTTTGTTGCGCCTCCACAAGAGTTGGTTTCTTTGTCGTCTTCTCCCTCCACTGAAATTTCTAATGGGTTGGGGAGTGGTAGTTTGGATGATCTCTCTCCTCCGGTCCCCGCAGGTATAACATCGGATGGTACGTTGCCTTCTTTTATTCCTACTGCTGACATGTTTCCCAGGTTTCCCAAGATGTTTCTCCATCCAGATATGATACTCGCTGCTGAGCCACTTACTACTCCTGACGGTACTACCTACCGCTTCCTCATCCGTTGGCGTGACCGCCCACCGTCGGACGACTCATGGGTACTCGCGACAGAGCTTCAACGTTTGGATGTCGAGCTTCTCCGCCGTTTTCTATCAGCCCACGCATCGGAGATGCGCGATTTTGAGTGGGGGAGGATTGATGGCGCGGCCCCTCCAACACGTCCTGATGATGACCCGGTTGCTGCGGCCCCTCCAACACTTCCTGATGATGACCCGGTTGCTGCGGCGCAACAAGTTAAAGATTTGCGGCGTCATGACAACGCCACGGACGCTAACGGAAAGCTGCGATACAACCTCCGTCCGCGGCGCGCAAAGCTTGCTTAATAATTCTACTTAGTTTTATTTTAATTGCTTAAAACATTTGGCTTGTATTATTTTTATTTTCATGTTGGTGTGCTATTAAACCCTTGGTGTGTATGTAACCGCCCGGATGGATGAGATTTCATCTCCATCATGGATGGTTGGATCTCTTTTGTAACTCCTATTTAAAGGAGGCTATTATGATGAGTTACACATTGGAAAAAGAAACCTAAAGAAACCCCCCTTGAGGAATTTCGGCCACCATGGTGGAAGCCATAGCCACCTCCTCCCCTTTGGTGTGAAGCCAAGCCTTGCCTCCTCCATCCCCGTTCGGTGCGACTCCGGCGTGGCTTCTCTCGGTGCGACTCCGTGGAAGAAGGAAGCAGCCCCCTTCGGTGTGAAACCGGTGGAACCGTGGAGAGAGTGATTCTCCCACAAATATTGTGTGATCTTCTTCTTGGTTGGGTAATCTCTTCCCTATCTTTGTGTTTCTTGCTGTGAGAATTTTGTGGAGGTTATTCATCCGTCTTTTCCGCGATTTTAAAGTGTTTTTCGCTTGCAAATCTGAATCGAACGTTGCTATTGACCCTCTTGTTTTCCGGATTGGTAGATCCGCTAGAGAACAAACTAGGCCAAGCCTTGACTTGTTCTCCAAGATTGGGCACGCTTTGGTGCTAACAAGGGAGTTAATCTCAACTTGTTCTTGATCCCTCCTTATCGTTTACCGCCGCTCCTAAATATATTTTTGCTGTGATTGACGGCTTATTGTGAAGAGAATAGATGCTTGTGTAGGTGCGGTGAGATGTGTGCTTGTTGGAGAGGTAGGTCCTAAGGTCGTGGTATCGAGTCCGGGTAGGCGCGAGTTGTGTGCTTGTTGGAGAGTAGGTCCTAAGGACGTTGTATCGAGTCCCGTATTTTGAGAGCCAACCGACCCCTTTTCGTTCGCTTTTGGTCGGAGCACTCTCCTTTTTTCTATGTTCTGTGATGGGTACCCGCCGTTAGCGTAAGCACGTCCATCTCACAAACATCCCTACACCATTGAGAGTGGTAATTATAATGCACTTTGTGGAGCTTACGTTATAGTTTAGATTTTTATAGTGTATTTTGCATCAATATTAACACAATAATGTTCTTTTTTACAATTATTTGTGGTGAGCAGGAGGCATTTGAAAGAGATTGATAGACAATTAGCTTGATGAAGGTACTTCATGTGTATATAAATTCACATATACATGTAATAGTTGGAGTTCATGTTTAATTTCAATTATTCAGTGTTTTTATGATGTCATCGTACAGGTCACTTCACTTGAAAAGTGCTGGGTATTGTATCTACATTAACCCAGATTTGATGAAGTCACCCTTGAACTAATATGAATTAAGTTGTATTTGATGCTTTGTTTAAGTTGTGTGTTTGCAGGATTCTAATGCCAAGTGTAGACCAATGTCAATCTACAATGGGTCACCAAACATAGGACCATACAATGTAATCCCTCATTGTGTGATCCAAGGTGTTGACTCATGTGTAGCCTCTCTATTGGAATACACTTCATATTCAAGCACTAGGACTAATTGAAAAAGACTTGATGTTGGTTTCACTAAAGAAGAAGAGATTTCTATTTAGAGAATTTACAAAGTATTTTACTCGAGTAAATCTATACCTACTCGAGTGAATTGCTTAGTTAATACTCGATTAAAAATCTTTTATACTCGAGTAAGGAAGTTAGAACTCGTGTAGTCAAGTAATAGAACTCGAGTAGCTAAGTTAACTACTCGAGTAGATTCTGTCTCTCTCGAGAGTTAACATGATTTCTTCTTCAAATATTTTCCAAGTAAAATACTCGAGTAGCCATATAGATACTCGAGTAGTTTTAGACCTTTTATCTCGTGTAACCTTTCATCACTCGAGTAGTCTAAGTCATGTACTCGAGTAGTTCATCTACTACTCGAGTGATCTATAGTTTATACTTGAGTAACAGAACTTTCTTCCCTCGGAATTTTTCTAAGTGTATTACTCGAGTAGCTATTTCCATATACTCGAGTAGTTCTTATTCTCTCGAGTAGTTCAGTTCACCTACTCGAGTAAGCCAGGATTCTATTCCAGAAATTATTCTAAGTCCCTAACTCGAGTAGTTCTCTACCTCTCGAGTAGTTTATTCTCATTTACTCGAGTAGTAGTTCTTGTACTCGAGTAGTCCAACTCCACCTCTCATGTAACTGCTTAAGCACTCGACTAAGTCTTTTTGGTACTCAAGTTGCTGATCTTCATTTCCAAATCTTCTCCAAGTATTTACTCGAGTAGTTATCTTCAGTTTACTCGAGTAGTTTTCTATAGTACTCGAGTAGTTATCTTCAGCTCACTCGAGTAGCTCTATATAGTACTCGAGTAGTCATTTCTTCACTCGAGTATATCAGCTTCATTTATTTCTGAAATTTCGTTAAGTCTAGATTGACAGATTTCTTAATGAGCCTTGATATGATTGGACCACGTGTACCTCATTAAGAATTAATTATGACTGTTATTGCAAATCCTATATAAGGTCTTATCAAACCGACAAACCCTAAGAAGAAGTTTTGTAGTCAATTATTTTCTAAGTTCTCCGAATCTCTTTCTCTCTCCAAGAAGCGAAAGCCGCCGCCACCGATCATCATCGTTCTCATTCGGCTAGGGTTTTAGATTTCAAAGGATTCAGATCAAGAAGGTTTACAGATCGAGATCGCCGCTCCATTCCTCATCTTCTATCCGATCGTGAGAAGCCAAGAAAGTCCAGATCTGCTTTGCCGAAATTTTCTTCACCTCTCTGATAAAGCCGCAAAATCTACAAGAGGAAGATCTATGCCGATTGTTTGTAGATCTGATAAAGATTCATTGTTTGTATTTCTACATACGCTCCATTTCATTCTTTTAGGAGAATTTTCTCCGAGTGTAGGAGCCTTTGTCTCCGAGTTTGTAGGAAGTTTCATCTTCCGAGTATAGATCTGTTTTGTTGATCGAGTTTGTAGGAACTTTGTTCCAAGGCGTAGGATTGGTTTTCAATCCGAGATAGTGGAGTAGCCGAGTCTAGTTTATTGCAATATCGGTGAGGGAAAATGGATGTACCCAAGATTGGGGAACCACTATAAATCTTGTTTCGTTTGTGATTGATTGGTAGATTATTCTGTGCATAGATCTTAAATTTTTTATTCCGCATAAAGACACACATCTCACTTATTCACCCCCCTCTAGGTGATTTAGGTAGGCAACTAAACACTTTTAATTGGTATCAGAGTCAGGTTGATCAATAATAGGTTAACACCTTGATCAGATCTGATTAGTTGTCTTTTGAGATCTACCAAACATGGACAAGGCTAAATATTTTGCCAAGCTTCCTTTGTGCACCAAGAACAACTTTCCCATGTGGAAAGAGAGAATCAAATTTTTCATGGAAGCTGTGGATCCGAGGATCTTCATGATAGTTGAAGAAGGTCCTTATATTACCATGACAATCTCCACAATAGATCCAACTAAGAAAGTTCCGAAGAAATTAATGGATCTAGACAAAGACGGGATTGCACTTGTATCCTTAGATAAGAAGGCCAAAAACATAATAGCAAGTGCAGTCGATGACTCCATGCTGCAAAACTTGATTTACTGCCAGTCTGCAAAGGAGATGTGGCAGTCTCTAGTTACCTTAATGGAAGGTACAAAAGAAGTCAGGGGTGATAGAAGATCCCTTCTAAATCAAAAGTATGAAGCTTTCTGACAAGGAAACAAGGACACCATTGCTGACACATTTGAGAATTTCTTCAAGATAGTAAATGACCTAAGGGTCTATGGCAGAGTCTTCACAAACAGAGAATTGAATGACAAATTCTTGAGATCCCTAACTAAGGAATGGGATAACAAGGTCTGTGCCATCAGGGAGTTTGGAAAATTAGTCGAGACAGACCCACAAAATCTCTTTGGGAAGATTATGTCATATGAGCTCCAACTCAACACCAGAAAGGCTGAATAAGAGAAGAGCAGGTTTGCATTCAAAGAGAAGTCTGATGCTTTAAAGGCAGATACCTCTAATAAGTCAAAGGCTGTTCCTCCTGCTCCAGCACAAGAAGTGAGTGGAAGAAACTTCGGAGCCAATTACCTCAGGCTCTGAGCTATCTAAAGGAGAGTTCTCACTACTCTCACATCAGTTCAAGAAATTCTTGAACAAAAAGAAGCATTAGAAAGGAAAGGATGCCTCTTATAGAAGATCACGACATGATGGTGATCGTCAAAGAAAAGGCTCAAGTAGCCATGACATGTATACTTCTAAACAGAATAAACATATTTCTACTGACATTATTTGTTACTACTGTAATAAGCCACGACATGTCATTGCTGACTGCCCCCATAAGAAGAAGGAGGGTGGAAGAAAAGAGGAAAAGAAGTCCTCATACAATAAGAAGAGGATAGAGAAGAGCCTAATAGTCAAAAAGGGAAAGACTCTTAGTGACTCCGACTCATCAGAGTCGAGTGAAGAAGAAGAAGCCTACTTTGGGCTTATGGCTCAGACAGATGACGAACAAGAGCCCCAGTTCACTGGGAAGGTAAACTCTAACACTCATCTTTCAGAATCTGAAGCTTCTGAGCATGATCGTGAGGACAACTCTTCTGACAATGAGTCTGAACTCATGGCCTAGTACAAGGAGTTGATCATGGCTTACGACAAATGTCACCGAATTGTGAAAAAATAGGCTAAAGGGATAAAGTCTCTAAAAGCTGAATAGAGCATCTTGAGAGAAGAAGTCGCCAAGACTAACTCACTCAAAGAGAACTTCAATAATGCTATTGAAGAATACAACAAGGCACTTGTGCACCTTGAACTAAAAGAGAAAATCATCAAAGAGTTGGAAGAACAACTCGCCGCTAAAAGAAACTTGTTGAAAGTTTTTCGAAGCCTAAGACTGTTCTTCCATTCGTTGCTGAATTCTCAGCTAAGGCCAAGGGTGCTGGATTAGGCCATGAAGAAGCTCCTAGCAAATCTTCTAGGAGGAACAAGTCTCAAAGAAAGAATAAGGCCACCAAGAAGGCCTCGACCAAAGAGAAGGGGAAAGCCCCTCAAGATCAGACTTCGTTCAAGAAAGTCATATTTCCAACTAATGAGTTTGATCTTGACTCATCCTACGGTCACTTGACCAGGCCTACCTATGTAGAGCCAAAGTCTCTCTACCAAGGATGGACTCGTCCCAGAAACTTTGGTGAGAGTGTCTTTAAGTCACCTTATGAAGAAGTCATTCTTCAGAGCTATGACATTTTCAATCATGGTCATAACTTCAAGAAAGCACCAAAGGCAAAGCCCATCGTGGAAAAGCCAAAAAAGGAGAAGAAATCATGTGATTGCCATCATCATGAAGCTTCTTCTTCCAAGAATGCTGCCCCTGCTAGACCACAACTTCAAAAGGTCAAGCAGGAGAATACAAGGCAAAGATACAACAGATTTGACTGTTGGTGCTATGGCAGAATTGGTCACTTTGCCATCGATTGCTTGTTTAATCCTAGAAATGTTGCAACTCCTCTTGTTGGCAATACGAGAAAGACCGCTCATAATGATAACACTCATAGGGGGAGTGTTCTAACCCAAGACCAAGGACCCAAACGTAGTTGGGTTCCTAAGGCAAGCTGATTATGATTGCAAGTATGTCCAAAGGCCACCAAAATGCCAATCTAGTATTTGGACAGTGGATGCTCTCAGCATATGACCGGGACAAGAGGCCTACTTCAGAATTACTCTCCAGTCGTGAATGGACCAAAGGTCATCTTTGGAGGTTCAGACCGTGGAATCACTAAAGGCTACGATATGATCACAAATGGTAGTGTATCTTTCTCAGATGTAGCTTGTGTTGAAGGATTGGAACACAATCTTATAAGCATAAGCCAACTCTGCGATAAAGGATACATAGTTGAGTTTCATGCTAATAAGTGGCTGATAAAATTCGTTGACAATATGGAAACAATTCTATCTGACACTCGAAGCAGAAACATATTTTGTTTGAATTTTATTTGTATGGACTCTTCTACACCAATGTGCCTTTTAGCAAAAGATAGTGCGTCTCTTGGTGACCAATGGCACAAGAGATTAGCACATATTAATTCCAAAACTATTAATAAATTATTTTCAATGAATTTAGTACGTGATGCCCCAAATGTCAAGTACGTCAAAGATAGACATTGTCATGCATGTGTAAAAGGCAAGCAAATAAGGGCTACCTTTAAAAGCGTCATCGGCAAATATTCTAATAGATGCTTACATCCACTGTATATGGACTTGTTTGGTCCACTACAAATTAGAATTTTGGGAGGTAAGGATTATACGTTAGTAATTGTTGATGATTACTCACGCTTTGCGTGAGTGTTCTTTCTGAAACACAAGTCAGATACCTTCGACATCTTTACTAATTTTGTCAGGCAAGTCCAGAATGAGTACAACTGCTCCATAGTCAAAATCAAAAGTGACAATGGAACAGAGATCAAGTATGGGGCCATGATAGAATTCTATGAAAGCTTAGGTATCTTTCATGAGTTTTCCTCTCCTCGTACTCCACAACAAAACGGAGTGGCAGAGAGAAGGAATAGAACACTCATAGAGGCCTACAGGACCATGTTGAGTAATGCTTCACTTTCGGAATACTTCTGGGCTGAAGCCGCCAACACTGCATGCCACGTGCAAAATCGAGCACTCATAAACAAAAACCACGATAAGACACCTTACGAACTTTTAAAGGGCAGGAAACCAACTGTCTCATATTTTAGAATTTTTGGTTGTAAGTGCTTCGTGCTTAACAATGCCAAGTATCATACTACCAAGTTTAGCGAAAAGAGTTTTGAAGGTATTTTCATAGGATATAGTAGCCATAGTAAGGCTTATATGATATTTAATAGAAAAACCCTAGTTGTAGAAGAATCAATACACGTTGTATTTGATGAGATAAGCTTGCTGCAAGGCAACTCTTCTAGTGTGCTCATTGAAGATGCATGTACAAAGTTGGAAGAAATTAGCTTGGATAAACCGTCTGAAGATAAAGGTGAAAAGTTCATCAAGATCACCATTCCAACCCCTATTAGAGAGGTTGATGATCAAGATGAAGAAGTTGTCCAAGTGGATGAAGTCACTCTAGTGATTGAAGATAATCCAGATACAAGGACTCTATAGCTCAAACATCTGAAGGATCACCCCATGGATCATATCATAGGAGATCCCCGGGAAGGTGTCAGAACTCGTAGAGGTACAACTAACAAAAATTTATATTTAAGTTTTCTCTCACAGGTTGAACCAAAGAATTTTAAGGAAGCGAATTCAGACGCATCTTAGATTATGGTGTTGGAAGAAGAACTAAATCAGTTCAAACGCTGCCAAGTATGGAAACTTGTTCCAAGACCCAAAGGTAAGAACGTCATCGAGACAAAATGGGTCTACAGGAACAAGATGGACGAGGATGGAACGATCGTAAAGAATAAGGCCAGACTCGTCGCCAAAGGATATCGTCAAGAAGAAGGAATCGACTTCGACCAGACGTACGCTCCAGTGGCTAGGCTGGAGGCCATCAGGTTATTCCTAGCATATGCTGCACTGAAATGCTTCACCGTCTATCAGATGGATATGAAGTCTGCCTTCCTTAATGGAGACATAAAGGAAGAGGTGTATGCGGAACAACCTGCAGGTTTCGTTGATCCTAACTTTCCTGATTACGTTTACTTATTGCAAAAAACATTATATGGTCTGAAACAAGCTCCTTGAGCTTGGTATGAGACGCTGTCTAGCTTTCTTCTTGAGAACAAGTTCACAAGGGGAAAGATAGATAAGACATTATTTCTTAGGGAAATAAAAGGCAAGATTTTGCTAGTACAAATCTATGTCGACGACATCATTTTTGGCTCTACAGATGACAACCTCTGCAAGAAGTTTTCTAAACTTATGCAAGGGAAGTTTGAAATGAGCAGTATGGGTGAGCTGAAGTATTTCTTAGGGCTTCAGGTGAAACAATCTAAAGATGGAATTTTCATCTCTCAGACCAAGTTCACCAAAGAGCTAATTAAAAAATTCAAAATGGAGAACGCAACCTCGATGAGGACTCCAATGGGTTCAACTATGTCTCTGGACAAGGATGAAAAAGGGAAACCTTTTGATGAAACAAAGTATAGAAGCATAATTGGATCCTTGCTCTACCTTACTGCCAGTAGACCAGACAATGTTTTCAACATGCGTATGTGCTAGATTCCAGGTGAACTCTAAGGATTCTCACTACGCTGCTGTAAAGAGGATTTAGATATACCTTAAAGGTATGCCAAATCTTGGCTTATGTTACCCAAGAAGTAATGATAGCGAACTAATAGGTTTTTCAGATGCAGATTTTGCAGGGAACAAAGACGATAGGAAAAGCACTTCCGAGACTTGTCAATTCATAGGAAGAAGGCCTATCTCCTGGAGCAGCAAGAAGCAGAACTATGTTGCAATCACAACAGCTGAGTCAGAGTACATCTCTGCAGGCAGTTGCTATGCACAGCTGCTATGGATAAAGAATCAATTTGAAGATTATAATATGAAGTTCCAGAACATTCCATTGTTCTGCGACTCTTCCAGCGCAATTACAATAGCCAACAACCCAGTCTCGCACAACCGGACAAAGCACATAGAACTGAGGTATCATTTCATCCGGGACCATGTGGAGCATGGGGATATAGATCTCCAATATGTCTCTACAGATAGGCAGATTGTAGACATTTTCACAAAGCCGCTGGACGAGACCAACTTCTCGTTCTTCAAAATAGAACATGGAATGCTCAACAAAGAAGAGTAGAAAAGTGGACCCCCAAGAGGCTCAGAGATCAAGATTCGGTCAAAAGTTTGAATTCTACAAATTTCTAACTGTTTGACTCGAGTAAGAAGTGAAATACTCAAGTAAGAAAATGACCTACTCGAGTAGTAAAATTGACCAACTCGAGTACCCTATAAGCCACTCGAGTAATCTACTCGAGTAGCAGAATGGCATCCTCGAGTAGTCAAATCACCTACTCGAGTAGTAAAACTTCACTCGAGTACCTTCGTACAACTACTCGAGTACTTCACCCCAACTACTCGAGTACGTCCAGCCTATCTTCTAGAGTATCTCAAATACTTCACTCGAGTAATATTAAGTCTCTCGAGTATGTACCGACCATCTTTTCTTCCTTGATTCAAATTTTCTTATTCGCAACCCGAGGCTTATGCCGCCGCTTCTAAGGTATGATTGCATCATTTATCTCTTAATTAGACATAAACCTAGGGTTATATAAATCGGAAATTCCATTATACTTCTACACGAAATCATTTCCTCACTTGAGTAAAGCTAACTGTCGTTTCGTCTTCCGTCAAGAAGTTGTAGAGCCGCGTCTTCCACCTCCCCGCCGCAGTTTTTCCAAGAGCTTCTGAATCATGGCCACTTCTTCAAAAATTGGCATCGGTTCCGAACTGGTTGCCCCCGGAATTGCAGAACTTTCAGATGATTTTCACAATCTTATGATCCTTCTCGACACCGCCGGGCTTACCTTAATTCTCCAAGAGCCCTGTAAAATCCTCTTTCTAGATGTTGCTGAGTTCTTCAGAAATGTCAAGGTTAAGTGACATGGCGCCGTTCTCAAATCGAAAGTCAGAGGAATTAAAATCAAGCTTACTAAGACATCTATTTCTCAACTTCTTCGAATGCCGATTGTAGATGAAGAAGATCATCTAGGCCCTGATGAGTCTGAGAGAACATGTTTATTCTGTGGTATTTCCCCTGAGGTACAATACATCAAAAGGTCTCAGTTGAATCCTGAAGGAAAATTACTTGTGGATATTATAGGGAAAGTCATCCTCTACAAAACAAATTATAACAGAGATATCTCTCTCTCATTCTTTGATATTATGCAAGCCATCATCTGTAGGAAGAAATTCCAATTTGGTATGATGATCTTGGACAAGATCAAAGACAGTATTAAAGCTCCAAACTATGCCAGAATTATCTCCCTTCTCCTCCATGAAATCAATCCAGAAGTCTTCAACTTCTCAAAAGGGACTGTTCTTCATGACATGAAGAAAGTTTCCATTTCCTCCATTCAAAGATGGGAAGTGAAACTGCAGAATCCCACTCAGGCTACCAAGGTTCCAAAGATTCCAGCCACAGAGGACAGGACCCCATCTCCCTCTCCACATCAAATTGCCAGCTCCTCTGGTGTATCTATTGAGGGGGAGCCTGCTCCTTCTGTCCCAGCAAGGATACATTCACCTCCAGCAGTTACTCCTCCACCTCCTCATACTCCAGAAGAAACTCCATCTGAACAACAACTTCAAGAAGCCCTCCTCTCAACAGAAGCTGCCATCAGTGAAATGATTGAAGAGCTGACTGTCGATGTACCTCCTCCTCCTCCTCCCCCTCCCAAAGAAATCTCTACTGAAATACCAATAGGATCCCCTCCAGTACAATCTCCAGTGCATAATCCTTCTCCAGCAAAGTCTCCTACTATACACCAAGAGCAGGTTGAAACCATTTCATTCCTGATGAGCCATCTCCAGAACCAACAGAAGCCCCCTTGAGAAAACTGGACTTCTCCATACCCACAGTCACTGATGAAGGGGATGCCATGATTCACACTACTAGAGCAAAGAGCTCTGTTTCCATTACAGAAATAGCTCCCTGGGTTGCTCCTCCTCCTCCAATTCCTTCTACTATTGCTCCTCTTATTGCTGCTGCTGCTTCACCCAATGATTTGATGAATCTGTTTGTGCTTATGCTTCAAGAGCAAAGAACCTACTTTGCTACTTCACTCAAAGCTGTTACAAATAAATTCACTGCTCTAAAGACTGAAATGAGCAGGGGATTTGCTGAAATTCAGCACAATACTGATCAGCTAAGACACCTTTTCCAAATTTGTGGAAAGGCTTCAGATCACACTGTTATTAGTGTTGGTCAAGTTATGGAGCAAGGTGTGACTCTTGCTAACAATCAGATTGAATTGGATATAAGAGCTGAGGCTACCAAAATGAAGATCTATGAAGAGGTTGGAACATTCAAAGAAGATGCTATCACTAAGCTATCTGTTGAAGTCAGAAACGGGGAGAGTTTGGTGAAAGAATATTTAGGAAAATTAGATACACTCAAGCAAGAGGTTTGGGAAGCTAAAATGAAAGAAATCCATGATGATGTCTTAGGACAAATTAAGAGTATCAAATTCCATACATATGACACTACTGTATGGATGCATAATCAAATTCTTCCTGAGTTTGCCAAAGATCAAAACTACATTCCTCATCATCTCAACCCTCTAGCTGTTGCTGCTCCTGCTCAACCTCAATAACCTACCTTCTCTCCAAGGCCTGGAGACTCAGTTGCTCCTCCAAATTCATATATTTAGGATTGGGAAGATGACCCAGCTAATATCTTTCTCAAGGCCCCTCCAGAAATTCACATTCCCAAGAGAAGGAAGTATGGGGATGGTACCTCTACTAGCAGGTCTATCCCAGTTCCAAATTCAGAAAAGAGAACAGCTCCAGAATTTGCAGAGATCTGGTCTCCTACTTCTAAGTCCCTCATTTTGGATACTCTCAAACTTGTTATGGACTTCCATGAAAGCAGGAATATTCATTACAGCTCCCAGGAATGGGAATTATATGAGAAGTCTATGACTAAGAGGAGGCTGTATGACAGAGAATTTTGAAGGAACAACCCTGCTGCTCCTCCAAGAACTCGTAAATACTACCCCAAGCCATACATCTACCAGAGGAGACAGTAACAGAAGCAAGACAGGCAGCACCACCAAGTCTAAGCTACAAGGATATATGAGAATGTGGAAATGATTTTTTTTTGTAGAAATGATACTTTGGAAAATCACATTTATATAATCCTATCTTTTGGTCATATAATCTTGTTTATGGTCTTATGCTTACTTACACTGATTTATCTATTTTGCACTTTTTATGTCTATAATTCACGTTAGTGTAAAGGGTTCTGACTTCTACAAATAGGGGGAGATTGTTGGGTATTGTATCCACATTAACCCAGATTTGATGAAGTCACCCTTGAACTAAGATGAATTAAGTTGTATTTGATGCTTTGTTTAAGTTGTGTGTTTGCAGGATTCTAATGCCAAGTGTAGACCAATGTCAGTCTACAATCGACCACCAAACACAGGACCATACAATGTAATCCCTCATTATGTGATCCAAAGTGTTGACTCATGTGTAGCCTCTCTATGGGATACACTTCCTAATCAAGCACTATGACTAATTGGAAAAGACTTGATGCTGGTTTCACCAAAGAAGAAGTGATTTCTATTTAGAGAATTTACTAAGTATTTTACTCGAGTAAATCTATACCTACTCGAGTAAATTGCTTAGTTAATACTCGAGTAAAAATATTTTATACTCGAGTAAGGAAGTTAGAACTCGAGTAGTCAAGTAATAGCTCTCGAGTAGCTAAGTTAACTACTCGAGTAGATTCTGTCTCTATCTTGAGTTAACAAGATTTCTTCTACAAATATTTTCCAAGTAAAATACTCGAGTAGCCATATAGATACTTGAATAGTTTTAAACCATTTCTCTTATGTTACCTTTCATCACTCAAGTAGTCTAAGCATGTACTCGAGTAGTTCATCTACTACTCGAGTAATCTATAGTTTATACTCTAGTAACAAAACTTTCTTCCCTAAGAATTTTTCTAAGTCTATTACTCGAGTAGTTCTTATTCTCTCGAGTAGTTCAGTTCACCTACTCGAGTAACCCAGGATTCTATTCCAGAAATTATTCTAAGTCCCTGACTCGAGTAGTTCTCTACCTTTCGAGTAGTTTATTCTCATTTACTCGAGTAGTATTTCTTGTACTCGAGTAGTACAACTCCACCTCTCGTGTAACTGCTTAAACACTCGAGTAAGTCTTTTTGGTACTCGAGTTACTGATCTTCATTTCCAAATATTCTCCAAGTATTTACTCGAGTAGTTATCTTCAGTTTACTCGAGTAGTTTTCTATAGTACTCGAGTAGTTATCTTCAGCTCACTCGAGTAGCTCTATATAGTACTCGAGTAGTCGTTTCTTCACTCGAGTATATCAGCTTCATTTATTTCTAAAATTTCGTTAAGTCCATATTGGCAGAGTTCTTAATGAGCCTTGATATGATAGGACCACGTGTACCTCATTAAGAATTAATTATGACTGTTATCGCAAATCTTATATAAGGACTTGTCAAACCGACGAACCCTAAGAAGAAGTTTTGTAGTCAATTATTTTCTAAGTTCTCTGAATCTCTTTCTCTCTCCAAGAAGGGAAAGCCGCCTCCGCCGATCATCATCATTCTCATCCAGCTAGGGTTTTCGATTTCAGAGGATTCAGATCAAGAAGGTTTACAGATCGAGATCGTCGCTCCATTTCTCATCTTCTATCTGATCGTGTGAAGCCAAGAAAGTCCAGATCTGCTTTGCCGAGATTTTCTTCACCTCTCTAATAAAGCCGCAAAATCTACAAGAGGAAGATCCAGGCCGATTGTTTGTAGATCTGATAAAGATTCGTTGTTTGTATTTCTACATACGCTCTATTTCATTCTTGTAGGAGAATTTTCTCCAAGTGTAGGAGCCTTTATCTCCGAGTTTGTAGGAAGTTTCATCTTCCGAGTGTAGATCCATTTTGTAGATCGAGTTTGTAGGAACTTTGTTCCGAGGCGTAGGATTGGTTTTCAATCCGAGATAGTGGAGTATCCGAGTCTAGTGTATTGCTAGATCGGTGAGGGAAAGTGGATGTACCCAAGATTGGGGAACCACTATAAATCTTGCTTCGTCTGTGATTGATTGGTAGATAGTTCTGTACATAGATCTTAAATTTTTTTATTCCGCATAAAGACGCACATCTCACTTATTCACCCCCCTCTAAGTGATTTAGGTAGGCAACTAAACACTTTTAACTGGTATCAGATCCAGGTTGATCAATAATAGGTTAACACCTTGATCAAATCTGATTAGTTGTCTTTTGAGCTCTACCAAACATGGACAAGGCTAAAGATTTTGCCAAGCTTCCTTTGTGCACCAAGAACAACTTTCCCATGTGGAAAGAGAGAATCAAATTTTTCATGGAAGCTATGGATCCGAGGATCTTCATGATAGTGTAAGAAGGTCCTTATATTCCCATGACAATCTCCACAATAGATCCAACTAAGAAAGTTCCAAAGAAATTAATGGATCTAGACAAAGACGGGATTGCACTTGTATCCTTAGATAAGAAGGCCAAAAACATAATAGCAAGTGCAGTCGATGACTCCATGCTGCAAAACTTGATTCACTGCCAGTCTGAAAGGAGATGTGGCAGTCTCTAGTTACCTTGATGAAAGGTACAGAAGAAGTCAGGGGTGATAGAAGATCCCTTCTAAATCAAAAGTATGAAGCTTTCCGGCAAGGAAACAAGGACACCATTGCTGACACATTTGAAAATTTTTTCAAGATAGTAAATGGCCTAAGGGTCTATGGCAGAGTCTTCACAAACGGAGATTGATAGACAATTCGCTTGATGAAGGTACTTCATGTGTATCTAAATTCACATACACATGTAGTAGTTGGAGTTCATGTTTAATTTCAATTATTCAGTGTTTTTTATGATGTCATCATACAGGTTACTTCACTTGAAAAGCATGGGACTCAACATTAGTATCATCAAGTTCAATAGCAATGGACATTGGAGTGATGGGTGTTTATGATTTGCTTCTCTTTGAATATTTGTTCATTTTATCAAACTTTTCTAATTTCTATCCATGGATTAGTTCAGCTATGAGTGATTGGTGTTTATGATTTGTTGCTTTTGGAATCTTTGTTTGATCTGCAATTTTTGTTTTTTATGTTCTGGACTAGATCAAAGTTCCTATGAGTGATGCATGCGTTATAGTTTATGCTCTGGACTAGTTCAGCCCTGAAATTGATGGATTATGTTGTAGTTTTGTATGATTTTAGAGTCTAGAGGGATTTCTTCTGGCTTTCTATATCTTATTTTCTTTTTAAAAACAATGTGTAACTTTGATTAAAATATCTTTTTTATTTTTCGAGAAAAACAAGAAGGCTGTAAAGTGATTATTTTATAAGACAATTTGATCTCACCATTGATAATAGTCCATTTTCATTCAGTCATCTAATAAAATTAGAAGGAAACCAGTTGATATCTCATGGGGATGCGATTGCTGCTACTTCTACTCACATTCTCAGCGGCTTGGGCCAACGAAGGTATGATTCAAATATCTTTGATTTTGATACAAATTCCTTTAAAATTTTATTTGAGTCTACTTTTAGTTTATCAATGCGCCTTATGCTCATCTAGTAATCCACCCAATCTTAATTTCGTAGAAGTCTGCCTCCTCTTCACCAATTATAAACCGGTTTTCAACTTTTATTAAAGGCAATTTATCATCCATGAAACATAATTTAAGGAACCGAGAACTGATCTGATATTTCTGGTTCGGTTCTGGTTCTACATTATAGAACTATGGGTCGGTTCCGGTTCCAAAATTTGGATCCAAACCTATATGAGTTAGCTCTTGGTTCTGAGTGGAACCGAACCGAACCGATCTGAGTTTCACCCATAACATTAATTATTGTACAACAGGAAAGCAATGCCATTTGGCGTCTATTATTCCATTCCCGAAACATTTGAATTTCTGCTGACGTCATCATGACTCAGCACCTATGGACTTAGCCAAATTCAGACAATTCTGCATAGGAGTTGAGTGAAGACTTGTCACTCAATGACAAAATACTTAGGCAAAATTTTGCACCACAAGGCATTGAGTGATCATTCATCACTCAACGAATATTGACAATTATGGTCAAACTTACCGGGCATTAAGTGAGTCTTGATCACTCAATGCATCTGGACTTAGTTGAGTTTCTCTGTATTAAGGCATTGAGTGAGTTGTCTTCACTCAATGCATCTGTCCTTGACATATTTCCAAGTCAAACAACCCTGTGACTCTGACTAAACTGTGTTATGTTAATGCGTTTTCTTTTGGGCATTGAGTGAACTACCTTCACTCAATGCTTCTAGACTTAGTCAGAATTCTTTTCAGGTACTCACTGGATTTGACTGTTTGAGATTTAATCAATGCTTCTGGCTCTAGGCGTTGAGTGAATTGCCTGCACTCAATGATTTTGGACTTAACCAGATTTCTGCTTTGGCAATGTTGAGGCTTTGACTGCCAAGGCCTTACTTAATGCTTAAAGCCTCTAGCATTGAGTGAATTGCCTTCACTCAATGCATTTGGACTTAGGCAGATTTCTTCCCTATCAGCATCCTGTCTTGTGTCCATCTGTCATTGTTGCTTGGACAACCTGTTTAAATAATGAACAAAGAGCAACTTGCATACATAGAACTTAAAACATGCATTAAATACAACTATGTGTATACCATTGTCTTATTGGCATTCTTCAAATGTGGGACATTGTGATCAATGGACCCAACAATTTTCTCCCTCTTTATGGCTTCTTTAGTTATTACAGTGGTTAGGAAGTTCTTAGAGGTGGAGATTTGGGCATCCAAATGATTTACACATTTGGTAACATGATTTTTGACTTGAAGTATATGGCCATCTAGAAAGACAGTGCATGCATCTATCCTCCTTTCTAGAATGACCTTGTTGTCTTCCATGATGGATTTTTGCACTTCATGCACCATCGTCATATTCTCAGTAGTAATGCATTGATTTTCAATGATGTCATTTTGCCTTTGCTTAATGCTAACAAGTTCTTTTTTGTGTAGGTAATGATTGTATCAACCCTCATGAAGAATGCCACTGTGTTTGCCTTTAATAAATTCACTTCAAATCTGATGGATTTGATCTCAGTAGATAGATTTTGTCTCAGTTCTTTGAATGAATAATCCACATAGAGCTCAATTTGCCTCCTCTTCTTATCTAACAATCCTTTTAAATGAGCCAGAAAGGAGGTGGACATCTCCTCAGTCTGCTGAGTGGTCCCTGGAAAGTTGACTTCTTCAGCATCCTTCCTTATATCTCCCCTTTTATCTGGATCAGTAACTTTATATTCCGAGGAATGAGCAGGAATGTCTGTAGCATGCTCATTAAAATCAGATAAGTCAATGACATTATCAACTTCTTGATTAGGGAGTTCAAGATAAATCTCCTCCTCAACCTGAGCAACATCCATATTAATCTGATGTGTGTCAGCATTAGTCCTGGGGACATCTTCTTGGAATTGCTCCCATTGAGAGTCAGAGGGTATCTGATCTAGCTTCTCTTATAGATTGACCAGGAAGGAGTAAATCTTTTCCTATTAATAAGCCGAAGATGGGCTTTGCTCCCCCTCAATAGAAGAATCTCCACTTGGGCTCCCCCTGAATGGCGGCATAGAATATGTCCATAGTAGTAGTAACAAATTCCTCAGCAGGTTCAAATGTGGTGTCTTCTTCAATCTCAGTCTGAGACACACTGTTGGGTAGGGTCTTTGTAACAGGCTCGAAGGACATTGAGACTTGAGCACTGACATCCCTTCTGACCTATTAAGTTGATTCTGTTAGATTGAGATCATGAGGTTCAGTGCTTTTGCTATCAGAAGAGTTATTGCTTGAGCTTTTATCAAAATCTGGAACAACCTTCTTTTTCTTTTGCTTCTTAGATGGTTGACGGTGATGGGTCAGTAGCCTATCCCATCTTTCAAACATCCTTATATCCATCTTCCACATGTGATGGATTTTTGTTCCTAGCCTCAGATTTAGCAATCTTGGAGCAGAGTTTAGTAAGAACATAGATAATATCCTACCCATATTGGGTTTAGGAATACACTCAACAATCTTTTCAAAGATCACCTTCCCCTGAATTAGTTTTCTTTGTAAGAATAACTCTAGTCATTAGCTCAAACATCTTCCTTGAAACTTTATCATGAGACCATGTCTTATAGATTAGGGCCTTGCCAATTATATCTGTTAAGAATTTCCCTTTCAGGTTCATTTCTTTTCTCATGATAGATCCAGTGGTGTGCGTAGACAAGCAACACCATTTCAGAGCCAACTTTACATCCTTAAGAAAAAATTCATTTTCCTCTTCAGAAGCGCTACACTTGGTCAGTTTCAAGTCCTTACTTAACTTTCTAGAAGTAAGTGTAATCTTATTTCCACTTATAGAGGTCTTTATCTTGAGGAGGGAGAATCTACTTTAGCATTGGTTTAAAGCTCTAGCACTTCTCTTTTCCGCATAGAGCACAGCTCTGACAGTATATATTTTAGGTTTACGACATTTAGAAGATGAAGAACTAATTGAACTTCCTTAGGTGCATCCTTGAATCCATTCAGGATAAGTTCTAATGCCTCGAACAGGAAGTCAACTCCTTTAGGAGCAATTGAATCAGTGAATCAAATGGGAGAAGATGAATAGGACTTGAGAAAACATGGGCAGGACTGTAGAGTGACGAAAAGGGCTAAGGAAATATGTGTATTATCTTAGACACACATTTCTATTTATATTTACCAAATACGAGAATGTGGAAAGACGCATACCTGTCGTGATTTACACAATATGATGAATGACTGTGATTAATCCCATGAATTTGACATATTATGACCTATAAGATTGTATGCACTGAGTGCACTTTACGCTCTCATCGCATGGAGTTAACTCAGCGCTCTCAATGACTGGTCAGTTAAACTTTTTCTTTCTTATCTTCATGCAAAAAAGTTAGTATCCAAACACACATCTACATATAATAGAAATGCACTACCATAATAATGATAGTTCAAGTTCAACATACCCAATTCAAATTTAAAGGTGTTGAACTTGGCTTCATCAAGAGGCTTAGTAAAAATGTCAGCCACTTGTTTGTTAGCGGGGATTAAATCAAGGCTGATATCTTCATTCTCAACATGCTCTCTTATGAAATGATACCTAATTTCAATATACTTGGTCATGCTATTTGAAACAGGATTTTTAACTATTGAAATTGCAATTGAAGAATCACAAAACATAAGGGTTTTACTTATTTGAAGATTGTAGTCTTGGAGTTGATGTTGAATCCATAGTGGCTGTGCATAACAACTCCTAGTTGATATCTACTTTGATTCTGCTATGGAGATAGCTACACTGGTATGCTTCTTGCTACTCCAAGACACTAGTCTTCTGTAACACCCCTATCCGTCGCATAGCGTATAACAGTAGGTCCGGCCGGGGCCCGACGCCATATACCACAGACAGACCGGGTGGTTACTCAATGGAAACCATCCAACCAATCCAACGTCCTACACAGAGCATTCTAGCGGAAGTAGTTTTATAAGTTGCAATTAAAAGAACCCAGCACAAAGAGCATGAATGTCCACTAACAAGCCAAATAGGAATGAAGTACATACACAAGTACTGGACTTAAGGCCTTACAAATGGTTTACTCTTATTACATGTTTTCCATACCACGGCACGCAAGCCGTTCATACATGAACAAAAGCAAGTAAACACTCCAATTAGGCCTTCGAGGGCCGGCTTCGCAATTTGGGCTTTAGCCCGCTATTGACCGCTTGGTCCAGCAGCACCTGCAAGCAACAAACCACCGCACGGTGGCAAACAAAAGCAACGGTCAGCAATGCAGACCAAATTATAACGATTCCGCCCCCAATTCGGGGTGGCGATGCTCCTTCCCTGCATTTATTAGCATAACCAAGCAGTGTATAAATATACATTTCATCACAGGCATAGGCTCACACGGCCACACACCCTGTGCACTCAGGGCACATTCTCGGTGAACACGGTCAAAGCCCGCCGACTCACCACCATCCCCAGGACGGCCCAATAATGAGCAATTTGTCTTCCCGGCATGGGTCACAGTAATTAAAACCATAGAACGCCGAAGACCCTCATCTATGCCAACGGCTCTAATCCGAACGACATAGAACGCTTGTCATTATTGTGAATGTAGCAAATACAACCAAAGTCTCTAAAATAGTCAACTTTAGGTTTCTTCCCTTTGAGTAATTCTCGTCGAGTGGAGTATCGACTAATCGTCGAGCGCAGATGTATTTGTGTCGACACATCATAATTGGTGTCGACACATATAAGTCAATACTGTTGTCGAGACTTAAGTAGTCTGTGTCGACACTTTTCAACAATGTCGACACATTCAGTAATTGTTGACGCGCCTTTTCACCTTCGTTTTTAGAAAGGTATAAATAGGTCTTCAACATTGTATGTCGACACGTTCTCCATAGTTTCGAGACCAAAACTTTGTGTCGACAACTCTCTCATCTAAATTCAAGATTTCTCTAAACACTAATGGCGCCTAAGCTTGAAGAGAATATCAATGAAGGATATGAGCTAGTACGCAACGCATTTGACCATGCGGAACCAGAAATTAAGGATGTTGTAACCCTATTTACTGAGAATGGGTTAGACTTTGTGGTATCTGAACCAACCAAGATTTGGAAGAAGGAAATCCTAGAATTCTATGGCGCTGCAACTTTAGATTCAGCTGGATTAAAGATCAAATTAATGTTTCGGGGAGCTAAAGTCAAAATTACTTTGAAGAGCTTGAGAAAAACTCTTCAATTACCAAGAACTCAGGAGGAGGAAGATGTTCTTGCATCTAAGACAAGGGAAGCACTTCAATAGTGTGGTTTGGATCCCACCTTAAAGATTGGAGCTGCCATGAACAGAAAAGGAATGAATCAGCAAGGCAAATTTCTATCAGAAATAGTTGGCAAAGTCATCCTCTGCAAGCCAGGGGGACATGATAGGATTTCTGCCTACATGTTCAGCCTGATGACAAGGATCATCTACAGACTCACCACTGATTGGTCAGCCGTGATTTTTGAAAAGATTAAGGAAGGTATTAAGAAGCCCAATCTGGGTAGAATTATGAGTCTGTACTTAGCTGGAACTATTCCAGAAGTCATGGAACAAGTAGCTGGTTCTAAGATTAATCATATGAGGAGGATGGACATTAGGATTATCTCAAGATGGGATAGGGTCCTAACTAAGGACATACCTGATGAGGAAAGGCAAGAGGTTCCTGAGAAATCTACAGCACAAGAAGTTCCTGCACAAGATCCTGCAGATAAAGCACAAGTGCAGGGGGAGCAACCATCTGCTAGCCCCATCCACCTGGATCCACTCCAGGGGGAGCCTCACCATGAGGAAGTGCCAACTCACTTGGACAGTGAAATGGCTACACAAACAATCCTTGAGGTAATTCAAGAAGTAAATCAATCAATTCTTATTGATAACGATGAGACACTAACTGAATTTTTGATTGATGTTGACCAGCCAACACAACTACACAGTCAACCATAAGATGTAATCATGGAGGATACATCTGTTGCTGTTGATAATGATCCTAAGTTTGTGGTACCTCAAGACCCTACTCAACAAGAGTTTACCTTAGAAGAGTTGTTTCCTGATTTAGTGCAAGCTAATATTGAGGGGGAGCATGCTTGTTTTGAGGGGGAGAAAACTGCTCATGAGGAGGACCAAGCTAACCTTGAGGGGGAGCATGTAAGATCTCAGGGAGAGACTGCAAGGAATGATGAGGAGCAAACCAGAACTGAGAAGGAGCAAAGGACTCAGGGGGAGCTACCAAGGACTGAGAAGGAATTGCCTCCTATTCCTAAGGAAAGGGTTGACATTGCTAGTACCTCAGCATCTGAGGATGAAGAAGCTTTAAGAGCTAAGAAGAGGAAGCTACATGTCTTCAAAAGGAGAAGCCAAAGCTACAAAAAGGCATTACAAACTGTTGCTCCACAATCTGCCCCAACAGCTGATTATAGCTCATTGTTGGTGGCTTTGCAGATCAAAATGGATGAGCAAAGGAAGGCTCTGGAGAAGTATATGGATGAAGGCCATAAGTCACTTCAATTTGATCTGGCTCAGGACATAAAGTCAATAAGATTTGAAGTTAATCAAAATAAAAAGGAAATGACTGATTGTTTCCACAAAGGTGGGAATGCTGTGGTTTATCTAGCTACTCATCAGGAAAAGATAAAGATTCAAGTGGATGATATAGCAGTGAAGCAGGGCTATGTCTTAGAAAATCAGATTAGGATGAATGATAATCTGACTGCATCCCATAATGCAATTGTTACAGAACTGAAACATGTTGCAACAGCCCAGCCTGCTGATAAGTCTAAAGCCAAGCTAGAGTTTGATAAGGAGATGTTTGATAAGGACTTCCAGGAAGGCATAACTGCTGTCAAAATAGCTATTAAGCTGTCTCAAAAGACTATTTCTGGACTGCTGCTATTGTTAAAGGGATTTTATAAGGATGGTGTTAATTTTCTGGATGAACAAATCAGATTTCAGAAGGATGATCTTAGGGATCATGTGGCCAGAGAAGTCATAAAGGGGGAGAGAGTATTAGTCAAAGCTGGATCTGACCATGCTAAATGGATTTCCAATACCATCAGAGCTACACTTAGATATCCACCCCTTTGTGATGATGACAATGTAGCTGAATCTGGAATTCACCCTGCTATTTTTGGAGGTGAGCAAGCTGAAGTTACTCAAGTAATCTATCCTCCGGAAGATTTTGAGATGATTCATCAAGAAGTACAATCTATGTACAGCCCTCCTGAGGGTAATAAAAATATTATTCTTGAGAAAGTAGATAAGCCTGTGTCATAGGCAGTGTTGAAAGAGCAAGAAGCCCTATTGTCAAAGAAGTGATTCAGAGAACAGGCTGAGTTAAAGCCAAATTTTGAGCAGTGGAGTCCTACTTCTAGAAATATTATACTAACTGCTTGGAAAGCTGCAAAGGACAATACCCTAGAGAGGGGTAAATGGTACTTTGAGCAAGAATGGAGAAAACATGAAGACAGGCAAGAAGCTATTGTACAGTATAGAAGAAAGGCAAAACTTGGGAAGCTACCTCATAATGCACAGGAGCCTAGCAAATATTTTCCAAAGCCTTATCATTATTTTGAAAGAAAAAAAATAAGGGTTGAAGATCTAAAGAAGAAAGATCAAAAGGGCAAGAAGGCAGTTGATGACACTGATGTTCCAGTTCAAGCCAAGATTCAATCAGGCAAGGGCATTGTCATCAAGGAGCCAGAGCAGCCTTAGATTAGTTTTACTAGATTTTATAACATTATAATTTTTTGTGTTAAAATCTATGTAAACTTTTGTTAAAGAAAGTATTGGAAGTTGAAACAAAACTATAATGAATGCTCATTGTGTTAGCATACTTATTCTGTGACGAAATATCTTTTATGTTTTGTTTTAAGTATTTACCGTGTCATATAATGCTGTTATACATCATAATGTGTATTTGTTATGAATGGTGTATATCATTTACTAAGGGTTATGACTTCTCCAAATAGAGGGAGATTGTTGGGTACATTGGAAAATGTGTACCAGATTTGAAGAAGCCTCACCCTACTCAATGATATGCATCAAAATGTATTTGATTTGTTTTGAGTTTATATGTGCAGGTTAAGTAATTGCAGGAAATGCAGAAAAATTTCTAAGTCCATGTGTCGACACCTAGAGAAGCAGTGTCGACACTTATGAAGGCTTGTGTCGACACTGGAGAAAAGTTGTGTCGACACTTGGAGTTAATTGTGTCGACACTTGGAAAGGCTGTGTTGACACCAGAATCAACTGTGTCGACACCAGAAGGAATGTGTCGACACACAGTGAAGCTCATTCGACACACGGTGAAGCATTGTCGACATCAACTGTATCGACACCCAGAGGCAATGTCGACACACAGAGAAGTATAGTCGACATCAATTATGTCGACACCAAGAGGCAGTGTCGACACCCAGAAGACTTTGTCGACATCAACTGTGTCGACACACAGGACTTGTGTCGACATACAGCAAAGTTTCAGCAAAGTTAAAGTGAAGAAGTGTTTGTATCAACACACTCAATCAGTTTCGACACATTCTAAAGAAGCTGTGTCGAGAAGCAGTAAACAACAACAAAGGAGTTGTGTTGACACCACCAAGGCTTGTGTCGACACTTAGTCCACTTGTGTCGACACTTAGTCTAATTGTGTCGACACATAATGAAGTTCAGTCTCGACACTTTCGGACAGATACAGTGATTTCAGGAAGTCACTGGATGACTTGACAGCTGCCATTTCTAACCGGTCAACTACTACTATCAGAGCTGTTAGAAGGTTGTTAGAAACCGGATCAGCCGGTCACCATGGAGGAAGACTATATAAAGGCTTTCTCCTTCAACAGAAAGTGAGGAATTACAATTAAGATTGAAGAATCTACACAGATATCTATCAACACAAAAAGAAGAAGACCTTCGACAGAAGATCTAAGAAGTTGGAGAGAGAGCTCCATCTAAGAAGTGCAATTGCTGAACCAGGCTGCCAAGTAAGATTCAGATTGAGATCTGAATCTCAAGTCAGAAGCTGATTGAAGATCAACTTCTCAAGAGTTCAACCCTACTGAGTTCAGATTCAAGAAGCTTTGAATAAAGCTAAGAGAGGTTGTGCTCTGCCATCAAGTTCTTCCAAGAACTCATCAAGAAGCCATCCATCCCATCTCTCTCTGTCAGGGTGGTGGTTATTTACTTTGTTTAAATAAATTCTTGTAGGATCTTTATAGATCTGAGACTGTAAGCCTGTTTTATAAAGGCTGAGTGTAGGAGAGTAAATTCTCTGAGTGGTAGGCCTTGTTGAAGGCTGAGGTAGAGCTGTGAGCCTGAGTTGTAGGAGATTGTGATCTCTGAGTGTAGGCCTTGTTGAAGGCTGAGGTAGGGCAGTTTGCCTGAGCTGTAGGAGCCTTGTTTGGGGTTCTGAGTTGTAAAATCTGAGGATCTGAGGTGAAGTGCAGAAGTTAAGCCGAATCTAGTACACTGCTAGATAGGCGAAGGGGGAAAGTGGATGTACCCAGACCTTAGGGAACCACTATAAAAACTGTGTGCACTCTGGAATTGATTGTTTTTGTGATTGTTGTGTTGTGTTAGCAGTAGAATTTGCAGTTTATTATTAGTTAACAGAACAGCTTTTCTGTCTTAAAAGAAAAATAGGAATTACACATATTCACACCCCCCCCACCCCTCTAGGTGGTTAGGCACTAATGAAAGTCCACCTAGTGTCAACTATCTTCACCTATGGGGGGGGGGGAATAGGTGACGTGCAGCATTTTTGCGGAGTTTAAAATTGTACCTGCACAATAAAAATAAACAGCACAGCACACAGAAAACACAAGCTATTTATAGTGGTTCCCCAATTTGGGTACATCCACTTTCCCCCTTCGACCTATCTCCCAACAAGGGACGACTCGGTCTCTTCTCCAACAGGATTGAAATCCAATCCTTGCACTATCGGAAGGAACCCTTCCACACGTAGGAGTCAACACTCCCACAACACGGGTTGCACCCAACCCTTACAACTAGGAACCAACGTTCCTTTACAACAAAAGTAAAACTAGAATGTACAAGAGATACAAACTACGTTTGGAGACTAAGGTGTCCCTCTTTGTTGACGACGTGTTCTTGAAGTCCACAAAGAGTCCACAACCCTAGATCTCTCTTGGAGAGGATCTCCCCGGAACCGGCGGCGGCAAGATGGGCGGCGGCTAGGTTCACGGGATCGGCGGCGACGACGATGTGCGGCTGCTGTACTTTAGAGATCCAAACTTCGTAGTGAAGCTAGCTAGGTCTACCAACGGTCACACTGGGATCAATCGTCTCGATCGATTCGGATGGGGAAGATTTTCCCGATCAACAAATCAAGAGACAAGAGATCTCCGGTTAGATACGTGAGACACTAAGCTTGGGTAAGCTTCTGTCGCCGGAAGATCAGGAAGAATTGCGATCAAAGGCGGCGACCAACTAGCGCGAGCGGCGACGGCGGCGGCGGAGCAGTTTCGCGATTTTAGGTTAAGATTGGCTCGGCTTCTTTCTGTGTGTGATTCCTGTTCAAAAATACCCGTATTTATATACGGTGTAAATACTCCAATATAACCGTTATGGGTCCCACTTGAAGAAACCCAACCCCGGTTCAAAATAGTGCCAGCGGCAGAATCCGGTTCAGCTTTTTCCCGAAAAATGCCCAAGTAAAAATCGGCGAGAATCGAAAGTGAATCTCGTCGAATCGTCGAGAATCAAAGGTGATTCTCGACGATTCGGCGAGAATCAAAGATGATTCTCGTCGAAGTTGACTTGGTTGCACGCACTGATTCAGCCGAGTCGAGACGGAGAGAATCAGCCAGTGATTCTCGCCGAATCGGCGAGAATCACTTGGTGATTCTCGTCGAATCGGCGAGAATCACTTGGTGATTCTCGTCGATTCTTACTTAGAATCAGAGTTGCTTGCTTTGAAGTAGCTGGATCAAGTCGGCGGGAATCAGCCACTGATTCTCGACGATTCGGCAAGAATCACTAGTGATTCTCGCCGAATCGGCGAGAATCACTTGGCGATTCTCGTCGATTTACACTTAGAGGAATCTTCGTCTTTCCACCCATGATGTGCTCCTTGACCTATCCTTGCTCCTTGTCTGCTCTTGCAAGATCACAGCCCTGTACTTGAAAGTAAGTGCACTCCAATAGAGAGAGTACACGTAGGCCAACACATTGATCTGCTCAACGCAAGATTACGTCGTGCAGACCCGTGTATATTGACCTACTGCGCCCTGACATTGGTGTGCACTTAGCGTGGAATAACTACAAGCACAACTTGAAATATTTTGTCAAAAACATTGCCTATTTACCTTAGCTTGTTCAGGGGCTTCTTCAAATCAGGTACGTTGTGGATACAATACCCAACAATCTCCCCCTATTTGAAGAAGCCTAAACCCTACAAGCTAAGGTGAATAAAGCGTATGGGAATGAAAATCATAACCTTGAAGTTTATATGAGAGAGAGATTCATTACCAATACCAATTTCTTGAGAGCAAACTTGGAGCCACCTTAGCCTTAGCCAAGAGGGTAATCTCCCCCTTTTCGGCTTCTGCAAATCTGGGTCTGTAGCATTTGACCCCTTGCTCCCCCTCAGTTCTTGTACCTATGCTCACACTTGAGTACCTTGCTCCCCCTCAGCTCTTACGACTGTGCCCAACTTGAGTACCTTGCTCCCCTTCAGTTTTTGCACGAGCCTGAAGCTTCTGTAGTCTTCATTCCTCATAGTTTAGCATCCCCAATTCAGTTTTGAAAAGACTGAACTTGGCTTCGTCTAAGGGCTTTGTGAATATATCAGCAATCTGCTTGTCCGTGGGGACATAACAGAGAGAGATGTCTTTGTTCTCCACGTGCTCCCGAATGAAGTGGTAGCGCACTTCAATATGCTTCGTTCTGCTGTGCGATACCGGATTGTTGGCAATTGCAACTGCACTGGAGGAGTCGCAGTACATTGGTATTTCCTTGAACTGAAGGTCGTAGTCGGCTAACTGGTTTCTGATCCATAGGAGTTGTGCGCAACAGCTGCCTGCCGAGATGTACTCAGACTCTGCTATGGAGGTTGCAACACAATTCTGTTTCTTACTGTTCCATGAGATAAGCCTCCTGTCGAGGAATTGACACGTCCCGGAGGTGCTTTTCCTGTCATCCCTACTCCCTGCAAAATCAGCATCTGAAAAACCTATTAGCTCGACATCATTGTTTCTCGGGTACCACAAGCCAAGATTGGGAGTACCTTTAAGGTATCTTAGAATTCGCTTCGCAGCGACATAGTGAGATTCCTTAGTGTTCACCTGATATCTGGCACAGACATATGTGGAGAACATGATATCCGGTCTACTGGCAGTAAGGTAGAGCAGGGATCCAATGATGCTTCTGTATTTGGTTTCATCGAAAGGTTTACCTTTCTCGTCCTTATCCAGAGACATAGTGGATCCCATTGGAGTCCTCATAGAGGTTGCATTCTCCATACCGAATTTCTTAAGGAGTTCATTTGTGAACTTCGTCTGAGAGATGAAGATTCCATCCTCAGACTGTTTCACTTGAAGTCCCAAGAAATACTTGAGCTCTCCCATACTGCTCATTTCAAACTTTCCTTGCATAAGTTTAGAAAACTTTTTGCAAAGATTGTTGTCCGTTGAGCCGAATATAATGTCATCGACATAGATTTACACCAGCAAAATCTTGCCTTTGACTTCCCTTAGAAACAATGTATTATCTATTTTACCTCTAGAGAACTTGTTCTCAAGAAGAAAACTAGATAAAGTCTCATACCAAGCTCGTGGAGCTTGTTTTAAACCATATAAAGCTTTATTAAGAAAATAAACATGATTGGGATAAGTAGGATTGACAAAACCTGGGGGTTGAGCGACGTATACTTCCTCTTTCAGGTCTCCGTTCAAGAATGCTGATTTCACATCCATTTGATAGACTGTGAATCCTTTGTACGAAGCATACGCCAGGAACAATCTGATTGCTTCGAGCCTTGCTACCGGTGCAAAGGTCTGGTCGAAGTCAATCCCCTCCTCCTGTTTGTAACCTTGAGCCACCAGCCTGGCCTTGTTCTTTATGATGACACCGTGTTCATCCAGTTTGTTTCTGAAGATCCACTTGGTGCCAATCACATTCTGCTTGTGTGGTCTGGGAACCAGCGTCCAAACATTGCATCGTTCGAATTGATGTAGTTCATCTTGCATGGCCAAAATCCATGTCGCATCTTTGTTCACCTCGTCGAACTTCTTTGGCTCAACCTGTGACAGGAAGCTAAGATGCAAAACTTCGTTAATAGTACCTCTTCGAGTTCTGACACCGACACGAGGATCTCCGATGATCTGATCTCTAGGATGATCCCTCACGTGCCGAAGCTCTAGAAGTCTGGCGTCTGGAGCTTCGACTACTTCTTGGGCTTCTCCTTCTTCTAAGAGATTTGTTCCATTTTGATCCTCAACGTGCCCAGATGACGTGGAGGTGGAAACTTTGACGTACTTAGGAGTTTCATCTTTAGCGGTCTCATCGAGATCCAGCTGTTCAATTCGTACACCTGCATCTTCAAGAATACCACTGGAAGAATTGCTGTTAAGCAAACTTCCTTCATCAAATACAACATTAATTGATTCTTCTACCACTAGGGTTTTCTTATTGAAGACCCTATATGCCCGACTGTGGGAACTATAGCCCATGAATATGCCTTCGAAGCATTTTTCACCAAATTTAGTACGCGGGTACTTCCCATTATTCAGTACATAGCATCTGCAACCAAAGATCCTCAAGTAGGACATGGTTGGTTTCCTGCCTTTCAGTAGCTCATAAGGCGTCTTACGATGATGCTTGTTGATCAATGCTCGGTTTTATACATGACAAGATGTATTGACGGCCTCTGCCCAGAAGTATTCTGGGAGAGAAGCGTCTTTCAACATTGTCGTGCAGGCTTCAATGAGAGTTCTATTTCTCCTCTCCGCAACTCCATTTTGCTGAGGAGTGCGCGGGCAGGAAAACTCATGAATGATACCTTGTTCTTCACAAAACTCTATCATAGCACCAGATTCGAATTCTGTTCCATGGTCACTTCTGATTTTGACCACTGAGCAGTTAAATTCGTTCTGAACCTGCTTGACAAAGCTAGTGAAGATGTCAAACGTATCTGACTTTCATTTTAAGAAGAACACCCATGTAAACAGAGAATGATCATCAACTATCACTAGCGTATAGGACTTGCCTCCCAAGCTATGAACTTGCATTGGACCAAACAAGTCCATATGAAGAAGATAAAGACACCGGGAAGAGTCTTTGTCTGCAATGCTCTTAAAGGTAGCCCGAGTCTGTTTGCCCATCTGGCATGCAGGACAGGGGCTATCTTTGATGCACTTGATACTGGGAGCATCCCTAACTAAGTTCTTAGAAAACAACATACTAATTGTCTTGAAATTAATATGTGCCAATCTCTTGTGCCATTGATCACAAAGAGATGCACTGCCAGCTGCCACTAGGCATACGGGGGTAGATGAATCTAAACTGAGAAAATCTAAGCAGAAGATATTTCTGCTCCTAATGCCTGATAATACCGTCTCAGAAGAGGTACGTGAAATTATCAGACATTTATCCTTGCAGAACTTAACGTCATAACCTTTGTCACATAACTGACTTACACTGATCAGGTTATGGTTTAACCCTTCAACATAAGCCACGTCGGTGATAGAGATTATACCGTTGGAAATCATACTGTAACCTCTGGTGACTCCTCGATCTGATCCTCCAAAGATGACTTTGGGTCCATTCTCGACTGGAGTGTAATCATGCAGCAGGCTTCTTGTCCCAGTCATATGCCGGGAGCATCCACTGTCCAAGTACCAGATCGGCGTTTTGGTGGCCTTTGGACATTCCTGCAAAATAAGATTAATTTTCCTTAGGAACTCAATCGAACTTGGGTCCTAGATTCCTGGTTAGCATACTCCCCATCGGTTGGTTAACCATACGAGTGGTCGGCCTCGCATTGCTAAAATAGGGAGTCTCGTAATACCTTGGATTAAACCAACAATCCACGGCAAAGTGACCGACTTTGCCACAGCACCAACAGTCGAATCTGTTGTACCTCTTCCTAGGCTCCTGCCTTACCCTGGGAACGGTGGGTACAGCCGGGGCTTTGGATCTGGAGGTGGGGGCCTCACAGTGATTGCAGTCACAAGACTTCTTCACCTTCTGTATAACAGGCTTGGCTTTTGGTGCCTGCTTTCCATTATGGCCGCTAGAGAATTGACCATAATTTCCCATGTGGATTTCCTCATAAGGTGCCTTGAAGGCACTCTCACCGAAGTTCCTGGGAAAGGTCCAACCATCATATCGGCTCTTTGGTTTTGCAACCGAGGGCCGGAAATGATGACCAAAGGTTGATTCAAAGTCATGTTGGTTGCAAGGAAAGCCAGGCTTTCTGAACGCAACAGGACTGAGCTAAGCCTTTCCCTTTTCAGCAGCAGAGGCCTTCTTGGCGGCCTTATTCTTCCTCTGGTTCCTGTTTCTCCTGGATGAGGAACCAGATACCCCTACATGCCCCAAGCCAGCTCCTTTGGCCTGAGCAGAGAAGGTATCAACAACTGGAAGAACTGTTTTTGGCATAGAGAAGCTCTTGACGATCCTCCTTTCTGCCGCAAGTTGTTCTTCCAACTTGTCGACTTCCTCCTGCTTAAGATCAAGGAGCTTGAGAGACTCTGAATGCTTCGAAGTCAGGTCAAGATGCTCCTGTCGGAGAGAAATCAAACTGGTGATTTCTTCCTTTAGGGAGACACTCTCACCCTTAAGGAATTTCACTTCCTTTTTCTCAGCCTTCAGTCTCTTACGACACTCCTCGAAAGTGTTGAGCAGAAGCTCATACTTCTTGAGGAGCTCCGCTTCACGGGCCGAAAGACTATCTTCAGGTTCATCATCCAGAGACTCAGGATCAGATTCAGAGTCGGAGAGAGGGGTATGAGCTTTTACCTTCCCAGTAAATGGGGGGCATTCTCCTTCTGAGTCGGAGCGACCCACCAGCCCGAAGTAGGCTTCCTCATCATCACTGGAGTCTGAGGAATCAGACTCACTCAGTGTCTTTGGCCTTTTGGCGATGTAGCTCCGCTCTTTCTTCTTATCTCTCGAAGATTTGTGCTCCTCTTCTTTCCCTTTTTCTCTCTTGCCTTGATAGCAGTCGGCCACGACGTGTCCTGGCTTATTGCATCCAAAGCAAATAATGTCAGAGGAGCGATGTTTGTTCGGTTTAGAAGCATACCTGTCAGAAGAATAATTTTTCTTCTGATGCCTGGAGGAGGAGCCGTCTCTCTTTCTTTGATTCCTCATCTTGAGTAACTTCTTGAACTCTCGGGTGATGAGGGAGAAATCTTCCTCCGACAACTCTGAGCTGGAGGAGCATGGCTCGGAGTCCTCCTCCTCATCCTTCTTCCTGGCACAGTATGAACACGTACCCTTGCCTTTTCTGGAGTGACTGGCTTTTAGAGCCGCAGTCTTTTCTTTTGCTGCAGCCTTCTCTGCTTCTTCTTCTGCTTTCCTGGTGTTCAGCTGAAGCTCATAGGACATCAGCTTCCCAAACAAGATTTGCGGGTCTGTTTCAGCTAGTCTGCCAAACTCTCGGATGGCGGAGATCTTTGTGTCCCATTCCTTAGTAAGGGACCTAAGGAATTTATCATTGAGTTCACCATTAGTGAACACTCTTTCGTATCCTTTGAGGGCGTTGACAATCTTGAGGAAGTTCTCGTAGGTAACTCCGATCTCTTCCTTAGGCCCTTGTCTGAAGGCCTCATATTTCTGGTTCAGGAGGGATCTCCGATCATCCCTCACTTCATCAGTGCCCTCCATTAGGATGATCAGGCAATGCCAGATCTCTTGTGCTGTCCTGCAGTTGCAGAAGTTCTGCATCATTGAGTCATCAACTGAGCTGACCAGAATGTTCTGCGCCTTCTTGTCAAGTCCCACTAACACCATCTCGTCCTTGTCCATTTCAGAAAGTGTCTTCAGCACTTTCTTGGTAGGATCAATGGTGGGGCCTTAGTGGGGACATAAGGTCCCTCCTCCACGATCATGAAGAGTCGAGGATCAACTGCTTCCATGTAGAACCTGATCCTTTCCTTCCAGATAGGAAAGTTGATCCTGGTGCACACTGGGATCTTGCCTGTGAACTTGAGACCGTCCATGGTAGATGTTTTCCTTCTTCTTGACACTAGTGGCAGGATTCAACTCAAGGTGTTAACCTTTTTGATGAGCAACCTCCCTCTGATACCACTTGAAAGTCCATCTAGTGTCAACTATCTTCACCTATGGGGGGGGAATAGGTGACGTGCAGCGTTTTTGCGGAGTTTAAAATTGTACCTGCACAATAAAAATAAATAGCACAGCACACAGAAAACACAAGCTATTTATAGTGGTTCACCGATTTGGGTACATCCACTTTCCCCCTTCGACCTATCTCCCAACAAGGGACGACTCGGTCTCTTCTCCAACAGGATTGAAATCCAATCCTTGCACTATCGGAAGGAACCCTTCCACACGTAGGAGTCAACACTCCCACAACACGGGTTGCACCCAACCCTTACAACTAGGAACCAACGTTCCTTTACAACAAAAGTAAAACTAGAATGTACAAGAGATACAAACTACGTTTGGAGACTAAGGTGCCCCTCTTTGTTGACGACGTGTTCTTGAAGTCCATAAAGAGTCCACAACCCTAGATCTCTCTTGGAGAGGATCTCCCCGGAACCGGCGGCGGCAAGATGGGCGGCGGCTAGGTTCACGGGATCGGCGGTGACGACGATGTGCGGCTGCTGTACTTTAGAGATCCAAACTTCGTAGCGAAGCTAGCTAGGTCTACCAACGGTCACACTGGGATCAATCGTCTCGATCGATTCGGATGGGGAAGATTTTCCCGATCAACAAATCAAGAGACAAGAGATCTCCGGTTAGACACGTGAGACACTAAGCTTGGCTAAGCTTCTGTCGCCGGAAGATCAGGAAGAATCGCGATCAAAGGCAGCGACCAACTAGCGCGAGCGGCGACGACGGCGGCGGAGCAGTTTCGCGATTTTAGGTTAAGATTGGCTCGGCTTCTTTCTGTGTGTGATTCCTGTTCAAAAATACCTGTATTTATATACGGTGGAAATACTCCAATATAACCGTTATGGGTCCCACTTGAAGAAACCCAACCCCGGTTCAAAATAGTGCCAGCGGCAGAATCCGGTTCAGCTTTTTCCCGAAAAATGCCCAAGTAAAAATCGGCGAGAATCGAAAGTGAATCTCGTCGAATCGTCGAGAATCAAAGGTGATTCTCGACGATTCGGCGAGAATCAAAGATGATTCTCGTCGAAGTTGACTTGGTTGCACGCACTGATTCAGCCGGGTCGAGACGGCGAGAATCAGCCAGTGATTCTCGACGATTCGGCGAGAATCACTAGTGATTCTCGCCGAATCGGCGAGAATCACTTGGTGATTCTCGTCGATTCTTACTTAGAATCAGAGTTGCTTGCTTTGAAGTATCTGGATCGAGTCGGCGGGAATCAGCCACTGATTCTCGCCGAATCGGCGAGAATCACTTGGCGATTCTCGTCGATTTACACTTAGAGGAATTTTCGTCTTTCCACCCATGATGTGCTCCTTGACCTATCCTTGCTCCTTGTCTGCTCTTGCAAGATCACAGCCCTGTACTTGAAAGTAAGTGCACTCCAATAGAGAGAGTACACGTAGGCCAACACACTGATCTGCTCAACGAGGGATTACGTCGTGCAGACCCGTGTATATTGACCTACTGCGCCCTGACATTGGTGTGCACTTAGCGTGGAATAACTGCAAGCACAACTTGAAATATTTTGTCAAAAACATTGCCTATTTACCTTAGCTTGTTCAGGGGCTTCTTCAAATCAGGTACGTTATGGATACAATACCCAACAACTAATTCTTTCACCATGAGTCGGTGCCCCAGATTCAGCCCAATTTAACGTATGTGGAAGAACCTGTCTGTATTTTGGAAACTCAAGATCGAGTGTTGCGGAGAAAGACCATCCCCATGGTTAAAGTTCTCTGGCGAAATCAAGATGTCGAGAGCGCGACGTGGGAAGTAGAGTCGATGATGAGGGAATCTCATCTGCATCTCTTCCCTTAGTTTCTGGAATGTCTCCATGCTTATGTATGTTTTCGATTTTCTCATTTTGGTTTGGTTTTAGAGTTGTGTTAAGTTTCAGGACAAAACTTCTTTTAGGGGGAGTGATTGTAACGCCCCCGATTTTTCGATGATATTATTTGATTTGGTATCGTCATATTTATGACGTCAGGGCGTTACCTTTTAACGTCATGTTGATGGCGCTGCACCATTAATGCGTTTTTGCGTCTGTTGGGTCTGTTTGACCAGATTTTGGGGTTTTGATGTAATTGAAGGTTTTTATGATGGAAGAATTGCGTTTGTATTTTTCTTGGATTTGCTTGTCCAGTTTTGCTGTAGTTCGGGCATTTTTGGAGTCTCGGCGTATATTTGAGGTTTTGTGATATTTATGCTTGTTACAAGCGTTTGATGCTAGTGTCTCAAGAATGGTGCGTCGGATTCTAGTGTTTTTGTCTCTGCCGTTAGATTCGTAGAGCTGCCGTTCATCTACGGTGCATTTTTCATCCAAATCAGAGGGCGTTTAGTCTGTATTGTTAACTGATTGTGGTATAATTAGACACAGGTGAAACTCTGTTAATGACTTGCTTTTTCTTAAGATGGCTCTTCCTTGTTCTCGAGAAACCTTGACCCAATCTCGAGATGCCTCTTCCTTGTTCTCGAGAAATCTTGACCTGTTCTCGATATTCCTCTCCTTGTTCTCAATAAGTCCTTATTTGTACTCGGGAAAGCTTTGTATATAGTACTCAAGATCTGTCTTGTTCTCGAGAAGTCCTGTCTTGTTCTCGAGAATTGCCTAGTTGTTCCCGAGGGGTTTTAATCTTCCCGAGAAGTGTCATTCTTTCTCGAGAAAGCTTTGCTTTTCTCGAGAGTTCCTTGAGCTCCTGAAATATGCTTCTTTTGTTCCTGAAAAGTTCTGCCAGTTCTCGAGAAATTTATGCCTTGTTCTCGGGAGATCCATTGTTCTCGAGAAATCTGAAACTTCTTCTCGAGAAGTCCAGTTTTGTTCTCGAGAAACACTAAGCTCTTCTCTAGAAATTCATAATTCCTTCACGAGAAATCCATCATTTGTTCTCGATAAATCCTCATCCCTCTCGAGAAATCCATACTTCATCTCGAGATTACCGGTTCAACCGACCCTTGTTCATTTCCTTAAGTGTAATGATTTCAATGTTATATTTATTATATTTATATATATAAGAAAACTTATTCTTCTCTTTAAGTTGATCGAACTTTTGTCCATTTCCCGAACCAGAGCGGCGTGAGAAAGAGATAGAAAGTTCTTCTGTGATTCTTCTGGTGGCCGCTGATGATGCTCTAGTGATCAAAATTTTAAACTAAGCGTAGATCCAGAAAGCTCTCAACGAGAGCTACGTCATCGTGGTAAAGTTTTTTCACATTTCCTGAGTTTTTTCACGTTAGGTTTTTGGCCCTAACTTCTATTTTGGTCATTCTTGTTAATATTTTGATTTCTCTTGTCTTCTTTAGCCCCGATCTGCGACAAGGAGTGATTTGGAGAGTTTTTCTGGTAAAACTAAGGTAAGTGATGATTTTTCCCCTCCTCCTTCCTTTTCAGATCTTGTTAGAATTTCTGTTTCCCTTCATTTAGGGATATTATCTCTCTGATTAGTGATATTGTTTTAATCTTTTACTTAAGATCCACTTATATTATCATGTTTGTGATTATGCTAATCCTACCTTGTAGAGTTGTTAGTGATTTACTGATGCGGTTGAATCTTGATCTTTTAAATGTCTCTTAACTACCGTGTAGGACGAGATAGAATTTATTTAAGGTCTCAAATCTTTCCACAGAGGTGGATCAACTGTTTCCAATCTAGCGATGTTTAGTAGAATCCGATGTGCCAAGTCTAGAGATTTATATCATGATTTTCAATGTTACAGGTATTAGTGGACGAAACCACCGCCACAATGTTTGTCTTGGGATTTATACCATGGTTTTCCTTGATTGTGAGTGTTAGTGGACAAAACCGCCGCTGCAAAGATTTATATCATGGTTTTCCGTGTTGCGGATGTTAGTGGACGAAACCACCGCCGCAATGTTTGATCCCTTTATTAGTACCTTGTGGAACTCTATCGGGTGTTTGGGCGTCTGCGGTGAATGGTGGAGTGTTTGTGTCTCCCCCATAGTTAGACGAATATCATATATGTGAGAGTGTGTCCGGATGAGTGACCACCTCGCCCGTGTTTTTTGGTGGAGTTGACCACATGTGGCTAATAGAGTTTTGTAATTCGTTTTGATGATTTAATCGTGATTTTCCCCCTTATAGTCGTGTGCATCTGGGGTATTTTGTTGTACGTGGTGATTCACGTAAGTGTTCCTTTCCGATTTTTGTACCTTACTTCTGTACTTTACTTCAGTACTTTTGGTCTTTGGTTGGTACCCCTTATGACCCGTGCTTACTTTTGTTTAAATTTCTGTCATCACTTGTACCTTCTTGCTGAGGTGCTCTGTCTTTGGAATGCCTCAGGTTCAGAGGAGTAGCAGGTAGTGGAGCTCGTTTGGAGTTCCTGAGTAGCAGTGTTGGTTGTGGTTTTTACCTCGCCATTGCGAGGTAGTTTGTTGTTTTAATTTACTTTACCTAGTTCAGACATACTTTTGTATTATGTGGACTCGTGTCAGGCTATTGACGCCCATAGGGTTGTTGATTCTCTTTGGACACTTTGCTAGCTGTTATTTGTTTTCTTTATAATTGTTTGGATTACTTGCTCTCTGGGACGCTTTATGTTAGAACTACATGTTAGATATTTTAAACTTATAAAACCTTATTATTAGTATATCATTCATGTCATCTCTTTCAAAACTAAGTCATTACTTTCTGGTTAACGTGAAGACTTTTTTCTATACTTATTATAAATCTAGAGTCTCACATAGCATGAGTGGTCTTTCAGGGACATTTATACTCAGGTAGGAAGTTAAAATCAACCTAATCAAAGTATTTTTTTCGCAGCGTATAACTATATTTTTATTCGTGGACTAGTTGATCCACTAAGCTGAGGGATACGACTAACTACTTAACCGAAAACTGGATTTTCTTAACTAACGTATAAATTTTCAAAAGAAGTGTTTAGTTGAGATCTTGCGTGAGCATCTGCAGTTATCCCCTGCTGACGTGGCATCATGACTTGTGTTTTCTCCTTACTCTGATATACCCTTTAATGCGGAGAAAATACGGGTTGTGAAAATCTTAAAGTCCAAACGCTTAACCTTGCATTGGATAACCACATCATATCTAGACAACCAGTTCATGCCCAGAATCACATAAAAGTCTTCCAGGTCCAACACCTTTAGATCATCAAAGGCTAGAAAATCGCCTAAAAGAATAGGACAACTCTGGATACCCTGGTCCGACACCACCGAGTCACTAGAGGGAAACTTGATGTGAGACGAATCGCCTACTTGATCAAGAGTCAGACGATGATGCTCTATGAAAGTCCTAGCCACGAACGAGTGGGTAGCACCAGAATCAAACAAAACACGCTCCCAACGATTCTTTACCTTAAACTTCCCTATAAAATCGCATACGTAACTAATCGACCATCATCGAAACTAAAGTTACAAGCTAAGAACTAGATTAAAATCTAACCTGAGATCACTTGGGTGGACGTCTGCGCTTCTTCAAAAGTCACCACATTCAGCTTGCCCTTCCCTTTATCCAAAAGTTGTGGTGGTGGCAAGGCTTGATGTGGAACTGGCTGCAGCGGGGGCTGAGACTGCGGGCATCCTGACTTAAAATGCCCTCTCTGTACGTACTAGAAACAGGCCTTATCCTTACTCCAACAATGGGCTGCATCATTGTTAGAAAGTAGAGACAAGAAGCGAAAAGTAGAGAACAAGCCGAATAAACTTTTGAATAATTGAAATTTTATTATCCAAAAAAGGTATCTATTACAAAGGTATGCCCTCCTTTATATAGAATGGAGGAGAGATGAGAGAATACAAATAAGAGATGTGGGACTATAATTTACAGGACAAGCGGACTATACAAAACAAACCGCACAAGCCGCGCGGTTAGACAGCAGGGCTAACCGCACGGCTACCACCAGAGAGGAAGAGAGACTGCCAGGGTAGACCGCCAGACCGCCCGGTCTCCAAGCCGACTGAGACAAACCGCCAGACCGCGCGGTCTTCAACCCGCCAAGACAAACCGCCAGACCGCCCGGTCACCAACTTCAACACTCCCCCTCAAGCTGGAGCATATATATCGATCATGCCCAGCTTGTCACAGATGTGGAAAAAGGAAGCGGACACTGGCTTGGTGAAGACGTCTGTCAACTCGTTGTCGGACGTGACAAATGGAGTGCAAATCTGTTTCTTCAATATTTCTTCTCGAATAAAATGACAGTCGACTTCTATGTGTTTTGTTCTCTCATGAAAGACCGGATTTTTGGAAATGTGTATCGCGGCCTTATTGTCACAGAACATAGGAAGAGGATAGTTGTAAACCTCTCCTAAGTCAAGCATGAGAGCCCGCAACCACTTCAACTCACATGTAGTCGATGCCATGCTACGATATTCAGCCTCTGCACTAGACCTGGAAACGACAGACTGTTTCTTGCTCTTCCAACTCACAAGATTGCCTCCAACAAATGTGCAGAAACCTGAAGTCGATTTGCGGTCCCCTTTGTCATCCGCATAGCTTGAATCAGAGTAAGCTTCAACCCTTAGGTGACCATTCTTCTGAAATAGGAGTCCTTTCCCTGGAGCAGCTTTAATATACTCTAATATCCTCAGAGCAGATTGTAGATGACACTCCCTCGGAGCTTGCATGAACTGGCTCACCTTGCCAACAGCATAGGAGATGTCGGGTCTGGTTACCGTGAGATATATGAGCTTGCCCACCAGACGCCGGTATCTCGTAAGATCAGAGAGAAGAGGTGAGTCATCTGTCCAAGTTTTGTCTTCTCCAGCAACCATAGGACAACGTGCAGGTTTAGCACCAGTGAGTCCTGCATCCTTTAAAAGATCAAGAGCATACTTCCGTTGTGAAAGGACCATGGAGTTGGGCTTTCTAGAGATTTCAATCCCCAGAAAGTATTTCGGGGAGCCCATATCCTTTGTAACCAGATGTTGACGAAGGTGTTTCTTGGTCATCAGTATCCCATCCTGGTCATCGCCAGTGAGAAGAATGTCATCAACATAAACCGCAAGAACAACAAGACCAGAGGCGGTTTTCCGAACAAACAAGGAGTGATCTGCTGAGCTTCGTGTAAAACCAATGGCCGCAACAATGCCACTGAACTTGTCAAACCAGGCACGAGGACTCTGCTTGAGGCCATAGATAGCCTTCTTTAGCCGGCATACCCGTGTCTCCCCCTGAGCAACATACCCAGGAGGTTGCTCCATGTAAACAGCTTCCTGCAGATCGCCATAGAGGAAGGCATTCTTAACATCTAGCTGCGAGATGGGTCAATCCCTGTTGACAGCTACAGAGAGAAGAACCCGAATAGTGCTGAGGCGAGCCACGGGCGAGAAAGTGTCAAAGTAATCAACCCCATAAGTTTGGGTAAAACCCTTGGCAACCAGGCGAGCCTTATAACGATCCACACTACCATCCGGGAGAAACTTCACCACGAAGACCCAGCGACAACCAACAACATCGGTGCCGAAAGGAGGCGGAACAAGGGTCCAGGTACCCCGTTCAGTGAGAGTAGCAATCTCCTCATCCATGGCAACTTTCCAGTGAGGAATAGTAAGGGCCTCCTGGTAGGAACGGGGGGTGGTAGTGGCCGAGATAGCCAGGGCAAAGGCTCGGCGAGCAGGGGTAAGGCGATCGTAGGAAACAACCGCAGCAAGAGGATGGTGGGTACAAGCCCGAACCCCTTTGCGAAGAGCAATCGGGAGATCCAGGTCAGCAGGAGCCTCAGTTTCCGGAGTATCCGTGGTGGAGAGAGCTGGCCCGGGATTAGAGAGAGGTGGCAGTGGAGTGGAGGGAGAAAGCGGAGTAGAGGGTGGAGATGAGGAGGATGGGGAAGGCGGTGGAGTGGGTGGAGAGGGCGGAACCTCAGTGGGAGCAGAGGGAAGGGATGGGTTGGTATGAGAAGGAGGAGCAGGAGGAGGAGAAGAGGAAGCGGGAGAGAAGTAAGATGCATTGGCAAAGAAGGTGACATCCGCAGAGACAAATTGCTTGCGGGTAACAGGGTCAAAGCAACAATAGCCTTTCTGAGTGGGAGAGTAGCCCAGAAAGACACATTTGGTGGCACGGGGTGAGAGTTTATCACGAGTGGCAGCGGGAGAGTGCACAAAAGCGGTGCACCCAAAGATGTGTAGAGGAAGAGGAAAGGGATCCTTGTCCGGATAAAGAATGGAGAAGGGGGTAGCACCGTGGAGAACGGTGGAGGGAAGGCGATTGATGAGATAGCAGGAGAGAAGGACAGCATAGCCCCAATAGGAGCGAGGAACATGCATTTGATTCATCATAGTGCGAGCGACATCAAGGAGGTGACGGTTTTTGCGTTCCGCCACCCCATTTTGTTGGGAAGTGTAGACACAGCTGGTTTGACGAATAACACCATGGTGAGTGCAAAAGGAGGAGAAGTCGTGGCTAAGATACTCCTGAGCATTGTCAGAACGAAGGATTTTAATAGACGTAGCAAACTGAGTTTTAACCATCGAATAAAAGGAGGTCCAAACAGAGAACAACTCGGAGCGATCTTTAAGAAGATAGACCCACGTAGACCGAGAGAAATCATCAATGAAGGTGACAAAATAGGAACTGCCCCGACCGATGGTGAGGGTAGGAGCGGGACCCCATATGTCAGAGTGAACGAGGTCGAACGGTTGGGAAGAGCCCCGACTTTGCGTTGGTGGGAAGGAGGAGCGGTGATGTTTGCCAAGTTGACATGCATCACAGTTTAGAGGAGGATGATGAGGAGGGAGGTGCGGCAGGAGCTGACGTAGAATGTGGGGAGGAGCATGTCCAAGGCGAAGATGCCATTGGAGAAGATCTGTAGAGGAGGAGGAGAAGACGGATAGAGCAGAAACGTTGTCGAGGAAGTAGAGGCCACCACTCTCAGTCCCGGTAGCAATCGTCCGTTGGGAGTCCGGATCCTGAAAAACACAAGAGGTAGGGGTGAATGTGACAGAACACTGTAGTTGCTTGCATAAAGAAGTAACCGATAATAAATTGCACGGAAACTTGGGCACATAGAGGGTATCAGCCAAGCAGAGAGATGGAGTGACTTGAACCATGCCCGTCCCATGGACCGGGGAGGGAGATCCATCAGCGACAATGACCGGGGGCAACTGAGCATGTGTGTCAAGTAGAGAGAAACATTGAGGGTTGCCGGTCATATGACTTGTTGCACCAGAGTCGATGAGCCATCCTCCGCGAGTCACAACATGAGCACTACCAGAAGAGGTGACCACGGAGGCGGACAGGCTGGAGGAGAAAGCCATGGAAGCAAGAGAGTAGCAAACCGCGACGAGAAGAACAAGCCGCGAGAAGAGAATAGAGCACCAAGCCGGGCGACCAGAAAATAGGTCGGGCGGCTAGAAAGGCCGCTTCCAAGAAGCCGAGCAAAGCAGAGGGGAAGAAGTCGCACGACCTGAAAAAGTCGGGCGAACAGAGGAGAACAAGTCGCACGGCCAAAGATGAGGCCGAGGCGACTAGCAAGCAGGAGCGGGTAGAAGGCAACAAGAAGAAAGCGGCGAAAAAGCAGGCAAAGGTCCAGCGGGGAAGAGGTCGCGCGGACTGAGAAGACCGAGCGAACAGAAGAGAAGAGCAGGTGACCGCGACCAAGATGCGGGTGAAAAAGGAACAACCCGCACGGTCAGGCAGATCACAGCAGCAAACCGCGAGTATAGAGACAAGACACGCGGACAGAGACAGACCGCAACGACTAGGAAGTCGGAGAGGCAAGAAAGAACAAGGAGCGCGGCGACAACGAAACAGGTCGCTGCGACAAAGAGTAGTAGGAGAAGAGAACAAAGAAGAAGCAAGCCGCGCGAACTGGGCGGCGGACAGAAACAAGCCGCGCGGATAGAAACAAGCCGCGCGGATAGAAGAGAGGGCAAGCCGCGAACCAAGTCGCAGAATGCGGAAAACAGGTCGCGAACAACAGAGGGCGCACAGAATCAGGAGGAAATGACCGTGTCCTCTGATACCATGTTAGAAAGTAGAGACAAGAAGCGAAAAGTAGAGAACAAGCCGAATAAACTTTTGAATAATTGAAATTTTATTATCCAAAAAAGGTATCTATTACAAAGGTATGCCCTCCTTTATATAGAATGGAGGAGAGATGAGAGAATACAAATAAGAGATGTGAGACTATAATTTACAGGACAAGCGGACTATACAAAACAAACCGCACAAGCCGCGCGGTTAGACAGCAGGGCTAACCGCACGGCTACCACCAGAGAGGAAGAGAGACTGCCAGGGTAGACCGCCAGACCGCCCGGTCTCCAAGCCGACTGAGACAAACCGCCAGACCGCGCGGTCTTCAACCCGCCAAGACAAACCGCCAGACCGCCCGGTCACCAACTTCAACAATCATGCCACTTTCTCTTACACGAAGCACAAACCAAATTTCCTTTGGGAGCGCTCTGAATTGCATGCACTTGATATTGCTTCTGAGCTCCCAATCTCTTAAAACACTTTTCAAACGGGTGGCCCGGCCAGCCACAGAAACTACACACCTCCTTGCTTCCTTTTTTCGAAGCAGGTCCAGAATCCCGAGAGCTCTAACCATCATCCGACTTTCTCTTGTCCGTTCAAATTTTCTTACCACGATTCTTTGCATTATCGATTGCTTCGACTTTCAGAGCAGCTTATACTGCCTTAGCATAATTCTCAGATCTGTACGCACTAGCCAACTATTGGATATCACTCCTAAGACCACCCAGAAAGCACTTCACTCTACTCGCTTCAGAGGCTACCAAATTCGGAGCAAACCTGCTCAACTTGTTGAACTCTATCTCATACTCACTGACTGAGAGTTGTCTTTGCTTCAAATGCAGAAAGTTATTCATCAAACGGTCTTTCTCTACCGATGGTAGAAATTTCCTCAACAACAACTCCTTAAATGAATCCCACGAACATCCATCCGTAAGGTTCTTCTTCTCTCTTAACCACCAGCTCTTCGCAAGGCCCTTCAGCTGGTACACGGCGACTATCACTCTTTGGTCTGCAGAAACTCCTAAATACGAGAACATATCCTCGATAGAAATAATTCAGTCATCCAACGCCATAAAGTCAACTCTTCCATCATAGGTAGTAGGTCTCAATCATTGGAAATGCGAAATGAAATTCATCTCTGGTAGGAGTAAAATTGGAGGCACCAAAGGAGCAGGAGGAATATGAATGGCTTGACCCACAGCAGGGTCCTACACTCTAGGTTACTGCCCTGAAACGACAGACAACATCACCTGAATCTGTGATTGCATCTCAACCATCTGCCTAGACAGAGCCTCATTGCTCTGTCGCAACCCTTCAATCACAAACTTCACTATGCGCACTTGACGACTCGCCCTTGGACTAGGGAGTCGACCTTGTCGCAACACGCTTAGGAGGATCCTAATAATACATTGAACGACTAATCAAAACCTTGCTTAATGCTAAAACTACTCAACTTAATTCAGAACATACATATATGGATACATGCTCTTGCTGCTAACTTGCTCTGGGATTTCATAAATGATGTTATGCTTAAAATTATGATGATATATCGTCATCCTATTAACTCATGTGCATAAACTATAAATGTATGTATTCTTATTCTTTTTGGTTTAAATCCATGTGTGTACATATGTCATTATATAGATCTTAGCTTGGCACGTGTGCTAATGCTATGTTATGTCATGCATGTTGTGATATGCAATCTAATAAATGCCTTAATACATATTATGAGCGACGTACACATGAAATATTATGCATCTCATACTACATAATATTGCATGTAATGAAAAAGCAAAATCTAATGGGCATTCATGTGATGATTGTTATGCATCTCATACTACATAATATTCATATGTTGCTTCCTATGAGGATCCATAAATAAACACATATTATGCTTCTCATACTACATAATATGCTTTGTATACTTCTTATCATTATGAGTGTAGTGTTCATGCTTCGGCCAAGACGTACCGATGACACATCAGTGTGTGTATGAAATGGAACAAGACCATTAAACTACACCTCTGATACCAACTGTCACAACCTGTATTTTCTCAACATAAAACATTATATCAAAGTAAGAGAAAACGTGTGCCGTGATGTCACGCCGTGCAGGGGATAACTATAGACGCTTAAGCAAGAAACATATTTTAGTTAAGTTTTGACAGCTGTATCTCTCGTCTCAGTGGATCAACTTGTTCATGAATAAAAATATGTATATACGCTGCGGAAAATACTCTTCTTAGTTCAATTATTATCCTACACGAACAAAGCATCCCAAAAGGGCAACTTATGATATGCATACTTCTAGATTTATTTTAAGTATGAAAAGAGCTTTTACGTTTGTTGAAATATAATGTTATTTGAATTAAAAGATGTCATGAGAATGAGATTAGTATAATTATAGTGTTTATAACTTGAAAGTTACTACAGGCAATCATAATATAAAACCTTCTCAGAGAGCAAGTAAAACTAACAATTCAACTAGAATGTGATCTATCAGCTAGCAAGTAATTTAACATTCAACAAATCTCTGGTGGGCGTCAACAACCTGACACGAACCCACAAGAAAACATGTATGTCTGAACTAAAAACAAACAACAAAACTACCTCACAATAGTGAGGAAAAAGTCAACTGCAACAGTTGTAGGATGCCAGCAACTACCAACCCTAGCTGCTCGATCGGCTACTGCTACGAGCCTGAGGCGTTCAAAATAAAAGAATACCTCAGCAAGAAATTACAATTGGCTAACAAAGATTATTAGAAGCAATAATCAAAAGAGACAAACGGGTACCAACCCAAATATAAGGAAAAAACTATCCAAATACAGCTATTAAGTCATAACATAATGAGTAAGGAAAAATTCTCGAGGGTAAGTGTAAGAGAAGTTGCACCAAGTGCGAAATGAAGTCATATTTCGACACAATCTGCAAGTGTAGGCATAATAATATATGTTTATGTAATGCTAAGGAAGAGATTAAACAGCTCCAAACATGTGAATCATTAACACTTGGCAAAAACGGTACTGAGGCGGTGGCACATTGTCCAACACGAACCATCAGACCAAACATCTCAAAAAGGCACAGGGGTGGTGGCCAAAATGTCTGTTGAGAACCAAGGTCCAGCGGGATTGGGTGTGTGTGGGACCGTATATTTGGGCTCCCCATCGCGTTCCAGGTATGGGTGTTGACCCCGATGGGCCCCCCGTGTGGCGGAATATCTCCGTCATCCCGTGGATGGATTAGTCTCACATCGCCTGCAGCGGGTGGTCCTTGGTGTTTATGTACCACTGTCCCCCCTTCCTACTACCTCGGGGTTTTGGGAAGATGTGTGGTGACGGGTGGTTTCCACATGGTATCAGAGCCATCCCGCTGCGGGGGTGTGTTGAGAACCAAGGTCTAGCGGGATTGGGTGTGTGTGGGACCGCATATTTGGGCTTCCCCATCGTGTTACAGGTCTGGGTGTTGACCCCGGTGGGCCCCCCGTCTGGCGGAATATCCTCGCCATCTCGTGGATGGATTAGTCCCACATCGCCTGCAACGGGTGGTCCTTGGTGTTTATGTACCCTCGTCCCCCCTTCCTACTACCTCGGGGTTTTGGGAAGATGTGTGGTGACTGGTGGTTTCCACAATGTCCAACTCAACCCAATAGGCCAAACATCTCAAAGAGGTACTATGGTGGTGGCCACAATGTACAACACAACCCAACAGTTCAAACACCTCAAAAAGATACTGTGGTGGTGGTCACAATGTCCATCACAACCCAATAGTCCATAAGAAAAACAAACAACCCACCAAGTGTAATGATACACGAATCGGCATCATGTTGGTGGTCGTTTATCCACTGCCAACCTAGCCACAACCAAACATCCAGAACACCAAAAAACAGGTTTATCATCAAAAATCCCTCAACAGCAAGGAGGAAGGAAAATCCAAAAAACAAACTCATTTAAGTCTATACTTGACGAATTAACCTCATTCGGTGAGAAAATCCTAAGTCCAATCCCATTCGTTGAGTATAACTGACGAATCGGCATGCCCTTTCCTCGATACTCGACAAATTGGCACAATAATCTTCCAAGTCCATAAGGAATTCGTCGATAATACTCGACGAAACTCGACGAAAAAACTTCCATTATCGCCAGGGCTCAACTCAACGAATTTCACTTCACTCGACACCTAGCTGAGTTCACTCAACGAACTCGATGCCTAGTTGAGTTTACTCAACGCATACGACACCAGAGATAACTTACTCAAACACTCAATGTCAAGACTCTTATACTCACAGCACTTGATGCCTAAACAGTTGCACTCAATGCCCAAAGCATTACTCGACGAAGGGGACTTAACTTCTCGTAAATACTCGACGAAGTGGACTTAACTTCTCGTAAATACTCGACGCACTTGACTCCAAAGGCTCATCACTCGACACTCTCAACGCCAGTTAGAACCCGCCAACCCATTAGTTCATCTCAAAACCCAGGTGTTAAGATGAAGGGTGGCGGGGTACTTGAACACAAAGGGGAGAAGGCTGCAGGCAGTGTGGGATTAACCCCAACCACAGAACCGTGGGGATATTCCGCCACAAGGGGCCCACCGTGGTCAACACCCAGACCTGGAACGCGATGGCGAAGCCAAACATGCGGTCCTACACACACGAGTCCTGCTAGATAATATAATCTCAACACACCCCCACAGCAGGACAACCCGCTCTGATACCAAGTTAGAACCCGCCAACTCATTAGTTCATCTCAAAACCCAGGTGTTAAGATGAAGGGTGGCGGGGTACTTGAACACAAAGGGGAGAAGGCGGCAGGCGGTGTGGGATTAACCCCAACCACAGAACCGCGGGGATATTCCGCCACAAGGGGCCCACCGGTGTTGGGTACATTGGTCAAATGTACCTGATTTGAAGAAGCCTCACCCAACTCAATGATATACATCATAATGTATTTGATATATGTTGAGTTTACTTGTGCAGGTTAAGTAATCACTGGACTGAAGCAAAAAGTTTCTAAGTCCATGTGTCGACACCCAGAGGGAAAGTGTCGACACTTAAGAAGACTTGTGTCGATACCCAGACAAGCAGTGTCGACACTTGGAGTCATTGTGTCGACACCTGGGATGCAGAGTCGACACCAGACAGAAAGTGTCGACACTTGGAGCTGTGTCGACACTCAGTGAAGAAAAGTGCAGACAGAATGTGTCGACACAAGGAGCTGTGTCAACACCCAGTGAAGCTGTGTCTACACCAGAAAGTGTCGACACTTGGAGCTGTGTCGACACTCAGCAAAAGTCTGCAGAGACTAAGTATAAGTGTCGACACTCAACACAATGTGTCGACACTAAGCAGAAGAGTCAGCATTTGAAGTAAGTGTCGACACCCAGCATAATGTGTCGACACACACCAGAAGAGTCAACACATGAAGTAAGTATCGACACTCAGCACAATGTGTCGACACTCAGCTAAAGACTCTACACTTGAAGAAAGTGTCGACACAAGGAGCTGTGTCGACACTTAGCAAAGATCAGAAAATTCAACAAAAATATTCTAAGTACAAGTGTCGACACTAAGGGAATGTGTCGACACTTAGCTGAAGTCTCAACAAGAAGAAGGTGTGTCGACACAAGGAGCTGTGTCGACACTCAGCAAGTAACGACAATGAAGACTATGTGTCGACACCAAGAAGCAGTGTCGACACTTGACAGATTCAACACAAGAAGTTGTGTCGACACAAAGGAGATGTGTCGACACTTAGAAGAATTCAGCAAAAGCTAGAAGAACAAGTACTTGTGTCGACACTCAATTTCAATGTCGACACATGCAGAAGAATCTGTGTCGAGACATACAAGGAAATGTGTCGACACCTTGTAGACTTGTGTCGACACTTACACAACATGTGTCGACACTTGTACTATAAGTGTCGACACTTAAAGACAGAAAATCTCGACACTTACAGACAGTTAGAGATTTTCAAGAAATGACTGGATGATTTGACAGATGCCGTTCCAGCCGGTCTACAGCACCTGTCAGAGATATCAGAAGTCAGTTATGGACCGGTCAAGCCAGTTACCATGAAGAAAGCCTATAAATAGGCACCTACAGTTTACAGAAACTGTTGTTCAGAATTGAAGAGTTGTTCAGTGATTCAGATTGTTGTTCAAGTGGATCACATTGTTGAAGAACAAGTTATCAAATCAAGAAGATCTTGCAGTCCAAGTGCAGATCTAAGAAGTTGGAGAGAGAGGGCTCCATCCAAGAAATCAGCCTCTGGAACTAGGCTGAGAAGAAGGATTCAGATACATTCTGGATCTTAAGTGGCAGAGTTCAAGGAACAACTGCAGGAGGATTCAGTCTTATTCAGTTCTACTCAAGAAGCTTTGAAGAAAGCTAAGTCAGATTGGATCCAGCTGAGTTCTTCCAAGAACTCATAAAGAAACTCTCAACTCCCCTTTTTTATTTCTGAGTTGTAGAGTCAATATTTGTAAAACATTTTTATCTTGTATGATCCATTGGATCTGAGTGATTTGTAAGCCTATAATTATAAAGGCTGAGGGTAGGGCTTGAGAGCCTGAGTGTAGGAGATTGAGATCTCTGAGTGTAGGCCTTGTTGGCTGAGAGTAGGCCTTGGTTGGCTGAGTGTAGGCCTTGGTTGGCTGAGTGTAGGCCTTGATTGGCTGAGTGTAGGCTTTGGGATAAAGCTGAGTTGTAAGGCTTTGGACCTGAGGTGTAGGAACCAATTTGGGTTCTGAGACAGTGGAGGAGTTTGGCCAAATCTAGTACACTGCTAGATAGGCGAAGGGGGAAAGTGGATGTACCCATATCTTGGGGAACCACTATAAACCACTGTGTTGTGCTGTGATTGTTCTGTGTATGCTGTGAATACTTTGAGATTGCTGTGCAAAAGGTAAAAATCTGTGATAATAAACTGTTTGCTGCCAGTAAAGTTAGAAAAGGATTAGGTCACCTATTCACCCCCCCCCCCCCCTCTAGGTGTTTAGGTACCATATCTTTCGAGTGGTATCAGAGGGAGGTTCCTCAAAAAGGACTAACAGTCTGAGGAGATCCTGTTTGGCAGATTCAGTATAAGAAAAACACATTTTCAAGAAATTCAAGAAAATCAAGAAACATGGGTTCTTCTGAGAATCACAAGGAATTGGGTTCCATGAAATTACCCATATGCAGGAAAGAGATCTTTGGGATCTGGAAAGAAAGGGTAAGGCTATTTATGGAAGCCTCTGACCCTAGAATCTACATCACAGTAAAGGAAGGGCCTTATGTGTCAATGAAGATTTCAGTTTTGGATGCAAATCAGAGAACTCCAAAGGATTTCTCTGAGATGACTAAGGATGAGATTGTCCTAGCTACAATGGACAAGAGGGCAAAAAACATTATTGTAAGTGTCATAGATGATGCAACATTTCAGAATTTTATACACTGTAAGACAGCTAAAGAGATGTGGGACACTCTTATAGTGTATATGGAAGGATCTGAAGAAGTCAGGCAAGATAGAAAATCCTTGCTAAATCAGGAGTATGAGAGCTTTAGACAAGGTAAAGGTGATAACATAACTGAGTGCTACAAGAAGTTCTACAGAATAGTTAATGAACTCATGTCTTATGGAAGAGAGTTCAGTAACTATGAACTAAATGATAAGTTCTTAAGGTCCCTAACCAAAGATTGGGACACAAAGATCTGTGTCATAAGAGAAATGGCTAAGTTGGGAGAAATTCCTCCTCCTACATTGTTTGGCAAGTTATTGTCATATGAGATGCAATTGACAGTGAGGAAAGAGGAGGAGAAATCAACAAGGACTGAACACAAGGAAAGATCAGTTGCTTTCAAGACAGAAGTTCCCAAAAAGTGCAGGAATAAGTCATCAACTCCACCTCCAGAGGTAGTTGATTCAGAGTCTGATGAGTCAGTCAGCACAAAGAGTGAGAGCAGTGAAAGTGATGAAGACTTTGCTGCCTTCACTAGGCACTTTCAGAAATTCTTGAAGAAGAAACAGTGGAGGTCAAGACCTTCTTCTTCAAAGGGAAAGGAAGTCTTTTATCAGGAGAAAAAGCTTTCAAAGAAAGACAGGAAGAGGACAAAGTCAAGCAAGGCAACTGGATCTAAGATAGTATGCTACTGCTGCAATAGACAGGTCCATGTTATTGTAGATTATCCAGAGAAGAGAAAGGAATCTGGTGACAGGAAAAAGGCTCACTTCAAAGGCAAGAAAGAGAAGTCTTTTGTTGCCAAGAAGGAGAAGACTTTATCAGACATTTCTTCTTCAGAAACTGAGTCTGAGGCTGAAGCCTATATAGGGCTGTTTGCTGAAGAAGAAGAGGAAGAATTCATGCAGTTAATGGAGTCTATCTATGAACAAGAAGACTGTCAATGCCAAGGGCTAATGGCTTTGACAGAGAGTGCCAAAATCCTGGAGCAGCCAGGACCCAGTCAGGTACAAGGTTCAAGTTTAAATTCAGTTTCTTGTTCTAGTTCAGAATCAGATTCATCTTCATCAAGTGATGAAAGTGTATCTGAGTCTGAGGATGATATTCATCAACTTATAGATGAATATAAGGTGCTGTTGCAAGCTTACAAGAAAAGCAAATCCCTAGTCAAAAGTCAGGCAAAGGAAATTGCTGAACTTAAAGCTGGTGCAACAGATTTTGAGAAGCAGTTTGATCAAAAGTTGAATGAGATAGCTAGGCTGAAACACATAACAGTGATTCAGATGGGTACAATATCATTTAAGAATGATCAAATTAAGAGTCTGGAGATCAATCTTCAGAAGGAGAAGGACTTAGTTGCTAGGTTTTCTAAACCTAAGTCAGTGTTACCTTTAATTGATGAATTTGTTCATCAAAAAGGCAAGGCTGGACTGGGCTTTATTAGACCTGCAAGGACTGAGCAGTCTAAGTCTAAGTCCAAGGTCAAAGCCCCAGCATTCAACAAGACTGCTGTAGATAATACAGCAAAGGCTGTACCTAAGCAAAGGTACAACAAGTTTGAATGTTGGTGTTGTGGCAAAATTAGCCACTTTGCAGTGGACTGTTGGCACAATGCCAGTGCCAAGGTGAGTAGCAAGCTACCTGTTGGAAAGCCTGCAGGGAGCTTTGTCAGATTGCAGACTAACATGTACCAAGGACCCAAGACTTCTTTGGGTTCTAAGGTTCATTAAATCTGTTTTGCAGGAGAGTCCAAGTGGCCATAACCCAACATGGTACTTGGACAGTGGATGTTCCAGACACATGACTGGAACAAGAAGATTACTAAAGGACTACATTCCAGTAAAAGATGGTCCAAAAGTAACCTTTGGTGGTTCTGAAAAAGGAATCATCAAAGGATTTGGTAATATTTCTACAAACTTAGTTACCATTACTCAAGTGGCTTATGTTAAAGGGTTGAAACACAACCTAATAAGTATAAGTCAATTAAGTGATGTAGGGTATGACATCTCATTTGCTAAAAATGGTTGTCATATCAAGAGGTCAAGTGATCAAGAGATCATTTTGACAGGATATAGGAAGAGGAATGTCTACTGCCTAGACATTATGGTTGAGAACAATGGTTCTCCAGTTTGTCTTGTAGCTGATGAGACAGTCTCTCATTGTGTCAAATGGCACAAGAGGCTTGCACATCTTAACTACAAGACTATTAGCAAACTCTTTAGCAAAGAGTTAGTGAGGAATGGTCCTCAAGTTAAGTGTGTTAAAGATGGCATTTGCTCAGCTTGTCAAAAGGGCAAGCAGACTAAATCCACCTTTAAAAGCATAGAAAACAAAGATGCTGTGAGGTGTTTGTACCTCTTGCATTTGGATCTCTTTGGTCCAATGCCAGTTCACAGCTTAGGTAGGAAGGTCTATACCCTTGTAGTTGTAGATGACTACTCAAGGTTTTCCTGGGTGTTCTTCTTAAGATAGAAATCTGAAACACCTAGTGTCTTCTACAGCTTTGTCAAGCAAATTCAGAATGAACTAAATAGTACTGTGGTCAAAATTAGAAGTGACCATGGTACTGAGTTTCAGTCTGAAAGCATGACAAAACTATGTGAAGACTTTGGGTTATTTCAAGAATTCTCTTCACCTAGAACACCTCAGCAAAATGGCATTGCTGAGAGGAAGAATAAGACCTTGATAGAGGCTGGTAGAACCCTACTAAGTGATACATCACTGCCTGAGTATTTCTGGGCTGAAGCAGTTAACACTGCATGTCATGTTATAAATAGGGCTACAATCACTAAAGGGCTAAACAAGACCCCCTATGAATTTGTGAAAGGCAGGAAACCAAACCTATCCTATTTCAGGATCTTTGGTTGCAAATGCTTCATACTTAACAATGGGAAGTCTTACTTAACTAAGTTTGCTGCCAAGTCCCAAGAGGGAATTTTTGTTGGGTACAGCAATAATAGTAAGGCTTATAGAGTCTATAACTTGACTACACAAGTTGTAGAAGAATCAGTGCATGTAGTTTTTGATGAGACTAAACTTATTAATAATGAGTTGTCTAGCAATGTATGCAGCCCCACAGGTTTGACAAAGAAAATGGACAAGCTTACTATAGAAGAAGTGTCTGCTGCAAGACAGCAAGGAGAGGAGAGTAGCTGCTATCCAGGGGGAGAACTACATGTGCCAATTGCTGAAGAAATCCAAGGTATACAGCATGATGCAGATGCTGAAGTGGTTCAACTAGAAGTGAGGATGCCTCCAGCCCACAGGCATCTTAAAGATCATCCAGTAGAGCTGATTATTGGAGATCCAAGACAAGGAGTTCAAACAAGGAGCAGAAATCAGAATGCTGCAATCTATTCCAGCTTTCTGTCACAAGTTGAGCCTAAGAAGTTTGAAGAAGCAATACAAGATCCACAATGGACTGAAGCAATGCAAGAAGAGCTTAATCAGTTCAAGAGGTGCAAGATTTGGGAACTTGTTCCTAAACCTAAAGACCACAATGTAATAGGAGTTAAGTGGATCTACAGGAATAAGATGGATGAACAAGGTGTCATCATTAAGAATAAAGCTAGACTGGTTGCTAAAGGATATAGGCAAGAAGAAGGTATTGATTTTGATCAAACCTTTGCTCCAGTAGCCAGACTGGAAGCCATAAGAATGTTCTTGGCCTATGCAACCTATCAAGGATTCAAGGTATACCAAATGGATGTCAAGTCAGCATTCCTAAATGGTAATTTGAAAGAAGAAGTCTATGTGGAGCAGCCTTCAGGTTTTGTTGATCCAACTCTACGTCATTATGTCTACAGACTTAGGAAAGCTTTATATGGGTTAAAGCAAGCCCCTAGGGCTTGGTATGAAACCCTATCTAGTTTCCTCATTGAGAACAAGTTCTCAAGGGGGAAAATAGATAAGACTATATTCCTTAGGGAATCTAGAGGCAAAGTCATACTAGTCCAAATATATGTAGATGACATTATATTTGGGTCTACTGAAAGCAGCCTTTGCAAAAAGTTTGCAAAACTTATGCAAGGTCAGTTTGAGATGAGTAGTATGGGAGAGTTGAAGTTTTTCTTGGGTCTCCAAGTTAAACAGACTGAGAGTGGTTTGTCCATTTGTCAGTCAAAGTTCACCCTAGAACTCATAAGGAAGTATGGTATGGATTCATCCAGTACCATGAAGACTCCTATGGGGTCAAGTATGTCTCTTAGCAAGGATGATGCAGGGAAACCTGTAGATGAAACCTTGTATAGAGGGATAGTTGGCTCCCTATTATACTTGACTGCTAGTAGACCAGACATCATGTATGCTACATGTGTTTGTGCAAGGTATCAAGCATGCCCTAAAGAGTCTCATTTGACTGCAGTCAAAAGAATATTGAGATATCTAAAGGGCACTCCCTATCTAGGCCTCTGGTACCCTAGGAATGGAGATTTTGATCTAACAGGTTATTTAGATGCAGACTTTGCAGGATGCAAAGAGGATAAAAAGAGCACTACTGGAACCTGTCAATTCCTAGGTGGGAGACTAATTTCATGGAGTAGCAAGAATCAAACCAGTGTGGCTATCTCCACAGCTGAGTTAGAGTATGTGGCTGCAGAAAGTTGTTGTGCTCAACTTCTGTGGATTCAACATCAGATAGAGGACTATGGATTTCAGGTAAGTAGAACTCCACTTTTCTGTGATTCTACAAGTGCTATTTCAATAGCTAATAACCCTGTATCCCATAGTAGGACAAAACATATTAAGATTAAATATCATTTTCTTAGGGAGCATGTAGAAAGAGAAGATATTTTATTAGAATATGTTAAAACAGATGAACAAGTAGCTGATATGTTTACTAAGCCACTAGAAGAAGCTAAGTTCAATAGATTCAAAATTGAACTAGGAATGTTAAACTTAGACTAAGTTCACAGATTTGAAAATGACTAAGTAAAAAGGTGTCGACACATAGACAAGTCTATCTCGACACAGAATAGTGGTGTCGACACTTCAGGAAAAAGGTGTCGACACATCTAGGAAGTTGGTGTCGACACTTCAGAATGTTAGTGTCGACACATGTCCTGTAGGTGTCGACACATCCAATGTGGTGTCGACACTTAAGTTTTACTCAGAATTTTCTAAGTAAAGTCTAGACTATGTGTCGAGATATGTTGTGTCGACACATAACCAAGTGTCGACACATAAAATCTGTTGACTGAACTTGTGTCGACACATATGTGTCGAGACATTATAAGTCAGTGTCGACACTTATTTCCAGTGTCGACACATTTTAAGTTAGCTATCCCGCCTGTTCATCTTCAAAATCAGACAGGTATAAATAGGGTTCTGTCTTTGTTTGTCGACACGCTTTCAAAGTTTCGAGACCAAAACAACTGTGTCGACACCTCTCTTTTCTAAAGACAAATTCTACAAACCCTAATGGCACCTAAGCTTGAGGAGAACGTTAACGAAGGCTATGAGCTTGTGCGCGGCGCATTCGACGATGCAGATGCGGAAATCAAGGCGGTGGTAACCCTAGTCGCCGATTCTGGACTAGAATATCTCCTGTCAGAACCTACCAAGATTTGGAAGAAGGAAGTACTTGAATTTCTTAATGGAGCTGCAGTAGATGAATCTGGATTCAGAATCAAATCCAGAGTTCATGGAACTAAGATCAAGATTTCACCTAAGAGTCTGAGGAAGGTACTCCAGCTACCCAAAATTCAAGATGAAGAAGAGGTTACAGCTTCAAAGACCAGGGAAGCTTTAACCTGGTGTGGTCTTGATCCTATGATGAAGATAGGATCTGTCTTCAACAGAAAAGGCATGAATAACCAAGGAAAGTTCATGTCTGAAATTGTGGGAAAAGTCTTACTCAGCAAGACTGGAGGGCATGACAGAGTGTCTGCCTATATGTTTGAAATTATGACAAGGATAATCTTTACTCTAAGAACAGACTGGTCACTAGTGATTTATGAAAAGATTAAGGAGAGCTTGAAGAAGCCCAATCTGGGCAGGATCATTAGTCTCTACTTAGCTGGTACCATACCAGAAGTAATGAGTACAGCTGCAGGAAGCAAGATCAACCACATGAGGAAGATGGATCAAAGGATATTTTCCAGATGGGACAGGGTGTTGTCAAAGGACATGCCAACCCCTGAGAAGACAATTACTGAGAAGGAGATTCCTCCTAAGAAAAAGAGAAAAACTACTCCAGTTGAACAAGAGTCCTCCAGCAGTTCAGGGAGTGAAGAACATGTTGTTTTCACTCCTGATGACCAAGAGGAAGTGGCTGCTGAGAAGACCCCTGCTGCTCAAGAGACTGCTGAGATCCAGGGGGAGCTGCCTCCAGCTAGCCCCATCCACAGGGATCAAAGCCAGGGGGAGCATCCAGTTGTAGAAGCAGCATCTACACTGGACAGTGAGCAAGCCACCACCATCATACAAGAGGTACTCACTGACCTAAATACTTTAGAATATCTTATAGAAGATGCTGATTTGTCTGATGTTCCTCAGCAAACTCAGCTGCATAGTCAAGAACCAGATGTTGTTAGAGTAGACACATCTGCTGTCCAGGAAGTGGTAACTGATTCAGTAGTTGAAGAGCAAAGACTGTCTCCAGCTTCATCCCCTCCTGAATACACCATGGAAGATTTATTTCTGAATCTAGATCAAGAAGATTTTGACATGGACAAGGATGCTGATGCAAGAGATAATGCTGCTGCTGAGGGGGAGAAGGTCCAAGAACTGGAAGAGCCTATTAGGCAGGACACTGAGAAGGCACCTGATGTGCAAGCTACAAAGCCCCAAAGCCCTAAGGACAGGGTTGATATTGCCAGCACTTCTGCCTCTGAAGATGAGGAGAGTGCTAGGGCCAAGAAGAAGAAACTCTATGTCTTCAAGAGGAGAAGCCAGAGTTATAAGAAAGCTTTGCAATCCATTGCCCCACAGCCTATAGTTCAACAAGCTCCAACTGTTGATTATAGTGCTTTATTGATTGCACTGCAGATCAAAATGGATGAACAAAGAAAAGCCATAGAGGCTTATGTTGATGCAGGGCACAAATCATTACAGTTTGATCTTGCCCAAGATATAAAATCTATAAGGTTTGAGATGAATCTCAACAAGAAGGAGATGACTGATTGCTTCCACAAAGGTGGCAATGCAGTGGTGTATTTGGCAACACACCAAGAGAAGATCAAAGCACAGGTGGATGATATAGCATTGAAACAAGGATATGTTCTTGAGAATCAATTAAGAATGAATGATAATTTGACTGAATCCCACAATACTATAGTCACTGAATTGAAGAACAAGGCTGATGAACCTTCTACCTCTACTGCTGCTGCTAAAACTGATTTTGATAAAGTATTCCAAGAGGAAATTACTGTTGTACAGACTGCTATCCAAGCCTCCCAGAAGGTCATATCTGAACAACTTCAAAAGCTAAAACCTTACTTTAAAGATGGGATCAGGTACTTGGACAGTCAGATCAGATTTCAAAAGGATGATGTCAGAGATCACATGGCCAGAGAAGTCATAAAGGGGGAGAGAGTGTTAGTCAAGGCAAGTTCTGAGCATGCAAAATGGATATCAAATTCAATCAGGGCTACACTTGGATACCCTCCTCTGTGTGATGACCAAGAAGTTGCTGAATCAGGCATTAACCCTGCCTATTTTGGAGGTGAGCAACCAGAGGTAGCTCAGGTCATTTATCCACCTCCAGACTTTGAAATGATTCAAGCAGATGTGAGCACAATGTATAGCCCACTTGAGGGCAAGGATAATGTCCACATTGAAAAGGTTGTTCAACCTATTACTGAAGCCATGCAAGAGGCTCTACAGAAAGAGGAAGAGACAAGGTTGTCCAAGAAGAGGTTTAGGGAACAAGCAGAACAAAAGCCAGATTTTGAACAGTGGAGCCCTACCTCTAGGAATATAATTTTAACTGCTTGGAAAGCTGCCAAGGACAATGCTCATGAAAGGAACAAGTGGTTCTCTGAAGCAGAATGGAGGAAATATGAAATAAGACAAGAGGCCATTGTTCAATATAGAAGAAAGGCAAAGATGGGAAAGCTACCTCCTACTATAGTGGAGCCTAGCAAGTACTTCCCCAAGCCATATCACTACTTTGAGAGACAGAAGATCAAGGCAGAAGCACTCAAACAGAAAGATCTAAAAGGCAAGAAGCCTGCTGTTGCTGAAACTGCTGGAGCCACTGTCAAAGCTCAAGTCCAACCTGGCAAAGGCATAGTTATCAAAGAACCAGACCAGAAATAGATTAAGAAATTACTTGAAGATTATTTTGTAATCTTTTAAATGTAAAACATTTTTGTAAACCATTGAAGGTGTATTAGAAAAATGCTGGAATAATATATGATAAATATATTTCATGATTGTTCTGTGAATGTGTCTATTTCTTGTTCTGAAATAATGAATGTGTATACATGTGTGAATTATTACATGTTTTTGTTTACCCTGCTGTAAATAATCTGCTTTACATCATTTTGTAATCTTTAATTATGAATGGTGTATATCATTGACTAAGGGTTATGACTTCTCCAAATAGGGGGAGATTGTTGGGTACATTGGTCAAATGTACCTGATTTGAAGAAGCCTCACCCAACTCAATGATATACATCATAATGTATTTGATGTATGTTGAGTTTACTTGTGCAGGTTAAGTAATCACTGGACTGAAGCAAAAAGTTTCTAAGTCCATGTGTCGACACCTATAGGGAAAGTGTCGACACTTAAGAAGACTTGTGTCGACACCCAGACAAGCAGTGTCGACACTTGGAGTCATTGTGTCGACACCTAGGATGCAGAGTCGACACCAGACAGAAAGTGTCGACACTTGGAGCTGTGTCGACACTCAGTGAAGAAAAGTGCAGACAGAATGTGTCGACACAAGGAGCTGTGTCGACACCCAGTGAAGCTGTGTCTACACCAGAAAGTGTCGACACTTGGAGCTGTGTCGACACTCAGCAAAAGTCTGCAGAGACTAAGTATAAGTGTCGACACTCAACACAATGTGTCGACACTAAGCAGAAGAGTCAGCATTTGAAGTAAGTGTCGACACCCAGCACAATGTGTCGACACACACCAGAAGAGTCAACACATGAAGTAAGTGTCGACACCCAGCACAATGTGTCGACACTCAGCTAAAGACTCTACACTTGAAGAAAGTGTCGACACAAGGAGCTGTGTCGACACTTAGCAAAGATCAGAAAATTCAACAAAAATATTCTAAGTACAAGTGTCGACACTAAGGGAATGTGTCGACACTTAGCTGAAGTCTCAACAAGAAGAAGGTGTGTCGACACAAGGAGCTGTGTCGACACTCAGCAAGTAACGACAATGAAGACTATGTGTCGACACCAAGAAGCAGTGTCGACACTTGACAGATTCAACACAAGAAGTTGTGTCGACACAAAGGAGATGTGTCGACACTTAGAAGAATTCAGCAAAAGCTAGAAGAACAAGTACTTGTGTTGACACTCAATTTCAATGTCGACACATGCAGAAGAATCTGTGTCGAGACATACAAGGAAATGTGTCGACACCTTGTAGACTTGTGTCGACACTTACACAACATGTGTCGACACTTGGACTATAAGTGTCAACACTTGAAGACAGAAAGTCTCGACACTTACAGATAGTTAGAGATTTTCAAGAAATGACTGGATGATTTGACAGATGCCGTTCCAGCCGGTCTACAGCACCTGTCAGAGATATCAGAAGTCAGTTATGGACTGGTCCAGCCGGTTACCATGAAGAAAGCCTATAAATAGGCACCTACAGTTTACAGAAACTGTTGTTCAGAATTGAAGAGTTGTTCAGTGATTCAGATTGTTGTTCAAGTGGATCACATTGTTGAAGAACAAGTTATCAAATCAAGAAGATCTTGCAGTCCAAATGCAGATCTAAGAAGTTGGAGAGAGAGGGCTTCATCCAAGAAATCAGCCTCTTGAACTAGGCTGAGAAGAAGGATTCAGATACATTCTGGATCTTAAGTGGCAGAGTTCAAGGAACAACTGCAGGAGGATTCAGTCTTATTCAGTTCTACTCAAGAAGCTTTGAAGAAAGCTAAGTCAGATTGGATCCAGCTGAGTTCTTCCAAGAACTCATAAAGAAACTCTCAACTCCCCTCTTTTATTTCTGAGTTGTAGAGTCAATATTTGTAAAACATTTTTATCTTGTAGGATCCATTGGATCTGAGTGATTTGTAAGCCTATAATTATAAAGGCTGAGGGTAGGGCTTGAGAGCCTGAGTGTAGGAGATTGAGATCTCTGAGTGTAGGCCTTGTTGGCTGAGAGTAGGCCTTGGTTGGCTGAGTGTAGGCCTTGGTTGGCTGAGTGTAGGCCTTGATTGGCTGAGTGTAGGCTTTGGGATAAAGCTGAGTTGTAAGGCTTTGGGCCTGAGGTGTAGGAACCAATTTGGGTTCTGAGACAGTGGAGGAGTTTGGCCAAATCTAGTACACTGCTAGATAGGCGAAGGGGGAAAGTGGATGTACCCATATCTTGGGGAACCACTATAAACCACTGTGTTGTGCTGTGATTGTTCTGTGTATGCTGTGAATACTTTGAGATTGCTGTGCAAAAGGTAAAAATCTGTGATAATAAACTGTTTGCTGCCAGTAAAGTTAGAAAAGGATTAGGTCACCTATTCACCCCCCCCCCCCCCTCTAGGTGTTTAGGTACCATATCTTTCAACCGGGGTCAACACCCAGACCTGGAACGCGATGGGGAAGCCAAACACGCGGTCACACACACACGAGTCCTGCTGGATAATATAATCTCAACACACCCAAAAGGTTAATCACTCGACGAATTTGACTTAACGCCAGTTTCTCTCAACGAACTCGACGCCAAAGCATAGCCACTCGACACCACAGGTTAAACGCTCGATGCCACAGACTAAACACTCGACAAATTTGACTTAACCCATAGATACTCGACGAAAATGACTTAACCTCTCAGGGATAATCAACGAAAATGACTTAACCTCTCAGGGATACTCGATGAATTTTAGCCAGACTCAGCAAATCGAAATATTAGACAGAAAGATGGACCCACTACCAATATTCGACAAATTCTCACAGGTTAACCTACCCATACTCGACGAATTCCGGTTCTCACGCAGCACCTTGAAGAAATGTGAACGTGCATTTCTTGCCATCCCGAGACAAAAACCTGCTCAGCCCTGCTAACTTCCCTATGAGGCATTGGATCTCCTTTGTACTTATGGGTAATTCAGTTCCAGGATTGCATTTACCTTGTCTGGGTTGAGTTCTACCCCTGCCGGGGTCAGGAGGGGACCTAAGAATTATCCCATACTGGCCCTGAAGATGCACTTCGAGGGTTGAGCAGCATCTTGAATTTTCTCATGGTGGCAAAAGTTTCTAACTGGTCTTGAAGATGAGAACTGACATCCTTGTTCTTTACCATCAAGTCGTCCATATAGACCTCTAAGTTCCTTCCCTTCTGCTCCCAAAACACTTGGTCCATAATCCTTTGGTAGGTTGTCCCTGCGCTTTCAACCTAAAAGACATCATCCTATAGCAATATCACTCATCGCTTGTGATGAATGAGACATCTTTGACATCAGGTGGGTGCATGTGGATCTGATGGTAACTTAAAAATGCATCTAAAAAACTCATTATAGGAAAACTGATAGCTGAGTCAACCAATGCGTCAATTTGGGGTCGTGGATAACAATCCTTAGGCCAAACTTTTTTTCATAAAGTGAAATCGATACACATCCTCCACCTCCCATCTCTCTTCTTTATCGTTATCAAGTTGGAGACCCAACCTGGATATTGGATCTTCGATACAAAACCCGACTTTGAGTAGCTTGCCCACCTTCTCCTAGATAGGCACTTCTATCTTGTCAGCAACATCTCTCTTCTTCTAGCAGATGGGACGAACACTTGGGTCGAGATTGAGGCGATGACACGCAACATCCGCGTCAATGCCTGACATGTCGGTTGCACTCCATGCGAAGACAACTATGTTCTGATGGATGCACGCCAAGATATTTTCCTGGTCCACCGAGCTCAGCCCTCTGCTGACTCGCACCTTCTCCATCCCCCTACTATGTGAGGACCTCCTTTTATAGCACTTCCTCTACTTCCTCCAACCTGGCTTGGTCTTCCATCATCTTGTCCACCTCCTTAGCCTCTTCCTTATAGGATATTGTGTTGACAACTATGACATAGTATTACCTTGCCACCTTCGGACCTCCCCGAACTCTGACCTTAACACCTCTATTGTTGAACTTCAGACATTGGTGAAACTAGGTGGGGATGCATCAGAATGAGCTGATGAGGGGTTGTACGAAAATGGCATTGTAAATGCTCGGCATGTCCATAATAACGAAACTGCAGTTCCCGGACCGTCCCCCCAAGGTAATGTGCATAACAACTCCTCCCTCCATCTATTTCCTTTCATCTGAGAACTCGGACAATATTCCATCAACATCCAATACCCTCATGGCTTTTACCTTTATCTCACTGGAAGCCTTCTTGAAGATTACGTTACCGAGCTCACATTATCAACCAAGATCCTCGAGACCATTAAATTCTCGACGACCGCCTGTATGACCACTCCATCTCAGAATAGATCCTTAAGGTCTGGTATGTCCTTTGACGAGAAGGTGATTTTTTTTCCTCCGAGGGTGGGGCCTGTGAGGTCAAAGCGACCCTCCGACATAACATAGTGTGGAGGTTCCCCTTACAGGTGATCGCGATCCCCACCCCCACCCCCCATGGATCACTCAGATTCGTCCCTGAGTACCCATAACGGCCAAGTCCTCACACTGATCTTCCTCCTCTGCGATTCTTCCACTTCCTCAATCTGCACCTTCGGTTGTTGCTCTTTCGGGCCCCTTTCCTCCCTCAACTCCAAGAACTATGGGAAGGTGGTCGTTGTGTAACTTGTTTCCTAATGTAAGTCACAATAAGGCACCACCACCATGCCCCTTCCTCCCCTCATGTGTCATCTCCCATAGCTCTTCGTCCTCTTTGGCCAATTGTCATGGTCTGCTGGGGTGGGGGATGGAGCGGCCTTGGGCCCAGGCTCCATCTTAGAGGGTTGAACTGTGCTTGCCCCCCATTGAAGTCCCCCCCCCCCCACCCAGAGCAATTCCTCTTCCCTGCCCCTGGACTAGTCCTCCCAGCTGCCTACATACCGGTCGATTGACCGGCTTCTAAAATCCCCATCTGGGCTCTTGTCCCCTATAAGGTCCCTAAAATCCCTATCCCCTCTGCTCCTCTGTTTTCCTCCCATCTTGTTGTCTGACTCCTCCTTGCTCCCTCACCTCACTCTTGCCCAACTTAGCCAACTTTTTCACGAATGCGGGATTCGCAGCTGCTCCTTCGATCTCCCACGTCGTCCTTTCCATTAGCTCCTTGAAGGATAACGGGGGATCTCGGGTCAACCCCATCTTGAACTAAAGGCTCATTGTAGCATGTATGTTGGTATTTTTGGCAAAGAAAGCTGGAAAGAGTTGTTATTCTCTATTCAATGTAATGAGATATTGACGCCTCCAAATAAATGGATGTCAATGTCAGACATAAGTCTTGTTGTGGCTTCTTTCTATAACATTGCATTTGTTCAAATTTCAACAATTCCGAGTCTCACATTTTTCCATTGTTCTCTTCATCGCCACCTACACAAAGGCTAGTTGCAATAGGTTATATAGATGGTAATCATTTCATACATTTAGTGATGCATGAAGGGTGTCTTTTACCTCATATTATCTCATATTGGAGAAGATATCGTGATCTGATTGCAAGTAAATGGAAAGAAATATACATCTCACGATTACCTACTCCAACTCAACAAATGCACACATGTGAGATAGTGCATGATGAAGTCTTCTAATTCAAAAGGTTAGAATTTTTTTATTAATTTAAGTTTTAATGATTTGTATACTCTTCAATCGTATCTAATTTTTTATTTTTATTGCAGGATCTACTCTCTTGACGATAATCGATCGGAAAAAATGACATGTTTGCCACCATTTTTTTAATTTTAATGCATCTTTATATCTTGAATTTCAAACTTCTTGTAATGTTTAATTACCTGATAGATGCATTAATTTTACTCTAATATGATAGTGTACAAAAAAAACTATTTTTTATTTTTGTACTGGTTTGTATATTACAACTTCGTCTACGTATAACAATTTTTTGTTTGTATTGATTTGTATATAGTAAAGTTCGTATATTACCAAATCTAATTTATAATGTCTCTTTATAACTTAATATCAACATCACAAAATGAAATTTGCCACCCACTATGAATATGCGTACATATTATATAAAATTGATAATATATGATTTCATTATTGAAGTATGTCTTTTTAGATAATCCAAGGGAACACCAAACTTTTTGCAAGAGCGTGCTATAGACAAATACAAAGTCATCGTGCACATGGAGGCAAACGAAACATACTACATACAGGCATCAAAATTTATAACAATTGTCATATATGTGGAGTTATTAAATAATTATTAATTTGAAAAGGTGATTGGATTTCATGCAGGATTTAGGTCCTTCATAAAATTTTATCACAAAAAAATAATAATTTTGTTTTGGTTTGCTCGAGATTCTTGGAACCAGACTAAATAAGATTATCTTAGCCCGCAGAGCAGACGAGAGCGCAAACACAAACAGTCATAAAAACCGAGTCAGATGGCAAAAAAAAATTAACATGAAAAACCCGTTAATCAACATCATACCAAAGTGAGGCATAATCTTCACCAAATAAAACATAGGACATTGCACAAGATCAACATCATACCCAAGTTGAAAACTAGTAACCTTCGGCAAAAAAAAAGCATTGCACAGTATAGCACAAAATCAACACTATACAAAAATTGGGAATGCACAATCATAGGCAAAAAAACATAAAGTGCAATATGACCCAATGTCAACATCATACCAAAGTTGAGAATACATCATCTTCGCCAAAAAAAAATAATACATTATTGCACAAAACAAGCATGCGCAAATGTGCCAAAGAAGCATTCCCAACATTTATGCTTCGTTTGGGGGGACTTATTTTCACCGGTCAAGCGGTGATGACCGCATGAACCGGATCATAATTAAGGTCTGGTTCATGTGGCCGTAACCGCTTGACCGGTGAAAATAGGTCCTCCCAAACGGAGCCTTAATTTACAACAAATACTAAGCCAAGTAGCAAAACTTACGTGTAAATTACAAAACAGTTCATAAACACCCAAATATAATCAAACAACAGAATAAAAGGTACCTATAAGGTGATAAAACAGTCAAACCATACAAAAATTAGGAACCTGTTAGAGACATTCTTAAGGAAGGACGAATCCCAATCAAATCCAGCAGCTTAATATCATTGTGAAGCGGCATCTTGAATTTTTTAAACTGGGCAGAAAGATCTTCGGACCTGGCTCCTTCGGCCATTGGAATGGGAGATGGAGGACAAGAACACCAAATGATAGAGGAATTTTCTTGGGGAATAAGCTCTAGTGGGTAAGAGTAGAGGACAGAGAAGAATGGGGGGAGAGGAGAGCTGGACAAGGATTTGAAGAAGAAGAGAGGCATAAACATGCCCTTATGTTACAATATTTTTCAGAGCCCACACTTTGGTTTAATAATACATAATCCATGAAGTTATTGGAATACCTTTAGGTCTAGCTTGCCCACCAGAAGTTGTGAAATTCAAACTTGGTGTTGAATAGATTTTGCTGATGTTGGGTCTAGTGGACGACAAGATCCAACTTGTCATTGAACCAAATCCACTACAGAACCCTTCTGTGCTTGATTATATCACTACAAGAAGCTCGGAAGAAACACAATCTTTCAACTTTTTTTTAAATTACGCACTCATCGCAGTGTTAGAACACTGCACTGTAAATGTTTATGTAAGAAAATTTAAAAATACAAACCAACTTACTAGAACACAACCTATAGATATTAAAGGAAAATTTTTGGGTGATGTACATTTAAAACAACTCTAGATACTTACGATCCTGCGCCAAACAGGATACTGATTCCTCCCTAACTGTCTTTTTCGCATACCGAACAAGCCATAAAGAGAGAATGCGAGATAATGCTTTCCACGTTGTTCACAGAGAAGATGTCACCGAAGCTGCTCGTACATATGCTTACGGACGGAATCCCCTGCCATCTTGGGCTTGAATTTACAGTAACAGTAAAACTGAAAAATTGCATCTCGGATCTCACTCGGAATCCTTTCTCCGCTTTTTAACAGGTTTCTCTTCCTCCTTTGTAAGCATCCTTGGGGCAATGGCCATAGACATGAGCTCTTGAAACAGTAGCTTGCAAGCATAAGGTATGTGAACCTGCAAGTTCAAATCAAGTATAAGTTAGCCGACAGTACACAGTAGGGGTCTAAGGAGATGACAAAAATTGTTGCAGTTGTAGTATAAATTATAGTTCCATTTATCGAATACTGGCATGGTATCCTCCCATGAGATGGTTGAGATTATGAACCTGCCCGTGGGATGGTTGAGATTCTGAACCTGCCCGTGGGATGGTTGAGATTCTGAACCCGTCACAGATTGACATAACTACACACATCGATTTAGGGGTTATGAGATTAGATTTTGGGGGTATCTGAATGGGAATTATTTATTTTTATTCTAATTTTTATCAGATGGAGGATGAAATTTTAATGAAACGGTAATATATTAATTTGTTATTATTGAAAATATAAAAAAGATTACCGCACAATATAGAGACTTCATTTATAACATAGATATTAAGAAAAAACATATAACAAGATCAAAGGAAGGTGACCACTGACCACACAAGCTGAAATTAATGAATAATAATAAGAGAGCTTACTTGAACAATGTCAGTCTTGTTCTTGCAACCTCGGCACTCGAATGAATTCTTTTTGAGATTGGCAATTGCGACGAGCCCACATTTCTCACAAACATGCACTCTATAAGCATCACTTTGGTCAAACAGCCTCTCCTTGAGAAAATGTGCGGCCCCATGTGCAATCATGCAGTCGCGTTCCATCTCTCCAAAACGCAAACCTCCATCACGTGAACGTCCTTCAGCAGGCTGTCTTGTAAGTATCTGAACGGGGCCACGGCCTCGTGAGTGGATCTTGTCATCCACCATGTGCTTAAGTCTCTGGTAGTAGGTGGGACCGAGGAATATCATGGCAGTCAATTTCCTACCAGTGTGCCCATTATACATAGTTTCAAATCCACGCATCTGATATCCACACTTGTGTAGAGCTTTGCTGATGTTATCAACCTGAAATAGCAATCATGTTAATCTCACCTACTCAACTGTGCAAGTATAAGATTGAATAGAGAATTCATTTCCCTTGGAAACACCGGCAACAAACACAGTATATAGAAAACCTTTCTAGAACTGACTGATTTATATGCATTCTCTAGACGCAACTACAACAATACCAACACTCAAGCCTTTATCCCACTAAAATGGAGTCGGCTATATGGATCCTTTGTCGCCATTGTGCCCTATCTTTTGTCATAATCTCACTAATGTCTAAGTACATCATGTCTTTTCTTATAGTTTCACTCCAAGTATTTATTGGTCTACCCCTCCCCAGTTTAACATGCCTAGTGACAAGACTCTCACAACGCCTCACAGATCCCTTTAATTGTCTCTTTTGTGCGTGTCCAAACCATCTTAGTCGAGCTTCTCGCATCTTCACTGCAATAGGTGTCACTCCTGTCTTATCCCTGATACATTCATTCTGAATTTTATCCAGTCTCGTGTGTCTACACATCCACTTAAGCATTCTCATCTCCGCAACTCTCATTTTTTGCTCATGTACACAATTCACTGCCCAACACTCAGAATCATAAAGCATCGCTGGTCTAATTGTAGTACGGTAAAACTTGCCCTGAAGTTTTATGGTACTTTACGATCACATAAGATCTCTGACGCACCTCTCCACTTCAACCAACCCGCTTGGATTTTGTGTCACATCTTTATCAATACCTCCGTCTTTTTGAACTATTGATCCAAGATATTTAAAACACTCACTGCGGGAAATATCTTGATCACCCAACTTAATATGCATTCACCACGCATCTCTTTCTCAAATATATTTTGCATGGCACCATCATTATCGGTTACTTAAATAACAATGCTATACAAGGAAAAGGATTTTTCGAAACAGTCAAACAGGTAATACTTGCTATTCATTAAAGATAGCATGAACACGATGCAATGCTCAAGTTAGTCAATAAATAAGAAAAAGAGTTCAATGTTGAAAACACATTTGAAAATCAACCCTCGTAGAAACCAAACATCTAAATAGTAAATATGCAACTTACCCTACACAGCTCAAATTTTATTAAAAACATTTGCCCGTAAACTGTGCAAGATGAGCCAATGAGATAAAGCTTGAATTAGTTTAACTCATTAGTATGTAATCCTGATTATTTAAAAAATTAATGTAAAATATATTTGTAAACTAGAAGAAGAGGTTTGAATCAATATAACACTCAAACCTAAAACACTTTGGCACCAAAGACCAAGGTCGAGCACTATCTAATAAAATTATGATTATCTGCTGAAGTCATTCTACCTATATGTGAATGAATTTTCAAAATTCTGAAGAAAACATAGAAATTAATAGCACAGATGTTTTAAAATTTCATGAATGCTATATTCAGATTGATGTACCGTAACATCGGTGAATGGAGTGGCATCTCCTTCTTTCCCCATATGAGCAGCAACCTTTCCCATGATACACTCAATAAGTTGACCAATAGTCATCCGAGAAGGAATGGCATGTGGATTCACAATAATGTCAGGAGTGATGCCTTCAACGGTCCATGGCATATCTTCCTGAGTGTAAGTCATACCAACAGTTCCCTTCTGACCATGTCTACTACTAAACTTATCTCCTATCTGAGGTATACGGACAGATCTCATCCTCACTTTCACAAATCTCAAGCCATCAGCATTTGTAGTTAGTAAAACCTACAAAAGGAGATAAGAATATTATCAACAGAACAAGTAGACTATAAACAGATATAGTATATAATGCATCATATCCTAACAATAAAAAGGATAAAGTGATGAAGAAGGATGACATGAAGTACCTGATCCACCATCCCACTTTCACTATGACGTAAGCTAGTGCTATGATCACGCAGCGTATACCTTGAAGATGCTCCCTGAGAATCATCTTGAGCAATTGGGGAGGTCTTTCCAATAATGACGTCTTCTCCAGAAACTCTTGTTCCCTGATTCATGTGATACAAAACAAATTACTACAAAGAAGGAATTTTACATCAATTAAGGCTTCAATAACAAATTGGAACTTACAGGAGGTGCTAGACCATCATCATCCAATTTGTCATAAGATCCATGCCTCATACCCTTCAAAAAGCAGGGAATTAATGAATATCAAGACGAACAACGAAATAGATTCTTGCTTAATTCCCAGACATGTAAAAATATGCACCATAGTGTTTTCTCTGTTTGGACGGCCAAACTCTTCTTTCACTAGAGTACCCATCTTCTTTTCTTCATCTCTGAATAAGAGGATGTGTTGGCAAATCGACATCCAACAGACAAGATTTGACGAAGGGATAGATTTAAGAGAAAAAAAACATACCTATAAGAACGGAAGAATAAAGACCTAAAGAACCCACGGTCTATTGAAGATTGGTTCATTATGACAGAGTCTTCTTGGTTATAGCCCGAATAGCAGGAAATTGCAACAATAGCATTCTGCATATCATTGAAAAGGTCAACTGCAAATGAAATTATGCTGGTCAGTCCAACAATTGTTTCTAAAAAAAATCATACAATTCCAGCAGGTAGCTGCCTAAAGTGTAAGTGTTCCATAGCACGAGTTGTAACAAGAGGCTTTTGTGGATAGTATAGAACATAGGCTAGAGTATCCTGAAAAAAACAGAAATTCAGTAACAAGCAGTACAAGTAATCAACCACATTAACCGGACTACGTCATACCATTCTTAACTGGTAGTTGGTTACATAAATCCCCATGGCCTGTTTCCCCATAGCTGATTGATATGTGTTACGAGGTGACTGCAATGAAATTCCCAATAAAAGAAAGGCCAAAGAGGTGAACAATAGAGGATCAAATATTAGACAATAGTTCAACCTAGTGGTACCTGGTTATGGTCAGGAAAAGGAATAATAGAAGCGCACACACCCAAAATCAGAGATGGATGTATTTCACAGTGAGTATATGTTTCTGAATATGCCTCCTCTGGATTCTGCCTAGCATTCACCAGATCCTGAAATATACAGTAGTTTCACTTTAAGAAAGGGCTTAGAATACCCAAACAGTATAGAAAAAACTAACACATAAAAGGGATACGAGATTAGTTCCCAGGAGTATAAATAGGCTATCAGCAGGTTTTGGAAAAATAGCAAGATCAGTAGACAATACAACAGCCAATATATATTTCTATTCCATTCTAGCACAACCAGTCATAATATTGCATGAATTAGCAATTTTGCAAACCACTGAACTGAGTCTGAACATTTTCTTTCCATACAACTGTCCTATTAAAAGAGTGTAGCCTATGACGTAGGATAAAATGACATGATAGTGCAATCGTTCCCTAAGGATCTATAATGAGTGTAGTAGGAATATATAAAAAAGTGTGACGCACAGGCATCCAACTGAAATTAATAAAGATATCCATGGAAAATCATGATTGAAACTAAAACAACAGATAAACAAACAATTTCATGTAGAATTAGGTCATAGGGCGCTTCAATTAAATTAAAAGTGAAGAAATTGCGTAAATAGGGCAATTGACGGATAAACACACACAAAGTAACATACATAATAATATATTAGTTCGCCAAATACACAAAAATGAGGCACATTAATTTTGATTATGAACTTACATAGAAAATAGGAGCTCAGGGAAGTGATTTGTTGCTGATTTGTATGGCTGGACAGTAATTTAGTGCTAGAACAGTCATATTTCAGGTTGCTGGAAGATTTTGACGTGAATGAGGAAGCATGAGATGGCTGCGTGCTACAGGAACTGAGATTTGGTAAGGTGTGGAGTGGGCGGTTTGTTGAGGAGTTGGACCACTGGTGCAGGTAACAGGTGTTGAATTGCTGGAATGGAAAGCTAGGTGAGCAGGTCTGTTAGGCGGAATTCAGTTGTGTGTGGGGATTTTACTATGGCCGTGGAAGGAAAATGTGTGAGGGTGTTCGAATAGGCTGCAGGAGGAGGATTTGTAGACAATGCTGTTGGGATGAGGAATTAGTGGTACTTATGGGTAATGAGCAGGAGAGTGAGCGGTTATTGAAGGATTATGGGGGTTTGGGGTAGTGAATAGTAGTTTTGAGTGAGGAGAGGAATTTAACAGGCAGTGGAGGAGTGGGGCTCGCCGGCGGCTGGAAGTGGTGGTGGGAGGGCGGCGACTGGTAAAATGAGGAGAGTAAGGTGGTCTAGGCTTCAGCTAAAGTCCACGGAATCGGTACTGTGAGATCACAAGAATCCGAATTTTCTATTAGCGATGACAAAAATCAGCCCCCCGGACTCATATTTATAGGCAAAGTGGCAACAATGAACAGTCTAGTTTAACCGGAACAACAAGTCACTAATTTTACATGAAATAAAAATATGTCGTTGTCGCTTTCAATGCGACTACTAGCTTGGATCATCTATACGATAATCCTATCTCTGTCTCCTGCACATGTAGATCCGTGCAGCCGCTGTAATTGTCAGTTCACCCTCGATATGTGATCCCCATCACCCTAACTCCAGAAAAAAAGCATAATAGCTCTCTGAAATATGTTGTTTTCAAGTATGCTCTCAATTTTTACATATTTATGGTTGTAAAATCAACGCAAACATCTATTTCTTGAAATACATATATCATCTGGTGTTATATAATGTGAAATAATAACAAAGAAACTCACGTTAATAGTCATAGAAATCATAGTGGTTTCCTCTTCCTCAGTATCGATGTACTCGATAAATCCTTTTGCGACAAGATCATGCCAGCCTTCATCTGGGGTTTCCTGCAAAGATTGGAGAGAACAATTCACTAACATTCATGGGATAACCATTAAATTCACAAAAAATCAATTTTATATAGTGCCACAAACCCTTTGTTGCAGCGATCTAATATCTTTTTTCTTTATCAACAGCCTTTGTTTTTCCACAATGAATAATGGGCGACTACAACGACCGTAGTCCGTATAAAGACGCAATTCTTTAAGACGGATATCTCGAATAACACCCACTTCAGTATTGACATCAATCTAGAAAAGCATGTAACGTTAGCACCCATTTATGCAAAAAAATGCTTTATATTCATATGTGAGGTAAGCTCCTATCATCAGATGGATTTAACCAGAGAATGAGAACACCACATCAAGAAAGGAAGAATCTAGGAAACTTCTACTCCTGACAATATTGTTAAAAAGACCAGGTCATAACAGCTCCAAATAGTAAAAAATGTGTTTCACTTGCAACACCAGTACATTCATGTTAGCTTCAAAAGAACTTGCATCAATAATATCGAATAAAACAACCATAGCAGAAAGTCTTGCTCATGTCAAATAATAGCGAATAAAACTACCATAAAAGAAAGGTGTGATCATGTCCTTTGTAACATCCCATTTTTATCTATTAGAACTCGTGTATTGTTGTACGGGCACACACTGTGCATGAGGAGTTCAACGATTCAAATTTCAAACTCATTGAGAATGTATGAAATTCTCTTCACGCGTGATCGTGTGCATTGTGGTGCCCGACCGTGCAACCTGCAACCGATACAATTTATTTGGGACACCTCTGGCATCTGATAGTGCATGGCACGCACAACTGTGTGCCTGATTGTGTGCATTGTGACTTGCGGATAATAATTTTGAGGATTCTGCTTCCCACCTGTACGCCCACTTGACTCACAATTGTGCGCCCCTTCAGGGGATCATGCTTGGGTTAGACGTATGCCACGCGATCATGTGTATTATGGAATAGGATTGTGCGTGCGACTTGAAATCGACAGGAAGGCTACAAATCAGGTCGTAGATCTTGATCAAACAACTGAAATCTACTCTCGATGCTCTAAAAGCGTGCTTTGAAGGGTTTGGGACCTCATTTCATTCTTTTGACGACTAGGAGAACGGTGAGAACTGAGAGGAAGGAGTAAGAACTAGGGCGCGAGGAGCTTCAATCCGCCATCACAGGAACTAGAGAGCTCTGATCAACGATCTGTCGCCACCAAAGCATAGTAAATCTCTTTGCGCTCCTTCGTGGATTTACTTGAGGTGTTCATGGCCAGGAAAAAAATCAAGATTGAAACGACCCATCTTCTCCTAGTATTACGGTTTCATGAAGATTTTGTTGGTTTTTCATTAATTTAGAGGCTCTAATTTCACTATTTAGTAGATTACGAGTGCTCGGTTCATTGAGATACAACGAGAGGTGAGATTGCGTCCTCATTATGTTAAAAATTTGTGTGCATCATGAAAGATTCCAAGTGTAAGTATTGTGGTGAAGTCATGGTAGTCATGTCGACTAAAACAGTGATGTTTTTATATGGCGCACATCTAGACCTTGAGACTCGAATACGCTAGCACGGTCATAGTGTCGCCGGATTGATGTTCAAACCAAGGAACTCGATAGAATAGGCCACAGATTCACTAGCCTTGTGATTTTGTAGGATTCAGATGAGAATCGTGGGCAAAGCCCCTCAAAAGGATAAGATGTCATAAGAAAATTTGACAGCTTCCGTAGAGAGAGCGGCGAGTGCTTGTTTGATCGTTATGTCTACGATGGAGAGCGGTAGAAGGGTCTGTAAGTATAACTGGTAATCTCCCCGTAATTGGTTACGGAATAGTAAAGGGTCTATTGGTATAACCAGCCATTTCTGTAGAATTTGTGAACGATGTTGCGTGTTAATGGTTAAGGGGGAAAGTGGTAGAAGGGCATATGTGTATAACCAGACAATTCCGCAGTGTGGAGTTTGGTAGAAGTGCTCATTGGTTTAACTGACCGTTCGCATAAACCTTGGATGTCGCAGTACATTGGTGATCCACAATGGAGATTGGTAAAAGGGACCTATTTGCATAACTGACTCCATAAGTTTGTTCTCCATGAGCACTATAATTGTATTATGTTGTCTTGCTGATATGCTAAAAACATGTGATGTGATAGGAATTCGGGACTGACCTGTGTGGTCTCCTAGCTTGCATGCATTTGCATGGTAGGCCCCTTTATTTATATGTTAAACACTTGGAGAATATGATTGATGCTTGAGACACCTCACTTTATGTAAAATACGATTATTTCATATTGTTGTTTATGTCACGAAGTGCTGATCTGCAGGATGATGTGGTTCCCTGAAATCCGTTAAGGGTCGTCAGGAGGTGGTGTTACGCGGGTTTTTCAGCTCGTAGCTAAATCTCGTTTTCCTCTCATATGTATTTAGTGCTGATCTGCAGGGTGATGTGGTTCCCTGAAATCCGTTAAGGGTCGTCAGGAGGTGGTGTTACGCGGGTTTTTCAGCTCGTAGCTAAATCTCATTTTCCTCTCATATGTATTTGGTTGCAAGTCCTAGTTCGAATGCAAGCGCACGTTATCGCTATAAGCTAAAAAGAGAAAAGTCGCGTGCAGTGTTTTTGATTTTGTTTTACTTCTTGTAAAGGGCATGCAAGCCCTGTGAACTTTTGTAATATTTTGATGAATGTTTGTAACAGTCAGAAGGCTACTCTTTTATGAAACGTACGTATTGGTGGTGATTTTTCTATTAATCAATGTTTAAACTCTATTATTTGATGTTTTTCATCTTTTTTTTTACTTCTTTCACACAAAAAACTGATAGTATCAGAGAAAACATACAAAAAATAATAATTGACATTCTCAAGCATATATAGCTGATGTCCTGGTAATATCGGATAATAAGATAAAAGGTGGAGACATTTTTTTGCTCCTTTATTTTACAAAATGTTATTTCTTTTTTTTTTGTCTAGGCTGTAGATATCTTCCACATGCGACAAGCCACGATACTTCTAGTCAATGCAATAAAGCTAAGCATCTAGCTTGCAATTCTACTATGCTTTAACCAACAGCTACAAATTCCACAGAAGTAGAGCATTTTATAATATAAACTGCACCTGTAAAATGAAAATAAAAACCAACTTGGAGCCACAAAGATGCCAAATTTTAAATGTTAATTGCTCTGGACAGGATAGAAGAAAGAAGTAGTGGTTTTCTGGCTTAATAAACTATTAAGAGGATTTAAAATAATATGGGGGAGCATGCAATATTATACTAAGCTGCACCAGTAAAATGAAAATAAAAACAAACAACTAGGAGCCACTATGATGCCAAATTTTAAATGTGGACTACTCTGAACAGGTTATAAGAAAGAAGTGGTGGTTTTCTGGTTTAGTAAACTATTAAGAGGATTTAAAATAACGTGTGGGAGCATGCAATACCATCTTCAAAATTTAAAACGTTAAGAAAAACATCATTCAGCTGCTCAATGATGCATGAGCACTAAAATTCAGTTGACTGAACATGTAAATTATAATAAATAAAAAATATACAGAAAATGTTACGGAGGGGAACGACTCAGAGAATGAAGGCAGATCGAACACATGGAGGGTTTACTCCCGGAGACCAAAAGCGACAAACCAGGCGACAACAGGTTGAGAGCCCGGTTCTCAAGTTATCTTTATTTTGCATTTGCCATTATGTTTGGTATATATAAACCCACTCTATTGTCTTTTATTTTCTCATCTTGGATTTTAGACTTCAGAATGTTTTCATGCATAGAGGTGACAAGAGGCTCCCTCTTGAAATTTATTTAAAGTAATTTCCAGTTTCTCTATCCTACAAAACCCAGTGTATCATTTTGGTCTGACCTGTCGATTGTCGTTCCTGCCGAACAACAACAAACAGGACTCGATAGACTTCTACTGTTCGCTCGCAGCAGCACCTGCCGGCGGGAGCTTCTTCCACGCTTTTGCATTTGCACGTTTCCACCTGCCGCCGATCCTCGCACTGCACGCTCAACCGCATCACGCTGCATCTCCATCGGCCGCTGGCACCTTTACTTCAGCACTCGCTCACTCCCGCAACGGTCAAGCACCGCTTGGATACCGTGGAGAAGTGCATCGACGAGCAGGACTCTACCCTCGCCTCCCTGCAGACATCCAAACACAATTGCCGATCCACGCCTCCATGCAGACAACGCTCCAACGCCTGGAAGACCACGACGGTTGCGCATCCAGCAAAGCTCCACCGCTCTCCTCGTCGTGTCCTTCTGGCTCCATAGACTACTTTGCCCCGCCGCCACCCCTTACTTGGCCTCCCTCGCCAATGCCCATGCTCCTCAAACGCTAGAGGCTCGACATTTAAATATCTCGGACCTCCTTGGATGGTTCGCCAAGGTATGGCAATTCTTTAACATCAAAGCAACACCTGATCACAATAAAATATCCCTGATGCTCTTCGTCATGGCTCTGCGCTGCATTAGGTTTGCTGCACTATAAGAAAACTGACTTTTAGTGACAATTTTTGTGACAAATTATTTTCCATCACTAAAAGTTTATTTTTTGTGACAGAAATTGAAGTTGGTCACCAAATAATAATTATCATTTAATTGGTGACTAAAAATATATTTAGTCACCAATTTTTTTTGGTGACAATATTTATTTGCCACTAAATGATATTATGTAGAGACCAATAAAGGTTCGCCACTAAAGGTCATTCTTTAGTGACCAAAGAAATATTTGTCACTAAATTAATCTATTTAGTGACCAGTTTTTTTGGTCACAAATTAAAATACTTTAGCATTATTTAGTGACAAATATATATTATTCGCTAATCATCAACAAATTAAATTTCCATTCCTGAATGAAAACATTTCATAACATATAATTGACTTAATTTGTGATGATATTAGATATTGGTAATTAATTAAAATTATTGACTAAATTGAATATCTAGTCATTAAACCTAATCTTAAGATCATTTATGACGAAAAAATAGTTTGGTCACTAAAACAATTATTTTGTGGAAAATTAAATTTTGATCACAAATATTAAATATTTAGAGATCAAATGATTACTAAATTATTTAATTAGTATAAAATAATTGATCATTAATCTTACTTTAAAAATTATAATCAAATATTTTCCTTTCTTTTCGTATTTTTACTTCAAAATTAAATCGATTTTTTTATTTTAACTGGCGAACAAATTAGCATTATGGAGAATGAAAGATTCACATGTTTCAGAGATTCTTCAAGCTTTAAATTGGCATTCTACATGTTTTTGATTGATTCATTCTCGAGAAACTCATACCATTATGGTTCACTTACAAACAATTGGTTTTAGGTGTGATGCATAAGTTTCAACATAATAGAACAAAATAAACCCAAAAGCTCACTCTCATGTCATATAAGAAAGTCTAATCTACACCATGGGGGAGCTTGTTGAAAATATAGGCTCTGTTTGGGATGGATCTGGCAGTAAGAAAAGCAATGGTGGGAAACTAGTGGTAGGATTATAGATATCAGAAAAGCAGTGGTAGGAAAAATGGTAGGAATGAAAAGGATATGTGGACCTCGGAGAACAGAAACATGAAAAATGCGGAAAGCTATTTTATACATGATAATACATTTCATGAAGATATTTTATACACTACTAGTTTATGCAAATTATTTTAAGAAATATAATACGATCTGATAATTTACCTCATTTACTTATGCATCTCTGCAACATACTGGTCTCAAAGGTTTTATTGACCCGCTGTTGGAAAAAGCCGGCATCGATAAGGACAGGAAGATCAGCCTGTCGGAATTCCGCCGACTTCTGCGAACCGCAAGCATGGGGTCTTGTAAGTATGAGGTCTCGTAAGAATGGGGTCTCGCAACAAGGAAAATGGTATTTATGTACACAATTTTCAATTTAGTTTTCTTGGTTTGACTTATTAAGCATTATGGAAGATCTGCATGTTATTCATGTCCATCAATTTTATTAATGTAGACGGAAGAACAAAAAGGAAAGAGCAGGAAAATCATCTTGCATTTGAGGATAAAGTTTATATTTGAATACCTCGAACAAGAAATTAACGACCTTATTTAAGTTCATAACGACGAGTATGTTTTTGCGCGGAAAACTTCGACTTGGCCCTCCCGTCCTACATCAATATCCAATACACTTAAATTAATTACAACTATGCATAACTTCTAAAAAATATTGATTGATTATTATCAATATGACATCATCTAAATCTACATATCATGCACATGCTCTTTGTTCTATTACTTTTAATCCATGTTTCGTTTAAATATCTTCTTGTTATTCTAACTTTTAATTTAAGTGTTCCATTCTTTATTGTTTCAGTACTTGCCTATCACAATTGATGTCCGTACAAACAATCAACAACTACTGAAGGATGAATTCTATATTGGGCTGAGACAGAAGTGTGCCACTGGTTGGTAATACATGCCTATATTTCTAGTTAAAGCAACTAATAAACATGTTTTTTATTGAGTTCTGCTAAAATATCTATTTTTATCTCTTTGCGTTCTCCCAGGAATATTCAGAACTGCTGATGAGTTCATGGGCGCAGTTAAGCAGAAGAATGGGGAGAAAGTCCTCATTCAGGCTAGTTTAATTTTTAAGTTGAGTCACGAATCTCCCAAGTCACTTGGCTGAAAGATTAGAAGCTTTATTTAAATATTTCCAGCATTTAACTTTAATTAAATTCAATTATTTTCTTGCGCAGTTCGAAGCCTTTGTTAACCACAATGCATTTGAAATGCTTGGAAAATAGGGAACTAGCCATCTTGTGTTTAATGATGATATTCAGGTATGTATGTTTCTAGTCAACTATCATGTTGGTGGAATTATATCATCAGAAAAATTTTCATGAATCTTTTAGCGGGCTTCGCACGCATTCGAGCGGGATGCGTCTGCCTATGAACGGGTTGCGCCCACATATGAAAATAATAATTATGATTTATACTAAATCATAGTAATTGATGGTAAGTAGCAAGGCCCTCTCTCCCTCCCGCTCTCTCTTCCTCTCCCTCTCCCTCTAGCCTTCTCTCTCTCTCTCTCACTCTCTAGTTCTTCGTTAAATACAATTTACATCTTCTCTCTCACATTCTCTTTCTTCAGTAAAGTCAATCATTAAATGCACATCCCCCTCCCCCCCCCCCTCTCTCTCTCCCTCCTGCCCTCTCTCTCTCCCTCCCTCCCGCCCTCTCTCTCTCCCTCCCTCCCGCCCTCTCTCTCTCCCTCTTTCTACATAAAATGCAATTTACATTTTCTTTCTCTCTCCCTTCCCCCTCTCTCCCTCTCTTTTTCCATTAAATGTAATATACTTTTTTTTCTTCATTGCAATAGTGCCACCTCCGTCCCTCCCTCCCTCCCGCTCCCCCCCCCCCCCCCCTTGCTCTCCCTCTCTCTCCCTCTCTCATGTAAGGATAGGAGGACTATAAAGATTCCCTCTCACCCTCTCTCCTCGTTCTTTCTTTCTCTCTCTCCATTTAAAGGCTGAAATTAAAAGTATTGCACATATTTGATGGCCCGGATTAATTCTAAAAATTCAAAGTACTTCTTTAATAATAAAAGATATATATATATATTATTACTACCCTTCCGATTGACATACAAATTCACATGGGAAGTTTGGGTAATTAATTAATTTTATATATATATATATATATATATATATATATATATATATATATATTATTACTACCCTTCCGATTGACATACAGCATTGTCATGATGGAAACTGATTGATTGTTGTAGGGAACTGCTTCAGTTGTACTTTCTGGGGTTGTTACAGCACTGAAATTTGTTGGTGGAAGCTTAGCTGAACATACTTTCTTGTTTCTTTGTGTTGGCAAGGTCATCTTCTTTCCTCATTAAAACCTTTTTTTAGATGTTTGCTATGATAGATGATGATTATGGTGTCAAGTCATTAATATTTGACAGAGATGCTGAAAATGATAAATGCTTCTGTTTTTTCTCCCGTCCAACTCGGTGAGGAGTACTGCTTCAGTTGTACTTTCTGGGGTTTTTGGCACTGAAATTGGTTAGTTGAAGCTTAACTGAACATACTTTAATGTTTCTTGGTGCCGGTGAGGTCATCTTCTTTCATCGCTAAATCCTTTTTTTAGACGTTTGCTATGATAGATGATGATTATGGCGTCAAGTCGTTAATATTTGATAGAGATGTGGAGAAAGATAAATGCTCCTGTTTTTTCTCCTATCCAACTTGGTGAGGAGTTGGTTGGCGATGTATGGGGCTAAGAGAAAAATACAGTGTCGTGCAGTTGTGTATCAAAACTGTTAGAAAAGCCCATGTAAATGGGCCCATATTGGGCTCTTTTTTCTCCTTTTTTCTTCTTTTCCTTTTAGTCTCACATCATTGTATAGGATTTCTTCTCTCCTTTTCTCCCTTATATATTTGTATTCTCTCATTGTATTTTGATATAGAAGCAATACATACAAGCTTTGAGCTTTTCCAACATGGTATCAGAGTCAGGTTATCCGACCTCGCGGTTTCCCCTTTTCTAACCGCCCGGCTTTGCTTCTTGCCTATCCGCTCTCCCTCTGCGGCCTGCCCCACTTCTCGCCTGGGTAGCGGCCTGTTCCTACCCATCTCCTCTCTCACCGGCTTCTCCCTCGTTAAGCCGCTGACTCTCCTCTTCCTCTCTCCCTCCCGTGGATCCACCCCACCCCCCCCCCCCGCCCCTTTTTATAACTTCCACTCTCATCTTCTTCTCTCTCCCGTGGGACCCACTTCTCTCTGCTTCTAACCGCTTGTGTTTTGTCTGCGTACCGCTTGCGGTTTGTCTGATCCTCTAGCCGCTCGAGTTCCTACTCGCGGCCTCTCTCCTCTAGCCGCTCGAGTTCCTACTCGCGGCCTCTCTCTTCTAGCCGCTCGAGTTCCTACTCGCGGCCTCTCTCTCCTAGCCGCTCGAGTTCCTACTCGCGGCCTCTCTCTCCTAGCCGCTCGAGTTCCTACTCGCGGCCTCTCTCCTCTAGCCGCTCGAGTTCCTCCTGCGGTCTCTCTTTTGCTGGTCGCGCGGTTTGTTCTCACCGCGGCGGCTTCTTCTTCTTCTTATTCTCTTTTCCCGTGCGGTCTCTTCCCCTCCAATTCGCAGCGGTCTTCTCCGGCTCCATGGGCTCCTCTGTTGACTCTACTGGACAGGCGGTTACTCCTCCTGCTGACCGTCCGGCCTCTCTTCCATATCTTCGAGATGAGTTGCGGATCACCACTATATCCTTATCTGGGAAGAAAACCTTTGTTCCATGGGCCCACTCGGTTCTGCATGTTCTTCAGGCTAAGGGCCTTGTGTTTCACCTTACTAACGCTCCTGTTCCCAATACGGAGGAGTGGCTACGCAATGACGGCCGAGTTCAAACATGGCTCCTTAACTCTCTAGAGGGTGAGTCATACCAAATGGTCATGTACCATGAGACAGCCAAAGCCATGTGGGAGGAGCTTCACTCCTTATACTCTGAAAAGGATAGTCTTCAACACCTCTATGACATTATTACAGAGCTTCAGTCTCTTGATGCTGGTGGGGCGGCTGACATGACTTCTTTTGTTGCTCTGGCCAAAACTCTGGCTGAGGCCTGGATCCAGCATCAGCCTTCTACCACCGATCTTGCTGCTCAGCGCGCGCAAAAGGAGGCCGTCTGCATTGCCATGATGATGGCTCGGGTCCCACCTCACCTTCAGAGCATTCGGGATCAAATATTGGCTTCGGCTTCTACTCCTTCTCTCTGATGTCTGCTCTATGCTCCTTCGCGTTTCACCACCTATGGATCCTCCGGCACCCTCCTCTCCGGCTCTCCTTCAGCAGGCCCTTCCCCCCTTACTTCCCCAACCGCCTTCTGCTCGCGGTGGCCGTTCCGCTCTCGCGGCAGGGGACGTGGGGGTCGGGCCCGCTCCAAGTGCTCCTACTGCGGTCGGGATGGCCACACGTGTTGTATCCCTAGTTGATTTGGGCTAGATTCACTAGCTTAGGATGTGACCCAACATGTATAGTCAGGGTCAATTTGTGTCCTATAGTCTAGGTCAAGTCCTTAGAGTCAATATCAGATAGACCAGCTATCATCAAGACCATCAGAAACTCTAGACTTAGAAGATTTCCAGACTAAGTAAAATGAGTTCGACGTTCGTCGAACTCAGGTCGACGAAAGGTGTTCTGAGCTCGACGATCTTGAGACATTTCTCTGTACTGAGCTCGACGATCTTTGTTCTCTGTTCGACGAAACCTGAGATATTTCAACTAGCTAAAGTCAGGATAACTCCAGATTTTTCTAAGTCCAACTTCAGGCTTTGGTCGACGAACAAGAATCTGAGCTCGATGAACTTGGACCTCAACTTCTAAACTTCTCAGGTCGACGAAGTCAACTTCTCAGGTCGACGAATTCAGTACTCTGCTCGACGATTTCTGGTCTACGATTTGAATCCTTCTCAGTCAGAGACTTTTCAGATTCTAAGTCCACAATCATTCTTCGGTCGACGAATTTGGATCTCAGCTCGACGAATGATGATTGTCAGTTCGACGAAGATTGAAGCAGAATTGACAAGTTTCCCTGGAAGACTAATTGCTATTGTCTGGTCGACGAACTTATTCAAGCTCAGCTCGACGAACTCATCAGCTCAGCTCGACGAACTCAAACTCAGCTCGACGATTTGTGTTCTTCGTTCGATGATTCCAGACTAGGTCTTCTCCAGTTTTCCGTCCCTTTTCTTGGCGATGAATCCTCAGTAATTAATGCTCAATCCTCTCGGAATGTTACCGTTAGAACGTGCATTGATTATGGATTATTACATGCTGTTTTTCCATGGGACAGTTAGGGAAATCATTGATTGTCGCTTCCTTCCCAGACCGACTGCAATTACTGCTCAAGGTTTCAAATTTCGAAAGTTCTTCAATCAGTCCAGAGTCAGAAAAGAAAAGATCAAACAGTACTACAAGCAATACTGACAGACATTGTACTCAAGAACAATCTTACAGAAAGCAAAAACTTCTTTTCTGCAATCAGCCTAAGCCAGAGAACATCATCAAGAAGAAGAAGAACATACAATCACTATCAAGAGTCTTCTTCCTTCAATCCTACAGGACAACTTCAGAAGGACAACAATTTCTATCTGTCAAAGAAGTTCCTGAAGCATCTCTGGTCCAGGCACTCAAGTCTTTGAAGACCTATCACCCTGAAGCAGTGCTCCAGTATTCCTGATCCATTCAAGATCTCAGGGAGAGCAATCTGCAGCATTCGTCGAACTCAGATCGACGAAATGTGGTCAGTTCGTCGAACCCAGATCGACGAACGCTGAACGCAAACTTCAGTTATAATAATTCGTCTAACTGCGATCGACGAACTTTGTATGTTTCGTCAAGCAGAGGTCGACGAACATGGGGCACAGAAAATTACTGTCATTCTCTGAGAAGAGATCGACGATCTCAGCCCTATTCGTCGAACTCTGGTCGACGAACTTACAGAAATTCGTCGAACCCAGAAGGACCAAACTTAAATCATTTCTCCTACAGAAATTCTAAGCCAGCTAATAAACCATTCAATCCAGTAGCTGATTGAATTATTCCACCTAGGAGATATAACCCCTTAGGTTATAAATCTCAACCTACTTTTTCAGTTATTTCCAGCTTTTCTTTTCAACCAAATAAAGGACCCAAGGTAACCTGGGTCAAGAACAATTGAGTTTTGTTTTTCTTTACAGGTACAGGTGAAGAGCTGTCCAAGGGTAAGTCAGACCTGGTACTTGGACAGTGGTTGCTCCAAGCATATGACAGACAGCAAAGACAATCTATCTAATTACAAGTCCAAGCTAGGACCAAAGGTGATCTTTGGTGATTCAAATAGTGGTCAGTCTGAAGGATATGGAGCAGTAAAGATTGGAACAGTTACCTTCAAAAGAGTAACATATGTAAGAGAACTCAAACATAATCTAATATTCATAAGTCAATTATGTGATGAAAGTTATCAGTTACATTTTAGCTCTATCTCTTGTTCTATTATTAATAATGAAAACCAAACTGTTTTAATTGGAATTAGACAAGATAACATATATCTAGTAGACTTTATTTCTGCCAAAACTGATGTTTGTTTACTCAATATCACTAGTAATCAAAATGAGTTGTGTCATAAAAGATTAGGACATGTAAACTTTAAGAATATAACTAGGTTATCTAAAGACAACATTGTTAGAGGTTTACCTTCTGTTCCCTACAAGAAGGAAAACCTATGCAGGGTTTGTCAATTAGGCAAGCAAACTAAAACTAGCTTCAAATCCATTAATAAAAGTGATTCACCTAGGATTTTGTATTTGCTTCATGTGGACCTATTTGGACTCATTGCAGTACAAAGCCTAAGAGGGAAGTCTTATACTTTACTAATTGTTGATGACTTCTCCAGATTCAGTTGGGTAGCCTTTCTGAGAACTAAGTCAGATACATTCAAGGTTCTTACAAATTTTCTCAGGACCATACAGATTGAGTTCTCTACTCATGTTGCATTGATCAGAAGTGATCATGGCACAGAGTTTGAGTCTCTTCTTATGCATGAGTTCTGTGAGAAAGAAGGTATCAGGCAGTGCTTCTCAGCTCCTAGAACTCCCCAACAAAATGGGGTAGCTGAAAGGAAAAATAGGACACTCATTGAATCTGCAGGCACATTATTGGCAGATGCTTACATGCCTCTATCCTTTTGGGCAGAAGCTGTAAACAATGCTAACTATGTCCTGAATAGAAGTCTTATACATAAGCTGAAAAATAAGACTCCCTATGAATTACTTAAAGGGAAGAAACCTAAAATCACATATTTTAAAGCTTTTGGTTGTATATGTTATATTCACACAAACAATAAAAGATACATTAGATAGTTTGAGACTATGACTGAAAAAGAGATTTTTCTAGGATACTCCCAAGTAAGCAAGGCCTATAGGATTTTTAATAAATTCACTCTTAAAATTGAAGAGTCAGTCCATGTATCTTTTGATGAAGCTAACATGTCTTATAAGGAGAGAGATATTTTTACCAATAGCTCTTTGCAGGTTCCACAACTGTGTGAGTCTATGGATGGACTAAACCTTACCCAAGAGGTATCAACCCATCCTTCTTCACATGTTGTTGAAGACAGCGAAGAAGAGATTCAAATGGAAGTGTTTGAACTTCCCTCAACAGCTAATAACATTCCTCAAGAGGAATTAATTATAGAAGTTGTTGCTGAACAAACTCCACCCACTGATCTTGTCACACTTAGAGATCACTCCAGATCTCAAGTGATTGGAGACATTTCAGGAGGTGTACAGACAAGGCATCAAATCAACCAAAACTTGATGCATGCCTGTTTTCTCTCTCAGATTGAACCTCTCTCTATACATGAAGCTGAGCAAAATCCCCACTGGATCATTGCAATGCAAGAGGAACTAAATCAGTTTAAGAGATGAAGAGTTTGGGATTTGGTTCCAAGACCTCATAACTACCCAGTTATTGGAACCAAGTGGGTCTTCAGAAACAAGCTAGATGCCGAAGGAAACATAGTGAGAAATAAGGCTAGGCTTGTTGCTCAGGGCTACAGGCAAGAGGAAGGAATTGACTATGACCAAACCTTTGCCCATGTTGCAAGGTTAGAGGCCATAAGAATATTCCTTGCCTATGCAGCTCACAGGAGATTCAAAGTTTACCAAATGGATGTCAAGAGTGCATTCTTGAATGGAGTGCATTCTTGAATGGAGTGCTTCAAGAAGAGTTTTATGTGCAACAACCCCCAGGTTTTATATCTCTAACTCAACCCTCTTTTGTATTTAAATTGCATAAAGTTCTCTATGGTTTAAAGCAAGCTCCAAGAGCTTGGTATGAGACCTTAGCAAGCTTTCTTTTAGAGCATAAATTTACAAGAGCAATCATAGATAAAACTCTTTTCACTAGACATCATAAGAACCAAATATTGTTAGTACAAATATATGTGAATGACATCATCTTTGGGTCTACTGATCCCAAATTATGCAAGAGTTTTGCTGACCTCATGCATTCCAAATTTGAGATGAGTATCATGGGTGAGCTTTCATACTTCCTTGGTCTCCAATTGAAGCAGCTCCCTAATGGTATCTTCCTCTCTCAAGCTAAGTATGTTAAAGAGCTTATTAAGAAGTTTGGGATGGGTGATGCTTCAGGAATGAAAACACCTATGACTACTAATGCTGTTGTGGATTCTGATGCAGCAGGGAAACCTTGTAGATCAGAAATATTATAGGGCAATTGTTGGATCCCTATTATACCTAACAGCTAGCAGGCCTGATATCATGTTTGTCACATGCCTTTGTGCTAGGTTCCAAGTGAACCCTAAAGAATCTCACCTTATTTTCTTAAAAAGAATTTTGAGATATATAAAGAGTTGCCCAAATCTAGGACTCTGGTATCCTGTAGAGTCAGAGTTTGAGTTAACTAGATACTCAGATGCTGACTATGTTGGATGTAGAGTGGACATGAAGAGTACCTCTGGAACTTGTCAGTTTCTGGGTATGAGACTTGTCTCTTGGTTTTGTAAAAAGCAAACATCTGTGTCTACATCAACTGTAGAAGCAGAATACATGGCTGCTGGCAGCTGCTGTTCACAAATGTTATGGATACAAAACCAACTTCTACACTATGGTGTCAACTTAAATAATTCAACATTATTTTGTGATAATTCTAGTGTTATTGTTATAGCACAGAATCCAGTTCACCATTCTAGGACTAAGCATATTGATATAAGACATCATTTCATTAGAAATAGTGTAGACAAAAAAAAAATTTAACTTAATTCATATTCCTACTGATTTATAGAGAGCAAACATTTTCACCAAACTCTTGGATGAGAAAAATCATCTGTTCTTTATAAATCAACTGGGAATGATCAATGGAGAAGAGTTAAATTAGTTTCTGTCTGTATTCGACGAATTTTCCAGAGTTCGTCGAACGGAGTTCGACGAATTAGGGAAAGTTTGGGGAGATGCTCGTCGAACGGAGATCGACGAATTCTCTGTGTGTGGAAACAATTTTCGTCGAGCGGAGATCGACGAACTTTGCTTCAGAAGATATTTCGTCGAACGGAGTTCGACAAACTGTTTTCGATTCTTCTGGATGAGATCGATGAATTATTTGTCTACAATGTTTTAAATATCGGATGTCGGACACATATCGTATTGCGTTTTTAAATGTCGGATGTCGGAAGTCGGAGACATGTCAGAGATATTTTAAAGTATCGGATTTCCATATATTATAAATAAAATTTTTATTTAATGTATTCTAACTATAATTATATGTTATAAAAATAGTAAAATAATATAACAAATAAATAAAAAATGAATCATTTATATTATGAAATAAATTTAAATAGTATCTAAGAAAAAAATTATTAACAAATACAAAATGATACATTGTAAAATACATTTAATACTACACACTAATTTTATTTTGATAACAATAAGTTTATTGTAAGTTAAAAAGATTTAAAAGTTAAAAATACTTGATTTATTATAAAAAATTTCAAACTTATAAATTTATATTAAAAATATGAAACAATCACCTAATAAATGTATTAAATATTTTCCTATTTTTTATAATATGAAATTAAAATTTTGTGAAACAATTATACAAAATTGATTGTAAGAATAAAACGTTAAAAAATTGAAATAATAAGTTTAATCGATTTAAACATACATAATATAGTATCCATAGGTGATTTAAATATATGATGTTTGTCTGCAAATATAACATAAAATAAAATAGCGGATGATATATTTAAAAGTCGTGTCGCCTGATATATCGGAAAAAATCGGACATGTCGGCCTATATTTTACAAAAGAACATAATCTATTATTTTGAGAAAAACATATCATTTTCCTATAAAAAATGACATGTCGGGAGACATGTCGGACATGTCGGAGGACATTTAAAACAATGTTTGTCTATAATTTATTTCGTCGACCTCAGTTCGAATAACTGTTTCTTTTTCATGGAACGGAGATTGTCGATTCATATTATGGAAAACATTATATCTAGGTTTTCTTCGACCTCCGTCCCGCGCTTTCTGTTCTCTTACTCTTGATCGTCGTTTTCTCTGTCTCTCTTGCAGGTCATCAATGACGATTCCAGCGAGCACCTTGGCTGGCATGAAATTCGACACCGGTTTCGACATGTATTTTGATTCATTCCAGCACTCTGACCTAATATTTCTCTACATTCTTAAACTTTTAGAAGAACTTGGTCTCAAGGATTTTATGACCAGAAGAATTAAACTGCATGCATCTGAAATTAGAGAATGGGTATACACTTCTACTGTTTCTGAGGAAAATGTCTTGACAGGAAATATCGGGAGTAATGTTGTCTCTTTATCTCGCGCCGTTCTTTCTGAAATTTTTGGATTGGTAAATGGAGAAGACGATCTGGATATAGATTCTGAAGAGTTTACGTCGATGCTGAATCTGATGGGGTTTACCGGGAGTAACTCTAACAAGTTGTTAAAGAAACAACTCTCTGCCGCCTACCAGTTCTTGGCGGACATTGTGGGAAAAGTGCTGATGGGCAAGCACTCTGCGCACGACTACATCGCAAGACATCAATTCCTTGTTATGTGCGCAGTGGTCAAAAAGAGACATGTCGATTGGGGTAAGATTTTTTTTGAGTTGATCAAGAAGAAGAACAGCAAGAAAGAGGTTTGCTTTGGAAGAATCTTGGGGATCTTCCTTCAAGAAAAGGCTGGTGAATTCATGGTCTCCCCGACCATCTTCATCAATGTCAGCAAGCGCCTCACATGCGCTTTGTTTGGCAGATGGGAGAGGACGATCTCCAAGCCATCCAAGGCTTCCTCATCTTCCATCCCAGCTTCTGAGAGCACCAGGGCTGTGGAGGCCACTCCCCACCCTGCAGAAGAGGCAATTCCATCTCCACCATCTCTTCCAGCACCCCTTCCAGCAAAACAACTCACTTCCTCTCTCATTCCTTCTTAAACACTTCCATCTCCTCCAGCACCCTAATCTCAACAACATTCTCATGTCCCTACTCCTCCCTCTCCACCACTTGACATCCCTGACAGTCCATCTACCCCCCTTCCAGAGAATCCAAACCCAACTCCTCCAGCATCACCTACTCCACCTCATCTGTCTAGCATCCCACATTTTCATATACCATCCCCTTCTCCTCCTCCACAAGAAACCACCATAACAGATGTCATTCCTCCTCTATCTCCTGCATTTGTTCCCCTCCCTTCTTCTACTTCTCTACCCTCACCATCTACCTCTCCATCTTTGGAACCCTCCACTGTATCTACAATCATATCCCTGCTCACTCCCCTCATCAAATCCCTAATCACAGAGGCCATTACACCTCTTGTGAATTCTATTAATTCCTTATCTGCCCAAGTTTCTCTCCTCTCTGCTGCCCCCTCTTCATTCAGGGGCATGGCTCCAGGATCTCCTGAACCCAGGCAGGGGGAGATGCTCTGTGATGAAGCATCAGCAGATGCAGACGCAGATACAGATACAGCAGCAGCAGATGCAGATGCAGAAATTTTGCCAGATTATGATTCAGATTTGATTGAATTGATTCAATTCATGGACACTGACATTGACTTAGATGAGTCAGTTCCCGAGCAAATAAAATCTGTTGGTGATTTCTATTTAAATCTCACAGTTGATTTGACTGTTTTGTTGAGAAATTTTGATACTGTATATATGCAGTCTCTTCCAGAAGACTTTACTAAGCCACAGTTGGTCACTGTGTCCTATACATCTCCAATAAGTCCAGCAGTTGCTAAGCAACTCTGTGACAGTTTTGCAATTCTTGTTGTTGCTCCAACCTCTACAGTTATTCCAGAAGATGTCTCAGCACCAACTTTTGTTATGGATGACTCACCAATGCCTGATCTGGATGAGTTAATCCTGGCTGATATTAAAGAGGAAAATAAAGCAGCAGCTGAAAGCTCTGTCCCCATTGCTTCTGATTCCTGCACAGTTTCTTCTCCCACTACTGCTGAAACTCCAGTTGTTGAAACTTCAACTTCTGCCCCTGCTTCAGAAAAGGCTGTCATTGATGCTAAAACACTGAAAGCATTGAATGCTTTATATGATAAGCCTCAGGGTTCTGACAGTGAAAATGATGATGATGATGATGATTCAGATGAAGAATCTTCAAAGAAGAAGAAGAAATTGTTGTCAAAGAAAAGGAAGGCTCCTACTCCTCCTGCTCCTAAGCCCAATCCAACTGCTGACACTCTCTACTATATTTTGCATAATGTTGCTCCTTATAAGAGAATGTCTGCTTGGATGTGGTTATCTAAGAACCAGCAAAAGGAAAGGAAAAGAAGTAGGAGATATTCTCCTCCTCCAGTTCATAGATTCAGAAAAGATCCATCTCCTCCTCCTCCAGCAGCTGGTGCCACTGGCTCTAGCTCTCAGAGATCTGCCCCCATGCAAACCTATCAGAGACATCGAGGGAGATCCTCTGGAATCAGTCAGCAAGGCCATCATTCCTCAGGAAATCAACATCAACGGCCTCAGCAGCAACAGCAATCTATCTCTGAAGATCAGAAGGCTAAGAATCCTGAAAGACCTTACTCTCCTCCTATTCCATTTGAAGATCCTGAAACAGCCAACACTGCAAGAATGGCTAGGTTCCAGGAACTTATTGGTCTGTCCCTGATTAATAAAGCTAAAGTTGAAGGTAAAGACATTTCAGGTTTTACAACTATGTCAAAGTACAGGAAGGAAGAACTAAAAAGGTTTGACAAAGGCAACAAACTCTTCAATGTTGATGATTACATGAAGCTCCATCCTGAAGCAGTCGTCCCCAGAGCTACATCACTGAAAATCATTGGGGCAGCTGACATGACTATGACTCAGGCTCAGGCTCTAGATCCAAACAGAGAAATTATCTTCAAAAAGCCAGGAGAGGAGACAAAAGAAGACAAGTCTATGCAGAAAAAGAAGAAGTAATCCTTATTTTGTTTCAATTTCTTTCTGCAATTTGTTTCAAACTATGATTTTTGTTTAAACAAAGCCTATGTATATATATATATATATATATCTGCTGCATGTGTTAGTAATTCTCTGTCAGATATATTTCTTTTTCTTGCTTTGTTTATCTCTTTGTTTATGTTTTGAGTCTCTTAGTGACCTCACCCAAATAGGGGGAGATTGTTGGATCCCTAGTTGATTTGGGCTAGGTTCACTAGCTTAGGATGTGACCCAACATGTATAGTCAGGGTCAATTTGTGTCCTAGAGTCTAGTCCAACTCCTTAGAGTCAATATCAGATGGACCAGCTATCATCAAGACCATCAGAAACTCCAGACTTAGAAGATTTCCAGACTAAGTAAAATGAGTTCGACGTTCGTCGAACTCAGGTCGACGAAAGGTGTTCTGAGCTTGACGATCTTGAGACATTTCTCTGTACTGAGCTCGACGATCTTTGTTCTCTGTTCGACGAAACCTGAGATATTTCAACTAGCTAAAGTCAGGATAACTCCAGATTTTTCTAAGTCCAACTTCAGGCTTTGGTCGACGAACAAGAATCTGAGCTCGACGAACTTGGACCTCAAGTTCACAACTTCTCAGGTCGACGAAGTCAACTTCTCAGGTCGACGAATTCAGTACTCTGCTCGACGATTTCTGGTCTACGATTTGAATCCTTCTCAGTCAGAGACTTCTCGGATTCTAAGTCCACAATCATTCTTCGGTCGACGAATTTGGATCTCAGCTCGACGAATGATGATTGTCAGTTCGACGAAGATTGAAGCAGAATTGACAAGTTTCCCTGGAAGACTAATTGCTATTGTCTGGTCGACGAACTCATTCAAGCTCAGCTCGACGAACTCATCAGCTCAGCTCGACGAACTCAAACTCAGCTCGACGAACTCAAACTCAGCTCGACGATTTGTGTTCTTCGTTCGACGATTCCAGACTAGGTCTTCTCCAGTTTTCTGTCCCTTTTCTTGGCGATGAATCCTCAGTAACTAATGTCCAATCCTCTCGGAATGTTACCGTTAGAACGTGCATTGATTATGAATTATTGCATGCCATTTTTCCATCGGACAGTTAGGGAAATCATTGATTGTCGCTTCCTTACCAGGCTGACTGCAATTACTGCTCAAGGTTTCAAATTTCGAATGTTCTTCAATCAGTCCAGAGTCAGAAAAAAAAAGATCAAGCAGTACTACAAGCAATACTGACAGACATTGTACTCAAGAACAATCTTACAGAAAGCAAAAAGTTCTTTTCTGCAATTAGACTAAGCCATAGAACATCATCAAGAAGAAGAAGAACATACAATCACTATCAAAAGTCTTCTTCCTTCAATCCTACAGGACAACTTCAGAAGGACAACAATTTCTATCTGTCAAAGAAGTTCCTGAAGCATCTCTGGTCCAGGCACTCAAGTCTTTAAAGACCTATCACCCTGAAGCAGTGCTCCAGTATTCCTGATCCATTCAAGATCTCAGGGGGAGCAATCTGCTAACATCAATCCACAAGTCTTCTCAGTTGTTATTGAGAAAGAGAAGACTCCATCACCCTTTTTCCATCCTCTGTACAGGGTTTTAATTCCCTTCAAAATTATTCATGGTTGCAAGTCTTCTACCAAAAGACTTGAGGTTTTGGTTTTTGAGCACCTGAACAAAAGCTCATTGGTGTCAGGCACCTGATCAAAAACCTGAGTGGATTCCTACCAGGGTGGTAGAAGAGTGGATGTACCCAGGTTGGGGAACCACTATAAATTTATTGTGTCGTCTGCTTGCATTTTTCTTTTGTTTTGGCTGTGCTCTGTGATTGATTAGGTTGTTGTGCTTATTATTTTATTTGCTAACTTGTTCGCCTAAGATTACAACAAAAGTTGTAAAAAAATTTTAAGAGAGCACAATACTCTATTCACCCCCCCCCCCTCTAGAGTATTTCAAATCTAACTTGCACTTTCAACACGGATGTTGTTTGCTACAAGAAACATGTCTATCCTCCTCGCCCCACTGCGGCTGCTGCTGATGGCTCCTCCTCCACTGGTCCCGACCTTGCGTATGTGCGCCTCCAGCTCCAGCACCTCCAGGGACTTCTTAGCCCTCCTCCAACCTCTGTTGCCTCCACCTCTACTGCAGGTATTACTTGTCTTTCCTCCGGTCCACGTTGGATCTTGCACTCCGGAGCTACTCATCACATCACCTCGCTGCGGCCTCTCCAGTACTCGGATGCTCCTCATCCGAAGTATATCACAGTCGCTAATGGTGCGACTGCTCCGGTCTTCGGCTGTGCCGACATCTCTCTTGCCCCCTCCCTCTCTCTTCGCTCGGCTCTTTATGTTCCGAGCTCTCTGTTTAACTTACTTTCTGTTGGCCGCCTCACTCATGATATGGATTGTTCCGTCACATTTACTCCCTCTTCTTTTTTGATACAGGATCGGCAGACGCGGACTACCATTGGTAGAGGACGACTGCAGAACGGGCTCTACCTTCTGGATACCTCTCCGACTATCCTCTCCTCTGTCTCCGTTGTGGACTGGCATCGTCGTCTTGGGCATGCTCCTCTTCCTGTTCTCCGAAAGGCCTTGTCTGATGTATATCACAGTCACTGTGATTCTTGTATTTATGGCAAACAGCCGCGTACTTCTTTTCCTGCTCATTGTACTCGGAGCGTTGTTCCCTTTGATTTACTCCATTCCGATATCTGGGGTCCTTTTAAAGTTACCAGTATATCTGGTTACCGTTATTTTCTCACATTCATTGATGATTACTCTCGCACCACCTGGCTTTACCTCCTTCGTGACCGCTCCGAGCTCCCTCGCATATTTCGCGACTTTATCCACGAAACTTGCACGCAATTCTCCACAACTATTAAAACCGTGCGCAACGATAACGCTCGCGAATACACCGGCCATGAATTCACCACCATCTGTGCTGAATTTGGTATTATTCATCACACCTCTTGTCCATATACCCCCCAACAAAATGGGGTTGCCGAACGGAAGAACCGTCACCTTCTCGACATTGTCCGTTCTCTCATGATCCAAATGCAGGTTCCCAAACATTACTGGAACTTTGCGGTTTCCACTGCCTGCTTCCTCATTAACCGTCTTCCTTCCTCGGTTCTCAACTTTGTCACCCCCTTCAGTATCCTCTTCCCCTCCACTCCGGCTTTCCCACTTACACCACGGGTCTTTGGTTGTACCTGTTTTGTTCACCTCATGGGTCCCTCCTCAGATAAGTTGGATCCCCGGGCGGCCAAATCCATTTTTGTCGGCTATTCTCGCACCCAAAAGGGTTACCTATGTTACTCTCCGGTTACTCGGAAGGTCGTCGTCTCCGCCGATGTTACTTTTTGGGAAGATCGACCTTTCTTCTCCCCTCCTCCTCCTCCTTCCTCCACGCCTACATCTCCACCGCTCCCTCTACCCCGGCCCGTCATCCCTACTACTGCGCCTGTTTCCTTACGTCCTTCTTCCTCTCCACCTGCTCCCTCCCCTCCACCTGCTCCCTCCAGGCCGCCCGTTATCCAGGTTTACTCACGCCGCCTTCCCCCCTGTTCCGCTGCCCCTCTGTCGTCGGCTTCTTTCACGGCTACCCTGCGCTCTGCTGATCAGGTATCTCCCTCCACCGCTCATCCTCTGGCGAATTATGTCTCTTTGCATCGCCTGTCCCCCCACCTACACACCTTTGTCACTTCTCTTTCCTCTATTTCGGTTCCTAACACTGTGCAGGAGGCGCTACAACATCCCGGCTGGAAGGCTGCCATGGAGGAGGAAATGGCTGCCCTCTGGGCCAATCAGACCTGGACTCTCGCACCGCTTCCCCCGGGTCAGAAATTGGTTGGGTGTAAGTGGGTCTTCGTCATCAAACACGCCGCTGATGGGACGATTGGTCATCTCAAGGCTCGGCTAGTCGCCCGTGGCTTTACCCAACAACCCGGGTTGGACTATGAAGAAACCTTTTCCCCGGTGGCCAAACTCAACATCGTTCGTGTTCTTATCCCGGTGGCTGTCCATCGTCGGTGGCCCTTACTGCAACTGGATATTAAGAATGTCTTTCTGAATGGCGACTTGCAAGAAACTGTCTATATGCAACAACCTCCCGGGTTTGACACCACGGGGGAGTCTCAGGTTTGCCGTCTTCAGAAAGCTTTGTATGGCCTCAAACAATCACCACGGGCATGATTCGACAGGTTCAGCAAAGCTCTTCGGGAGGTTGGTTTTTCTCGCAGCACGGTCGACTTCTCGATGTTCACTCGCCACCGTACAGTGGGGACGGTTCTTTTGTTAGTTTATGTTGATGACATCATCATTACGGGCGATGACTCACAGGGAATACAGGAGGTCAAACGACATCTCGGTACCGTTTTTCAAACAAAGGATCTGGGACCCCTCCGGTATTTTTTGGGCCTTGAGGTGGCTAGACGGCCAGATGGTCTCGTCCTCTCCCAGCGGAAGTATTGCCTCGACCTTCTTCATGATGCAGGTTACTCGGGGTGTAAGCCGATCAATACCCCAATGGATGGGAATCACAAGTTATGTGCTCAGGCTTCCGACTCAGATCTCTTACTTGAGAATCCTGAATACTATCGTCGTCTAGTTGGAAAATTGATTTACCTCACGGTAACTAGACCGGACATATCCTTCGCAGTTGGTATTGTCAGCCGGTATATGCATTCTCCCCGAAAATCTCATCTTCACGTCGTTGAACGCATTCTCAGATACCTCAAAACGGCCCCTGGTCAAGGATTAGTCTACAAGACCTCATCTTCAGCTCCTACACTGATAGCTTACTCGGATGCTAATTACGCTGGTTCTCTTGATGATCGACGGTCAACCAGTGGGTTTTGCACATATTTTGGAGGACACTTGATTACGTGGCGGAGCAAGAAACAAGCGGTTGTAGCTCGATCATCTGCTGAGATTGAATACCGGGCAATGGCGTCTGTAGTATCTGAACTAACATGGCTGGAGAGTCTTCTTACCGATCTTGGTGTACGACTTCCTTCCCCAGCTCTTCTCCTTTGTGATAGCCAAGCGGCAATACATATTGCCAAGAACCCGGTATTCCACGAGAGAACTAAACATATTGAATTTGACTGCCACTTCATCAGAGAAAAGGTTCAAATGAAGAAGATTGACTTGAAGCATGTTCCCGGGACAGAACAAGTTGCGGATGTGCTCACTAAAGCTCTTCACAGTACACTCTTCTATCAGTGCTTGTCCAAGCTTGGTGCATACGATTTGTACGCTCCAGCTTGCGGGGGAGTATTAGAAAAGCCCATGTAAATGGGCCCATATTGGGCCCTTGTTTTCTCCTTTTTCTTCTTTTCCTTTTAGTCTCACATCATTGTATAGGATTTCTTCTCTCCTTTTCTCCCTTATATATTTGTATTCTCTCCTTGTATTTTGATATAGAAGCAATACATACAAGCTTTGAGCTTTTCCAACAAAAACAAAGAGCAATAAGACTAGTATAGCCTCGATGGAGTAGGAGATTATGAACCACATAATTCTGTGTTCTCTTACTTTTAACTTTTTATTCTAATTGTATTCTCTCCAGCGACTTTAATTGTGTTTGATTGCATAGTTTTCAAATCTATTCATATATTGCCTTTATGTTTCTTCTCAGCCTTTTATTGATTTTAAAATTTTATTTTTTTGCCACGTAAATTGTACATTCTCTTCTACTTATTTATCTTTTTTTTCTTATAATGCTTATAGGCTGGTACTGGTATAGCTGAACTTATAGCTCTCAAGATGTCAAAGTAGGTATTTCATTGATAAAATTTGTGTCTGATTTTCCATTCATTGTAAACTCTTTAACAATGATTGGGTCATTTAATACAGACAAAAGCTCCATTAGAAAAGTACGAGTTTATTGCCTCTACCATAGGAGTGGGTGCCAGTGAAGGGACATTATCTGATTGTGTTGATCACTGCACTGGATGAACCTTTGGTAATTCTTATGTTATATGCAATAGATGTAGAACTCAAGTTGTACACCAAATTCAAGAGCATGCAGAAACCTGCCTGGTAAGGGAGTTTTATAAGTTTACAATAGCAATGCCTTGAATTATTCTCTATTTGTCTTTGTTAGAGTTATTATTGTTATTGTATTTTAATGTTATTGAGTTTAGTCTCACACCGCCTATCGGTGTTGGGTCTCCTGTTGTAATCCTATTTAAAGCTCCTATGTGGATGAATGTATTGCACCAAGTCTTTCTTTTCCATCTCTTTCTACATGGTATCAGAGCGAAAGATCTGAGACCGAATTTTTTTTCTCCTGAAATTCGGCTTCCGGCTATAGTTCTTCCCCCGTCCAGTGATTTCTTCTCCCGCGCCCTGCTAGGGCTCACGCCCGCCGCTCCCGCTCCTGTCGACGGAGTCGATTGCTAATCCCGTTGACAGGAGCATCTTCGATTCCGCCGCAGCTGCCCTGGACTGCTTCCGCCTGTGTCGTCGATGGATTCTCCGGCTTCCGTCTGTGACATCGACGTCGACTGCTTCCGTCTCTGACTTCGACGACTCCGTCTGCTACCTCCATCGACGCCAACATCGACGGCTACTTCTTCTCCTCCGGCGGCTGCCTCTTCTCCGGCCAGGCAGACCTATGCCGCTGCTTCTCCGGCTACATCTTCTCCAGCCCAACAGCCACTGTGCTGCATCTTCTTAAGCCGCCCACTGCTGGCTCTCCGTTTTTTCTTCAGATCCAGATCCAGGCCGTCTACTTCCATCTTCTTCAGATCCAGTCCGGCCCGACAGTTTTCTATGTTGTGTTGTTGCATCTGCTTCCCATCGACGCCAGCGCCTGCTCCTTCGTGCTACTCCTTTGTTGCAGCTGTGCTACTCCTCTGCGCTTCTCCTCTACCGCTGCTCTTCTTCTCTGGCTGCCATTGCTGCTCTGCGCTGCTTCTTCTCCGACCCTATTTAGGGTTTAATGTTGTGCTGTTTTTTTTTCTTCAAGTTTTTTTGTTGTTGTGGTGTGTTAGTGTGCGTCTCTTTATGATTTCGCCCTTCTTTCACGTGATCTGGGTCCATGTACCCGACGAGGGTCCCACACGTGCACGTGGTATACGTGAGGGGGAGTGTACGTCACGGCCTCCAGGCATAGTCTATGCCTTCATGCGTGTATTCCACGTGGGGGGGAGTGTTTGTGATAACGGTGACTCGGATGCCTCTTTCCCGACTCCTGCCTTAGTCACACATGGCTCCCAGGTCGATTTCGTATGTTGTTTGTGTCTCCTCGTCGTTTTCTCTGGATTTGGTAGGGTTGGTTTGGTCTTTCGTGGTTGACCTAGTTTCCGCTGCGAGTGTATCCAGTGTGGTCATGGTCGGTTTTGTGGACCAACGTCGTGTGGCTCTTGCCCGGTGGAAGTATCCTCGGTGACACACAGTTGGGCCTCGGTAGAGGCTGTTTTGTCCCACGTTGTCAACCGTCTTTTACCTTGTTTTTTTATGTTATGTTCAAGCTGTAGGGTCCCCCTTCGGCTTGAGGGCGAGTGTTAGAGTTATTATTGTTATTGTATTTTAATGTTATTGAGTTTAATCCCACACCGCCTATCGGTGTTGGGTGTCATGTTGTAATCCTATTTAAAGCCCTTACGTGGATGAATATATTGCACCAAGTCTTTCTTTTCCATCTCTTTCTACAGTCTTTATCACAAATAATAATTTTCGTATTCAGGGTTTGCAGTCTCAAGGACAACAAGTAGAAACTGCTCATACTCAAGCTTTACCTGCATCAAATAATTGTGTTACTCAGGATTCCTCAGCGGGTACTTCAGTTGTCACTGCCAAATGCTTCAGAATCCATGAATTATGACCGGACATCTTCGTAAATTATGACGGGACTTCTTCGCATGTAACTAAAGAATATTCTCGACATCGGTTGGCCATCATATTGACATGCTAAAGAATGCGCGTTTGTAGATTTTTCATGTGTTTCAGTTTAATAAGAGATGAAAACACGATGACTTTGTATTAAGGAGTGTGGGCTATCTCCCACTCTCTTTTTCTTTATTAATAAAATAAATTATGTTGAACAGTCTTTTTGTTGCAATTGAGTGTCTTATTTATTATTGTGTTTAAATGTCTAAAATTGAACTCTTGTGAATTGCAAATTCAACATTTTTATAATATTTTATGAGAAATTGAACAAAATTTAGTGACAAAAATTATCAATCGTCTCTTTAGTGACCAAATATTTTATCACTTAAAATTCATTTATTAGTGAACTAATTTGGTCATGAAAAATTATTCCATGAAGTCACCGAATTAATTTCGCCACTGAAACTGTATTTGGTGACTGAATTAATTTAGTCACTAAAATCTCTTTTGTTGAGCAAATTAATTTGGTCACTAAATGTGTACATTTAGTGATGAATATTGTTTGGCCACTAATGATGTTTAGTGATATGGTATACTTTGTCACTAAAAGAATGTTTAGTGACCAAATTAATTTTTAGTGAACAATTTAATTTGGTCACCGAATATGTGCCTTTAATGACAATTTTTGATCACTAAGAACATTTAGTCGCGAGGCTACCGTGACCACTTCATGACGGACAAAATTTGATCACTAAATATATTTAGTGTTCAAAATTCAATATTTAGTTATGAAAAATTGTCACTAAAAGTAAATTTTCTAGTAGTGCTGACTTCGCAACTCCTCTTTGCACCTCTCCCGGACGGGACTGAAGGTGGTGTTTGTCAAACACTACAACCATTGCTACATCGACAATGTTGTGGAGAGCTTGTGCGCCCTCAGCCGCACGTCTTCGGTGGATCAATACATCGACAACTTTTTTGAATTGGCCAATCACGTCCCCGACCTTCCGCCAAATCATTACATGGGCTTCATCCACCAGGGTCTCCAAACGCACATCCACTCCAGTCTGCACACTCATCACCCTCGGGATATCTCCAACGCCATGGAGATTGCTCTCTTGGTCAAGGAGGACTTCTCTGTCAAATCCACTGACCGACCTCGTAGCCCTCCACCATCCTCCAGCTCATCTTTTGTTGTGATGCTTACTCCAACCGTACCCTGGCCACCAGCAGGAGACCCAACCCCCATCGTTCCTCCACTGTACAACCCCTTCTGCACTGGTTTATGACTCGTAATCCTCTGTCTGCTTAAGAATAAAACGAGCTGCGCAATAAGGATTTGTGCTTCCGTTGAGAACAACCTTATTCCTCGATCCACGAATGTCCTGTCAAGGAGCTCTGAGTCCTCTTATGTGTAATGATAAAGATGAGATCACAGCCACCAACTTCGATACACTCACCTTAGAGGAAACGACACCAGCCAACCTGTCATTGCCTGGTACTCGGTTGGACATCTCCCACTTATCTCTCACAAGCATCTCCAAGCTACATACCATGAAACTCCAGGAATCACTCCAAGCTACATACCATGAAACTCCAGGAATCACTCCAAGGGACTCGTGCAATTCTGATGATAGACATTGGTGCAAACAACAACTTCATTTCGATAAATCTTGTGAGTCAACAGCAGCTTGTCACCTGGGTGACGACCGTCGGGCCCAGATGGGCGGCCTGTGTCGTAGGTTATCCATCTCAGTGGGCGCATACAGCACGGCGACAGTTTTTGCATATTTCTCGTGGGTGGTGTGCACGTCATCCTCGGTATTGCATGGCTACAAATATTGGGTTACATCCAGCACAACTAAGCATCGATGTGGATGACATTTCAGTGGGGCGGTCGTCCCTGCACTCTAGTCGGGGATATGTCCCCTTATTGCTCCAAAAAGATCATTATTACATAGGTATGTCCCCTTATTTATAAAAATCATGGGATATGAGAGAATACAACAATTGATGTGGGACTAAATACAAGTCGGGCGGTCTATGTGGTTTGACATGGTCAAACCTCCCACTATACAATGAATAACAGAACGCCAAGCGGTAACAAAGGAAAACCGTCAGACCATCAGGGAAGACCGCCGGTACAGGCCGCCAGACCGCAACTGCGGGTTTCCACCAGACCGCAGTTGTGGTTAACCATCTGTCTGCTGCTACGGCTTCATCCAAACCGTTGCAGCTTCATCCAGAGTTGTGGCTTCACCCAGACCGATGTGGCTTCATCCAGACTACTGCGGCTTCACCCAGACCGCTGCGGCTAACTTTCAGACCGTTGTTGTTGTTGACCGCTAGCTGAGTTTCACCACCAGACCCCTGAGACAAACTGCTACGCCGCTGAGAGAGACAGACCACTGCTGTTAGATACAAGTCCGCCCGGTCTCCTCAAGCTCCAACACTCCCCCTCAAGCTGGAGCATATATATCAACCATGTCCAACTTGCTACAAACATCTGAAGCGGAAACTGGTTTCGTGAAGAAGTCTGTCAGTTGTTTATCAGAAGTGACGAAGGGAGTACAGATATGATTTTTCAACACCTCTTCCCTAATGAAATGAAAATCAATCTCAATGTGTTTTGTCCTCTCATGAAAGACGGGATTCTTCGATATGTAAATAGCGGCTTTGTAATCACAGAACATAGGAAGAGAATGATCATAGACTTCTCCCAAGTCAATCATAAGCGCTCGTAACCATTTCAACTTACAGGTAGTTTAAGTCATACTCTTATACTCTGCTTCAGCATTTGACCTTGAAATCACAGCCTGTTTCTTGCTTTTCCAGCCAACAAGGTTTCCTCCTACAAATGTGCAAAAACCTGATGTAGACTTTCTATCTTCTTTGTTATCACCATATCTGACATCAGAATACGCTTCAATCTTCAGATGATTATCCTTCTGAAACAATAGCCCCTTTCCCGAAAACCCTTTCACATACTCCAGAATTTTCATGACAGACCGAAAATGACACTCTCTAGGATTCTTCATAAACTGACTGACTTTTCCAACCGCATAACAAATATCTGGTCTAGTAACAGTCAAATATATGAGTTTGCCTACAAGTCGTCTGTACACAGTGAAATCTGGAAGGAGAGGAGAATCTTCAGTCCACCTCTTATCATCTCCAACCGCCATCGGGCAACTAGCAGGTTTCGTGTCAAGAAGACCGATCTCTTTTAAGAGATCTAGCGCATACTTTCGCTGTGAAAGAACCACCGAGTTCCTCTTTCGTGAAATCTCAATTCCCAGAAAGTATTTCGGAGTTCTCATATCCTTAGTAACAAAATCTTGTCGAAGATGTCGTTTGGCTAGATCAATACCTTCTTTATCATCACCAGTCAAAAGAATATCATCAACATAGACAACAAAAACGACAAGTCCTTTAGTAATCTTGTGTATAAACAGAGAATGATCAGCAGAGCTTCGACTGAACCCAATAAGAGAAACAACTTCACTAAACTTTTCAAACCAAGCTCGTGGACTATGTTTCAAACCATAAATCGCCTTCTGAAGCTTGCACATCTGAGACTCCTCCGGAGCAACATACCCCGGAGGTTGCTCCATGTAAACCACCTCTTGCAACTCATCATAAAGGAAGGCATTCTTCACATCTAACTGAGACATCTATCAGTCTCTATTAACAGTCTCATAGAAGAGAACGCGTATAGTGTTGATGCGAGCAACAGGAGAAAAAGTATCAAAGAAGTCCACCGCATACGTCTGAGTAAACCCTTTGGCAACAAGTCTTGTCTTATAGCGATCAACAGAGTCATCGGGAAGATACTTAACCACAAAGACTCACCTACAACCAACAACATCAATGACCAGAGGTGGGGGTACAAGAGTCGAAGTCCCTCTCTCAGTTAATGTGTTCATTTCTTCATCCATAGCAGCTTTCCACTGAGGAATAGCAAGAGCCTCTTAATGCGTTGCTGGGATGACAGTAGAAGAGATAGCAAGAGCAAAACGCTTGTCATCCGCGGAAAGCTGAGCATATGAGACAACATCATCAATAGGATGCTTAGTACATTGTCGAACGCCCTTTCGCAGGGCAATGGGAATATCATAGTCACTGCTGGCCGGAGGAGGCAATGTACTGTCAGAAGAAAGAAGAGGTCATGGAACAGGCACAGAAGGCTCCAAGGGTAACACACCAGTTTTCAGAGAAAGAGACGGAGCAACAGGAGCAGATGTGGAAAAAACTGGCGCCAGCAGAGGTGCCGAGATAATAGGCAGGGAAGAAGAAGTATCAGAGGGCAGGAGAGAAAAAGTAGGAGAAAAATATGGTGTATCTTCAAACAATGTAACATCAGCTGAAACGTACTGTTTGCGCAGAAGAGAATCATAACAGCGATAGCCCTTCTGAGTGGGACAATAACCAAGGAAGACACACTTAACAGAATGGAGAGAAATTTTGTCATGACCAGGAGAAGGTATGTGAACAAACGTCGTATATCCAAAAATTTTCAGAGGTAAAGGAAATGGCTCGGCCTAAGGATATAAAACAAAAAATGGAGTCTTACCCTGAAGAATGGACGAGGGAATACGATTGATGAGATAGCAAGAGAGGAGAACAACATGACCCCAATAAGATCGATGAACATTTATTTGTATGCAAAAGCTGCGAGCAACATCCAAGAGATGGTGATTCTTGCGTTCAGTAACGTCATTCTGTTGAGAAGTATATGGACAATTAGTTTGATGAATCAAACCATGGCTCGCAAAAAAATCAGAGAATTGTCTGCTAAGATATTCCTTGGCATTATTAGTACGAATAATCTGAATATGCACATAAAATTGTGTGAAGATCTCATTATAAAAGGCAGTAAACACGGAGTACAGCTCAGAACGATCTATCAAGAGATACAACCAAGTACACCTACAGAAATCATCAATAAATGTAACAAAGTATAAGCTTCATCTACCAATAGTGGCAGTAGGAGAAGGATCCCAGATGTCAGAATGAATTAGTTCAAAAGGACGCGAAGAACTACATCTCGTCCGAGCTGGGAAAGAAGAGCGATGATGTTTACCAAACTGACAGACTTCACAATTCAAAGAAAAATCCTCTGAAGGAAGGTCTGCGAAAAGTTGATGAATGAGACGAGAAGGAGGATGGCCAAGACGACGATGTCATTGCTGAAGAAATGAAGAAGCAGAAAGAGCAACGTCGCGGTCAAGAAAGAAGAGGCCACTACTGGTAGTCATAATAGCAATCGTAGCTTTGGACACAGAATCAGAGAAAGAACAAGTGGTGCCAGTAAAAGTAACCGTGCAATTTAACTGAGTGCAAAGAGCATGAACGGAGAGTAAATTGCACGGGAAAGTAGGGACATAGAGAGTGTCCTCAAGCAACAAAGACGGAGAGAGACGCACAGTGCCAACACCATGCACAGGAACAGAAGTCTCATCCGCAATAACAATAGGAGATAGCATGTTTTGTTCAAGCAAAGAGGAGAACAAACGAGAGTTGTCGGTCATATGACAAGTGGCACCAGAGTCAATAAGTCACTTATCAGAGGAGCCCACAAGAGCACAAGATGTAGATGAGAGAAGAGAAACCATCCCAAAGAAAATAGAAACCAAAAGGAAGAAAAAACTAACCGCACAGTTAGAAACAAGCCGACAAAAGAAGCAAAGGAAATGCGCGAAGAGAAGCCAAACCGAATAAGACGGCAAACAGGTCGCAGAGAGCCAGCGACAAAAAAAGAGAGAAAGGCAGAGAATCAAACCGCACGGTTTGAAAAGAAGCCGGAGAAAACCGGACACCAAGAGAAGAGCAAACCAAGAAGAGACCACGCGAGAAGAGATACCAACCCGCGCAAGAAAAGAGAAAAGAGACCACGCGAGAAGAGAAGACGCAGCGACCAAGCAGCGAACAAACCACGGGGGAAAACCACACGGTCACAACGACACCACACCAGCGGCAAGAAAAGAGGTCGCGACCAAGATGCGGATCCAGCGGCGGTTAGAGAAGTCGCAGCGAGAGGATAAACGAAGAGGAGAAGCTGAAAGACAACAAAGAAGTCGCGCGAACGGGGAAAGAAGTCGCGCGAACAAGAAAAGAAGTCGCAAAATAGAAGAAGAATGAGAGAAAGAGAGAAGAGAAAGAGTCTGCATGGTCAGGGTGACAACACACCAGCGCAAGCCGCAACCAAAATGCAGAACTCCCAACAGAAAAGATATCGCATGAGAGCGACAAGCAAGAAAGGGAGGGAAGGGAGGGAAGCGAACAGGAAGAAGCTGGCGCGGGAAGCAAACCGGAAGAAGCTGGCGCGATTAGACAAACAAACTGCAATCTGATTGAAGCTAAAGATCGATTCGCTCTGATACCATGTGAAAAATGAGCGAGAAAACGGTCAAGAGGTAAATAAACCGCAATATTTATTGCTCCAAAAAGATCATTATTACATAGGTATGCCCCCCTTATTTATAGAAATCAGGGGAGATGAGAGAATACAACAATCGATGTGGGACTAAATACAAGTCGTACGGTCTATGCGGTTTGACATGGTAAAACCGCCCACTATACAATGAATAACAGAACACCAAGCGGTATCAGAGGAAAGCCGCCAAACCGTCGGTGCAGGCCGCCAAACCGCAACTGCGGGTTGCCACCAGACCGCGGTTGCGGTTAACCATCTGTCTGTTGTTGCGGCTTCATCCAGACCCTTGCAGCTTCATCCAGAGTTGCGGCTTCACCCAGACCGTTGCGGCTTCATCCAGACCACTGCGGCTTCATCCAGACTGTTGCGGCTTCACCCAGACCGTTGCGGCTAACCTTCAGACCGCTGCTGTTGTTATCCTCCTGACCGCTAGCTGAGATTCACCACCAGACCGCTGAGACAAACCGCTAGGCCGCTGCGGTTAGACACAAGTCCGCCCGGTCTCCTTGAGCTCCAACAGTGCTCCACCTGCCCCAACCGCGTTCCACCGATCATCGCATTCTCCTTCAATATGTTGTCTGGGCGATCTTGGTTTGTCTGGATCGTTATGGTCATATTCAGAAAGATGAAATCGGGCAACTTATGGCGGTTATGTTGGCAGTCAATCTTATCCTGCTGTGTAAGTACGTTTTGGTGTTTTTTTGATGATATTCTTGTGTACAGACCGACTTGTAGGGACCACTTGCGCCACCTGGAGCTCATCTTAGCGACTCTTCGCCAACACTCACTTGTCTCCCACTTGAAGTGTGTGTTCCATAACTGAGATCTCACACCTCAGCCACACGGTATCGGTTACAGGGTGTCCATGGACACAAACAAGATGCGGGAAGTAATATAGTGGTTGCAGCCACAGTCGGTGAGGGACCTGCGGGCCTTCCTCAGCCTGACGGGGCACTATCGTCATTTCAACCACGACTACGACACATTGGCAATTCCTCTGACACGCCTACTTCGCAAGACCGCTGAACCCACCTTCCATTTGTCCTCAGAGGCAATCGACGCCATCTCAAGCTTACTACGGGCTCTGGTGTCTTCCCCAGTCTTAGCCAAGTCTGACTTCTCTCGGGCATTCATAGAGGAGTACGATGCCTCGGGCACCGGCGCCGGGGTTGTACTAATGCAACCCGGTCGACGCATTGCCTACTTCAGTAGATACTTCTCAACGACCATTCAGTCCCTCTCCGCCTACGACAACGAGTTGATGGCACTCGTTTTGGTGGTCCATCACTAGTGGCCTTACATGATTGGGCGACCCATTGTCATCCGGGCAGACCATCATAGCCTCTGCTACCTCTTAAGCCAGAAAATGAGCACCCCCATGGAGTAAGTGTAGGCGGCCAAACTGTTGGGATATGATTTCACTATAGAGTTTCGTTTCGGCAGTACCAACGTGGCAGCGGATGCTCTGTCTATCAAACAGGGTGCAACTGAGTTGACATCGATTTCGCGACCGGCATGAAGCGACCATTTTACAACGCGAGCTGGAGGTTGATCAAGCGTTATGAGTCATCATGAACCTCTTACGGACTATTTCTTCAGCTCCCCCCCCCACCCCCGTATGCACTCGGTGGGGGACGGCTACTCTACCGGGGCCGCGTGGTTCTATCATCCTCGTCGACCAGCATTCCTCGTCTTCTGGCCGAGTATCACAGGACACCATCCTCCGACCACACGGGCGCGTTCCATACCTACCGTCATCTGGCGGCGTCCCTCTACTAGAAGGGTATGACGCCACATGGAGGATTATGGCGCGGCTTGCCTTGTCTGTCAACGTTCAAAGTACGAAGGCACGTTCCCAGGAGGCCACATGCAATACCTGCCTCTTCCTGAACTACTCTAGGAGGACTTGGAGATGGATGTCATTATGCGTATTCCTCGCTCCACCTAATACGACTGCATTCGTGGTTGTTGTATGTCTAAGTAAGGCCACTTTCTTCTCTTGCAACATCCCTTCACAGCACTGGTGGTGGTCGACGCCTTCATCGTCAGAGTGGTGCACCTTCATAGGTGTCCCTGATCGATCGTCAGTGATCGCGACTCAATCTTCATGAGCGACTTTTGATAGGAGTTATTCATACTCCAAGGGGCGCAACTCCAGATGAGTGTGGCTTATCATCTGCGAACCGACGGTCAATCCGAGTCCTTGAACCGCTGCCTTGAGACATGCTTCTGTTGTTTTACGTCGAACCGACCGAAGGATTGGTTTAAGTGGTTGGGATGGGCAACATTCTCCTATGGCACCGTCTTCCATACTCAACAAACACGACTCCCTTTCGGGTCGTATACGGCCGACCACCACCCACCATCATGTAACATCTTCCGGGAGAGTGCCATGTGAGTGCAATGTGGGATATCCTTACGGACCGCGATGAGAAACTCCGATTGTTGAAGACCCAACACCTTGCTGCTCAACAAAAGATGGTCCACCAAGCCACGATGCCACGTACAGTTCCAAGTGGGAGAGGCTCTTTTGTCAAACTCCGCCCGTATCGCCATTCCTCCGTCTGACTGCATGTCCACCCCAAGCTAGTCGGCTGATTCTACAGACCATTCGAGGTGACCGCGCAAATTGGCGAGATAGCATATCGCCTCTGACTTCCCTCTCATAGCCGGATACACCCAGTATTCCATGTCTCTCAGCTTAAATGGGTGAAAGGCGATACACCGTCAAAGACTCCTTGTCACACCACTTCGGTTCGGATAGCTCCAGCAAGTACTTGTCGGAAGCCATATTGGACTGCACATCGAAATCCCCGACCGGTCGAGCACAGGTGTTGGTGGCATGGCTGCATCGCTCTCACTCCAACGCAACTTGGTGGGACCAGGATGACTTTTGCGCCCAGTTTCCAGAGTTTGTCCTTGAGTACAAGGGAAATTTTCATATGGGGGTATTGTTACGGAGGGAAACGACTCAAAATGAAAGCGTATCGAACACATGGTGGATTTACTCCTAGAGAACGAAAGCAACATACCAGGCAACAACCAGTTGAGAACGCGGTTCTCAAGTTATCTTCACTTTCGCTTATGCAATTATGATGGGTATATATAAACCCACTCTATTGTCTTTTATTTTCTCATCTTGGATTTTGGACTTCGGAATGTTTTGGAGCCTAGGGCTGACAAGAGGTTTCCTCTTGGAATATATCTAAAGTAATTCCAGTTTCTCTCGTCCTACAAACCCTATTGTATCAGAAAATGTTAAGAAATAATCATATTCAGAGGAATAGAGGATTCTTGACAGCCAAAAATGAATCTATTTCAATAAACATGTTGCCAAATGGAAGAGAATTGCTGAGATAAAATTCTTGAAAATTTTAAGAAACATAGCACGCCGAATAATATATCAATTATGTATTAGAATAAAAGAAATATAAACCAATTAAATGATGTGTATTTTTTAGTCCGCATAGCAAATATTTTCAAGCAATATTAATGAAGTAAAACATCAAAGAAGGATCTGAACAAAGAATAACATTATACGATGATTGCAACACCACCTCTAACCCTTGGTTGCACAAGCTAATCAAAAAATTTCTAGCCATGCAAGAAACTTCTACTTGGGAGAGCAGACAAACCTGTCGCCTTAATTGCCTCAAAGTCTTCACAAGAAGGTCAGGGTTCCGATGTATGCCAACCCAGCAACCATTAACAAAAATCTTGGTTGCATTTGGAATAACAGCAGGAGAAATTTCCTGTAAGATGAGGAAAAATAATTTCAAAAGAAAAAAAATAAAAAGTCAACTTTTTGGATTTCAGTAACTTCAGGAAAGGAAAAAGGAGATTAGCGTTTAAGAAAGCATCAATTAAAGGAAACAAGAAAGGTGAGTGGTATCATAATTATTTGTATCCCAGCAGTTCGTCTTTAACCCAATAATTTGTCTTTAACCCTACTATTTGGCCAAAACTCTATGAATCATCATTTTACATTTATTTCTGCTAAGTGCAACCTAAAATATTAAACACATTCTTTGCAATTTCTTTTGAACGACTCATATCCAAGTTACATTGGATTTACCCAATTTCCTTCATAATTCTCACTACTTTTTTTGCCAACCCACCTATTGGGTTCATTATACACCCTATGTTGTATGTATCCAAAAAAAATGTATTTCTCAATGTGGTTTCTTTAAGTTGGAGATAGTTTTCTAAAAGCAACAAAAATTATTAGTTTCATCATTTGTGTGGATAGTTTGAAACAACATTTCCTTTACGTCCTCTGATAAACTATTTCAAATGCATTGATTTTGATTTCACACACAAAATGATAGAAATAAGTGCAACTAATTTTCAAATTTTGTTTTTTTGCAAGAACTAGATGAATCCAGAAATGATTTTTAATTGCATTATCTCCAATAGATGCAAAAAAACGTCCTATAATATAATTATTCCTTAACTTACTTTATTTACAATAAATCATTCAAATGGTATCATTTTCTTTCAATCTTAACTTCTACCATAGACTCTACATTGATCCATAAAACATAGTAGGCTAATGCTAAGTCTCTAAGATATCCTCTTATGGCTAATGCTCATGAAACACTTTATAATTGCATTATCTTCAATAGATGCAACAAAACCTCCCTATAATATAATTATTCCTTAAATCACTCACTTTAATTACAATAAATCATTTAATAATATCATTTTCTTTCAATCTTAACTTCTATCAATAACTCTACCTGCACATAAAACATAGTAGGCCTTGCTGAACTTTTAAATAAAAATATTTAGCTAAGTCTCTAAGATATCCTAAGAGTTACAATGTTACATTCAGACAATCGCCCAAGCGAACCCTCCTCATCAGAACCACTAGAGCGCACATATGGAAGCCGTTGTAATAAATTCACGGCAAAATGTATTAATTAATGTTGATTAAATACAAGTTAGTATATTGCGTCATGAATTTAATGCAGTGGCTTCTGTATGCGCACTCCGGCGGTTCCGATGAGGAGGGACCTTTTGTGCGATTGTGTGAGCGTAACATACAACATCATCTGTATTTTTATAATTGTATAGATAATATATCTAAAATAATTACAACATTTCACAACTATAAAAAATTGTATTGCACATACTCAGTATGGTTTATACTAAGATTGCTGTATCTTCTAGGACATTACATTGCTCTATTTTTTCTTTTTTTAAGTACTCTATCCTTGACTAGAATTGTCATCTACAAAAACACGAATCAATGCACCTCACATTGAATATCCAATATACACATCTCTAAAACCAACACAATAAGAGATGGACTCAACTAAAATTTGATGTGATCCTATTACCAAAGAACTATGAAGAGAAAATGTCAGAAATTGTATTGCACATAGTCAACATGCTTTATACTAATTCTAATTCCTTTATCTTCTAGGACTTTATGTTGTTCTAAAATTTTATTATTATTCTAAGTAATCTCCTTGATTAAAATATGTCATCTATAAAAAAGTATGCACCAATGCACCTCACTTTGAATATCCTGCACATACTCAGTATGGTTTATACTAAGATTGCTGTATCTTCTAGGACTTTACATTGCTCTATTTTTTCTTTTTTTAAGTACTCTATCCTTGACTAGAATTGTCATCTACAAAAACACGAATCAATGCACCTCACATTGAATATCCTATATACACATCTCTAAAACCAACACAATAAGAGATGGACTCAACTAAAATTTGATGTGATCCTCTTACTAAAGAACTATGAAGAGAAAATGTAAGAAATTGTATTGCACAGTCAACATGCTTTATACTAATTCTAATTCCTTTATCTTCTAGGACTTTACGTTGTTCTAAAATTTTATTATTATTCTAAGTAATCTCCTTGATTAAAAGTATGTCATCTATAAACAGTATGCACCAATGCACCTCACTTTGAATATCCTGCATAAGCATCTCCATAACCAATACAATAAGAGACGTACTCAACTAAATTTTCATGTGATCCCTCTATTATAAAAACTATGAAGAAAAATCGGTTCCTTGGGATAAGCACAAAGAGAAATCAGTTCCTCAGGTTAAGCCACATGCAAGTTCAAGGTCTACTTAAGGAAAGAAGATTTTAGGAATAAGATACAAGAAAAACTATTAGGTATTCCACTTTTTCAATTTACTATCAGAGCAGGTTATTCCTCCTCCAAATAGTTTTCTACTCGGGTCGAAACCCTAGATCGTTGAGTTGCGCTTCGCCCAACTTTGGGGCTCTCCCCCTTGGAACTGGAGAGCTTCCTCCACTGCACAAGACTATTCGATCAGATTTTGATGCATCCTCCGCCGCATCCTAAGTCACACATTTTATTTTCCACCTTTTATTTATTAGCATGTATTTATTTCACGCCTTTATTTGAAATCTGAAGTTGGTCGGCTCATCATTTTGACCGTCCGATAAGATCTTAAATAAAAATGTCCGTTAATTTAGGTAGTTAGAACGTGAAAGGCAAGCCTAAATTATTTAGGGATGCATAAAGTTAAAAAGGGCAAGATACCCAAATTATCCATCATAAAAAGATTTCTATTAAAATAACATACTTAGAAGATCAAAAATTTTCAAGAAATAAATTAGGCAGTCAATGGGGCGGGAGCTTTTGGAAATAGAGTCAGCCATAAATCAAATAGATCTGGTAATAAATCTCATAATAAATCAAGGAAGCAATTAATGGAAAACATTGGTTGGCAAAGTTCCAACAGCCATCTATTTAATCAACCGATGTTAATGAAGAAAGGAGGCCGGGTAGAACGGAGGAACGATCAAAACCGTTCCTTTTGTATTACCGGTTCACCCCCCCCCCCCCCCCCCACAAAAGACACGGCCGCCCCTATTCTCTCCCTCTGTCGAAGTCAAGCAGTCGTCGAGCAACCGCCGTCCTCCGCTCCTGACAGTCCTAAAAGCTTGCGGGCTTCTCGTCGGGACCCTATCTGCCGCACGTTATCCGCAACTGCCTCCGCGGGTCAGATCTGGCGTCTCAGTATCGTCTATGTTGGATCTCTAGTTGGATTTGAGCTAGGTTCACTAAAATAGGATGTTTGACCCAATCTATATAGCCAGGGTCATGTCTGTGTCCTAGAGTATAGGTCATGTCCTTAGAGTCAACACTGCATGGATCAGCCAACAACAGACTGCAGAAGACTCAAGACTTAGAAAAATTTCAAAGACTCAGGAAAATGAGTTCGACGTTCGTCGAACTCAGTTCGACGAAAGTTGTGCAAAGCTCGACGAACTCAGAGACAATTCTCTGAGTTGAGCTCGACGAACTTAGTTCTCAGGTCGACGATTCCTGGATACTCTACTTCAACATTCTAGTCCAGAAACATCTCAATATTCTAAGTCCAGAAACATTTCACTGAATTCCAATCGACGAAGTTAGATTCGCAGCTCGACGATCTTGATGCACAGAATTGACAAGGTTCTAGATAAAGCAGTTAACTGTTCTTAGGTCGACGATCTTGGATCTCAGGTCGACGAACAATAATTATCTGGTCGACGAACATAACTTCTCAGCTCGACGAACTATGGACTCAGGTTGACGAATTCTGTTCTTTGCTCGACGATTTCTGTGCAGTTCCAGACATGGACTTTTCCCTCCTTCTGTCCTTATGTTATTGCAGTGATTCCTGAATAATCAATGTTCAATATTCTCTGAATATTACCGTTAGAAGCAGCATTGATTATGGCATTCATCAGAATTATTACTTACCGCTTTTCAATGGGACAGTTGGGGAAATCAATTAATGCAGATATTCTCAAGACCGTCAGTAATCAATGCAGGAAGGAATTCAAAAATTCAAAGGAAAATTTCATAGAAAATATAAAAGGGATTTCTTCCTCCTCGGCAGAGAGACAGAACACGACACTGCAAGAGGAAATACAGAAAACAATAATACAGTAACAGAGGCAACAAACAAGCATCCCAGACCAGAGAAATAACACAAGATACAGAAGAAGAAGAACACATATTCAATCAAGAGTCTTTTTAATTCTTCACTCCAGGATTTTTCAAGGACAACAAAACTTTATCAGTCAAGAAGTTCCTGGAGATCTTTTGGTCAAAGCTAAAGATTGAAGACCTACTCACCCTGAAGCAAAGCTCAATCTTCCTGAACTCTATAACTCAGGGGGAGCTTTGTTAACATCAAAGATCCACTAAGTTTTCTCAGTTGTATTTGAGAAAGAGAAGACACCATCACTCTCTCATCTCCTCACTGTACAAAGGGTTCTTTAACTCCCTTCAAAAGTTATTCCTTGGTTGCAAGTCACCTGATCAAAAGACTTGTGATTGGTTTTTGAGCACCTGATCAAAAGCTCATTGGTGACAGTCACCTGATCAAAACTTGTTAGTGGATTTCTACCAGGATGGTAGAAGAGTGGATGTACCCAGGTTGGGGAATCACTATAAAAATTCTTGTGTTATCTGGTTGCCATCTTTTTCTTTTGTTTTTGCTGTGTCTGTGCTAGTTAGGTTTGTTGTGCATGTGATAGTTAGTTTATTTTTTGTTGTACCTGTGGTAGATTAATTTATCTTAGAACTGCTTTTTACTCTCAGCCAAGTTCTGGTATCAAATAGCTTCTCAGCTCTGTAATTTTTATTAATCAGCAAAAAGAATCAAAAGTTTTAAAGATACTCTATTCCCTCCCCCCCCCTAGAGTATTTCAGGTCTAACCTTCACTTTCAATTGATATCAGAGCAGGTTCTTTTGGTTGTACAAGCTAACCCTTGAACCAAAAGATCCTTTGTTAGATCTGATTTTTTATTTTTATCAGTATTATATTCATAGCATGGCACAGAACAAATATTATGCAAACAGCAGACCTCCAGTGTGCAACTTAAACAAGTTTGTCATCTGGAAGGCAAGAATAAAACTTTATATGAATTTATTGATTATGATATCTACAATTCTATCTTGACAGGTCCTCCTCAACCATCTACATCTACAGCAACCTCAAGCACTCATGCAGTTCCACCACCTGAGTGGACTGATGCTCGGAAGAAAGCCAAGGTTGTTGATGCTAAAGTCATGAACATTCTGGCCCAAACAATGTCTGATGACATCTTCCAGAAAGTGCATGAATGCACTTCAGCCAAGGCCATTTGGGACTCTCTCAACCAAATGGTGGTTGGCTCTGCTGATGAGAGAAAAGACGGAAGATCAAATCTCATATCACAGTATGAGAACTTCAAAAAGGAGGAAACAGAATCTGTTGCAGACATGTACAACAGACTGAGCTCAATCATCAATGAGCTGAAGACTTTGGATAAGGACATCACCCTTACTGAAGTAAATGACAAAATCCTCATGTGCTTCTCAAGCTCATGGGATTCAAGGATCTGATCAATCAAGGAAGTCAGGTGCTTAAATGAGATTTTCACAGAATCTCTACTTGGAAAGCTCAAATCTTATGAGCGGCTGATAAAGTCCAGAGAAACAGCTGAACAAAGGAATCCTCCACCAGCAAGAAAGGAGCACAACTTGACATTCAAGGCTGCTAAAGAGACTGAAGCTTCAACAATAAATGAATAGTTAATGAGTCTTTTTGCCAAAAGATTTTACAAAATGACAAGAAAGGATTTCAGAAGAAAATCATTCAGGCAGGATGATAAGCCAAGGTATGATAAAACACCTACTAAAGAAGTAGTATGTTTTGGCTGCAGGAAACCTGAGCACTTTATCTCAGAGTGTCCAGAGAATCAGAAGAAAGAAAGAAGAAAAGAAAAGGACTCCAGAAGACAACACAGCAGCAGGCCTTCTTCTAGCAAATACAAAAAGAAGGAGAAGGGTTTTGTTGCTGATACCTGAAGTGAGACAGAAGATGAATCCACATATTCCAGTTCCAGTGAAGAGGAAGAAGAGGCAAGGGCCAAGGAAATCTGCCTCATGGCCATCAATGCCTCCAGCAGTCAATCAAACAATGAGGAAGAATCTGACAATGAAGGAGCTTCAGAGTCAGAAGCTGATCAGGTACTCTCAACTTTTGATTATAGTTTTGATACTTTCAAAACTGAGTTTAAAATCTTATGTATTGATCTAATTAACTCAGAAAAAGAAATTAAAATACTTAGGGAAAGACTAGTCAATCAAGAAAATCTAATTTCTGAAAACACTAAATTGAAAGATGAACTAACTCTAGCCAATGAACAAATCATGTCTTTAAAAACAGAGTTATGTGAGGTCAAACAACTTCAGAAATCTCTCAATGGGAGAAGCTTTAAGCTGATGAACATCGCAAGCACAGTCAATGCCAGACTGAATGGCAAACTGGGCTTGGATGCATCATCTAGTTTACCCCTCATACTCAAGAACATATTATCCACACCAATAAAATTTGTGTCTGAAAAGAGTAAATAAAAGGTAGATAATAACAGTCTCAATCAAATTGAAATTACACAAAAATAAGAAAAGAAGACAGGATAAGAAAAATCATAACCAGAACAATGTTCAGCAGATTTCGTCAAACTCAGATCGACGAAATGTGGTAGTTCGTCGAACTCAAGTCGACGAACTCTGAACGCAAATTTATATAATAATTATTTGTCTTACTGCGATCGACGAACTGTGTATAGTTCGTCAAGCAGAAATCGACGAACTTGGGGCACAGAAAATGAATATGTTCATTCTCTGAGCAGAGATCGACGATCTCATCCCATTTCGTCGAACTCTGGTCGACGAACTTACAACTTTTCGTCGAACCCAGACAGACTTAATAAAAATCATAACTTTGACAGAAACTCTAATCAATCTAGAAGATCTTTTAATCCACTTGCTGACTGGATAATTCCTCCCAGAAGATATCATCACTTAGGATATAAATCTCAACCTGAATTCTCAGTAATATCCAGCTTTTCTTATGTAAAGAAACAAGAACCCAAGGTAACCTATGTCAAGAACAACTAATTGTTTACTTTGCAGGTAAAGGGCTGTCCAGTTGTTAATCAAAAATGGTATCTGCACAGTGGATGCTCCAAGCATATGACTGGCAGCAAGGACAACTTAAATAACTACAAGTCCAAGCTAGGATCAAAAGTTATCATTGGTGATTCAAATTGGGGCCAGTTAGAGGGCTTTGGAGAAGTAAAGATTGGAGCAGACACTTTCAAAAAGGTGACATATGTAAGTGGACTCAAGCATAAACTCATCTCCATAAGTCAACTATGTGATGAAGGTTATCAGGTACACTTTAACTCAACATCTTGCATTATTTCTAATAAAGAAAAACAAACTGTTTTAATTGGAAATAGACAAGTTAACATATATATAGTAGATTTTCATTCTGCAAATTCAGATATCTGTTTACTTAACATTGTTAGCAATCAAAATGATCTTTGGCATAAATGGCTAGGACATGTTAATATGAAAAACATTGCTAGGCTATCTAAAGACAACCTTGTGAGAGGTTTGCCTTCTGGTCCCTACAAGAAGAAAGGCCTCTGTAGGGCTTGTCAACTAGGCAAGCAAACTAAATCTAGTTTTAAATCAGTTAATAAGAGTGATTCACCTAAGATCTTGTACTTGCTGCACATGGACCTTTTTGGACCTATTGTTGTGCAAATCGTAGAAGGGAAATCTTATACCCTAGTTATTGTAGATGACTTCTCAAGATTCACTTGGGTGTTTTTTCTGAGATTCAAGTCAGATACATTCAAAGTTCTTACAGATTTTTTCAGGACCATACAGATTGAGTATTTTACTCATGTTAAATAGATCAGAAGTGATCATGGTACAGAGTTTGAGTCTCTTCTTATGCATGAGTTCTGTGAGAAGGAAGATATTAGGTATTGTTTCTCAGCTCCTAGAACTCCTCAACAAAATAGGGTAGTTGAAAGGAACAATAGAACCTTAATTGAAGCTGCAAGCACATTACTTGCAGATGCTTACATGCCCCTATCCTTTTGGGCAGAGGCTGTAAGCATAGCAAATTATGTACTGAATAGGAGTTTAATACATAAACTTAAGAATAAGACTACCTATAAATTGCTCAAAGGGAAGAAACCTAGAATCACTTATTTTAAAGTATTTGGTTGCATATGTTATGTTCATAATAATAACATGAAATATATTAGAAAGTTTGAAGGTAAGGCTGAAGAGGGAATTTTTCTAGGATATTCCCAAGTCAGCAAGCTTATAGGGTGTTCAATAAATCTTTTTTAAAAATTGAGGAATCAATACATGTAACTTTTGATGAGACTAACATGTCTTATAAGGAGAAAAAAATTTCTACCAATAGCACTTTGCAGGTACCTCACTTGTGTGAGAAATTGGGTGATTTGAACCTTCCACAAGAGGTTATACCACCTCCTCCTTCACAAGCTGATGAAGACAGTGAAGAAGAACTTTTGGAAGAGGTTGAAATTCCTTCAACAACAAACATTCATTTCACAAGAGAAATTAAATCCACATGCGGTTGCTGAACCAACTTCACCCACTAATCTTGTCACACTAAGGGATCATCATATATCTCAAGTGATTTGAGACATAACAGTAGGTGTACAGACAAGAGATCAACTCAATCAAGATGTGATGCATGTATGTTTCCTCTCTCAAGTTGAACCTCAATCCATAAAAGATGCTGAGCAAGATCCCAACTGGATCATTGCAATGCAAGAGAAACTCAACCAATTTGAGAGATGCAGAGTTTGAGATTTAGTTTCAAGACTCAAACACTACCCAGTCATTGGAACTAAATGGGTATATAAAAACAAGCTAGATGCCCAAGGTGTAATTGTGAGAAACAAGACTAGGCTTGTTGCTCAAGGTTATAGGTAAGAATAAGGAATAGACTATGACCAAACTTTTGCACTAGTTGCAAGGTTAGAAGCAATCAGAATATTTCTTACTTATGTTGCCTACAAGAAGTTCAAAATCTATCAGATGAATATCAAGAGTGTCTTTCTGAATGGAGCTCTTAAAGAGGAGGTTTATGTTGAACAACCTCCAGGTTTTATCTCTCCAACTCATCTTTCATGTCTTTAGATTGCATAAAGCTCTTTATGGTTTTAAGCAAGCTCCAAGAGCTTGGTATGAGACCCTAGCTAACTTCCTGATAGAGCATAAATTCATTAGAGGTATTGTAGATAAAACATTATTCACTAGGAACCATAAGAATCAAATTTTGTTAGTACAAATTTATGTAGATGACATTATATTTGGGTCTACTGATTCCAAAGTATGCAAGAGGTTCTCTGACCTCATGCATTCAAAGTTTGAAATGAGTAGCATGGGTGAGCTCTCCTACTTTCTTGATCTCCAAGTGAAACAGCTACATGATGGCATTTTCATATCCCAGGCTAAGTATGCTAATGAGCTTATTAAAAAGATTGGGATGGCTGATGCCTCAGCAAAGAAAACACTCATGGTCATTAATGCTGTAATAGATTCTGATGCACATGGAAAACCTGTTGATCAGAAATTATATAGGGGTATTGTTGGGTCCCTACTATACCTTACAGCAAGTAGACCTGACATAATGTTTCTCACATGCATTTGTGCTAGGTTCCAAGTGAACCCTAAAGAATCTCATCTAGTTTTCCTAAAAAGAATTTTGAGATATATAAAGAGTTGTCCTAGTCTAGGACTCTGGTATCCTACTGAGTAAGAATTTGAGTTAACTGGATACTCAGATGCTGACTTTCCTGGATGTAGGGTAGACAGAAAAAGTAACTCAGGGACTTGTCAGTTCCTTGGTATGAGATTAGTGTCTTGGTTCTGCAAAAAACAGTCATCTGTGTCTATATCAACTGCTGAAGCAGAATATATTGCAGCAGGCAGTTGTTGTTCCCAGATGCTGTGAATTCAAAACCAACTCCTGGATTATGTATTCAACTTAAATAATTCAACTCTCTTATGTGATAACACAAGTGCTATATCCATAGCACAAAATCCAGTCCATCACAGTAGGACTAAGCATATAGACATTAGGCATCATTTCATTATAGTGTTTAGACAAAAACAAAATTAAACTTGTCTATATCTACATTGATTTACAAAGAGCAGATATTTTCATCAAACACCTGGATGAAAGCAATCAATTATTCTTTATAAATCAGCTTGTAATGATCAATGAAGAAGCTTTAATTTAATTTATGACTACAGCCGACGAATTTTTCAAAATTCGTCGAACGGAGATCGACGAACAGAAGAAAAGTTCTAGAGATATTTGTCGAACGGAGATCGACGAACTCTCTGTGAGTGAAGTTGTTTTCGTCGAACGGAGATCGACGAATCTGCTTCAGAAAAATTTCGTCGAACAGAGCTCGGCGAAATATTTTCAAATCTTCAGACTAAGCTCGACAAATTTTTTAACTATAAAATATTTCGTCGGCCTCAGATCGAAGAATTCTTTTATTTTTCAAGGAACGAAGTTTGTCGATTCATATTCTGAAAAACCATATATCTAAGTTTTTTTTCGACCTCCGTCCCGCGCTTTCAGTTCCATTGCACTTAATCTATCTTGTCTCTTGCAGGTGCACTGTGGCGATTCCAGCGGGCAGTCTTGCAACAATGAAATTTGGCACTGGATTTGATGTAGACTTCGAGTTGTTTCAACACTCAGATCCAATCTTTCTGGACATCCTGAAACTGCTGGAAGATCAACAGTTGAAGAATCTGATGTCCACCAGAATCAAGCTAGCCAGTGCAGAGATCAGGGAATGGGTCTACACTTCCTCCACCACAGATGAAGACATCATGACAGGAACAATATCGGTTAATGCAGTATCACTTACCCCCGCAGCTTTAACTGAAATTTTTGGATTAACTAATGGTGAAGCAGAGTTGGAAATTGATAATGAAGAATTTGATGAAAGTTAAATAAGATGGCTTATTCTGGAGCAACCTCCAACAAGCTGCTAAAGAAACATCTATCTGCTGAGTATAAGTTTCTAGCAGTTATTCTGGAGAAAGTACTGCTGGGCAAGCACACAGCTCATGACTACATCACTAGGCATCAATTTCTAGTGATGTGTGTCGTGGTGAATAAGAAGCTTGTAAATTGGGTCAAGATTATGTTTGAGCTGATCAGGAAAAAGAACACCAAAAAGGAGGTGTGTTTTGGAAGAACTCTGCGAATCTTCCTTCAGGAAATGGCTGCTGAATCTCTGGTCGCACCGACCATAGTCATTAATGCCTCCAAGAGGCTCACATGTGCCCTCTTTGGCAGGTGGGAGAGGACCATCACCAAGTCATCCAAAGATTCTTCCTCTTCCTCCAGGCCTTCTGAGAGTACCAGGGCTGATCCAGCCACTCCCCACCCTGCTGAGGATGCCCCTACTCCACCTCCACTACCTCCAGTCATCCAAAGCCATCCTCAGATGGTACACAAATTCCATCACCACCCTCCTCTCCACTACCACCACATTTGGCTGATATTCCCCTTTCCAATCTGTCATCCCTACCATCATTCAATCTACTCTTATCCCCCATTCATACTCCTTCCCCAGATGAACCTATGCAAGACTCTATACCTCCTCCTCCACCATCATCTTCCATTCACCATTCTGTCCCCACTGAGACACCTCCTGCATTCCTGCCACTGGACCCCTCCATCATTCCACCTCTTCTAGCACTTCTCACTTCCCTCCTCAAAACCCGCATAATAGAGGTTATTTCCCCTCTTGCTACCTCCATCTCTTCACTTGCTGCTCAAATCTCTGCTCTCTCCATCCCTCCTTCTTCAGTCAGGGGTCTGGCTCCAGTATCCACTGAAACCAGGCAGGGGGAGAAACTCTGTGAAGAAAAAACAGCAGCAGCAGAAGTAACAGCAGCAACAGTAGTAAGCAGAAGAAGTAGCAGTTGATGCAGCAGCAGCAGAAGCAGAAGCAGATGCAGATGCAGCAGCTGATGCAGCAGCGGCAGAAGTTGATAAAGTAGCAGCAGCAGCTGATACAGTAGCAGCAGCAGAAGCAGAAGCAGATGTAGATGCAGCAGCTGATGATGATTTAATTGATTTACTTAATTTTATTGAATCTAATATGGATTTGGATGAGCCTGTTTTGGCTGAAATAAACACTGTTGGTGATTGCATTATAAATCCCATAGTAGATATTTTGAATTTGTTGAATATGTTTGATACAGCTTATTTGAATTCTCTTCCAGAATACAGCATAAAGTCATCTTTAGTTATAGTTCCTTATACCTCCCCAATAAGCCCCAAAGTTGTCAAGCAACTCAAGGATAGTTTTGCTATTACAGAGGCTCCTGCTATTCCATCTCCACCAAGAGCTGATTCAGTCATTACTTCATCCCCTCCCAGAGTCATTTCTGCTCCAACTTTTATTATAGATGACTCTCCAATGTCTGATCTTGATGAGTTGATCATGGCTGATATAGAACAAGAGAATAAATCAGTTGCTGAAAGCACTGATGTGTACAGTTCTCCTGCTCCAGCTCCAGCTCCTCCTCCAGCTCCTTCACAGGCAGAAAAACTCTTGATATCTGCAGAGGCTCTGAAAGAAATAAATGCATTATATGATACCCCCCAAGACTCTTCAGATGATGATGAGGAGGAGGAGGATTCAGACGACAGTCCATCTGCTAAGAAAAAGAAATTTTCTAAGAAGAGGAAAGCTCATCCACCTCCTACTCCAAAACCCAACCCAACACATGACACTTCCATATTACATTCTTCAGAACATTACTCCATACAAGGGCATGCCAGCATGGATGTGGCTGTTCAAAAACCAGCAGAAAGATAGAAAGAAGAGCAAGAAATACTCACCTCCTCCTCAGAGATTCAGAAAAGACCCTCCTCCTCCTCCACCTGTTGCTGGTGCTTCAGGCTCTTCATCTCAGAGGACTACCCAATATCAAACATATCAGAGACATCAGGGTAGATCCTCCTCCTCTTCTGGAAGCAGCCAGCACAGGCATTCATCAGGCAAGCAGCAATAACAACAGCAACATCAACATCAACAGCAACAAATCACTGAACATCAGAAAGTTGAAAGCTCAAAAAGACCTGCCTCCTCTCCTGTACCTTTTGAGGACCCAGAAACAGCTACAACTGCAAGGATGGCCAGGTTCCAGGAATTGGTTGGCCTATCCATGATCAACAAGGCAAAAGCTGAAGGAAAAAATCTCTCTCAATACTCAATCATGTCCAAATACAGGAAGGAAAAACTCAACAGGTTTGCCAAAGCTAACAAATTATTTAATGTTGATGATTACATAAAATTGCATCCAGAAGCTGTGGTGTCAAGTGCTACTTCCCTTAATATTATTGGAGCAGCTGATATGACAATGACAAAGACTCAAGCAGCAAATCCAAACATCTCCTAAAAGCTTACGGGCTTCTCGTCGGGACCCTATCTGCCGCACGTTGTCCGCAACTGCCTCCGCGGGGCAGATCCGACGTCTCAGTATCGTCTATATTGGATCTCTAGTTGGATTTGGGCTAGATTCACTAAACTAGAATGTTTGACCCAATCTGTATAGCCAGGGTCATGTTTGTGTCCTAGAGTATAGGTCATGTCCTTAGAGTCAACACTGCATGGATCAGCCAACAAAACACTGCAGAAGACTCAAGACTTAGAAAAATTAAAAAGACTCAGGAAAATGAGTTCGACGTTCGTCGAACTCAGCTTGACGAACTCAGAGACAATTCTCTGAGTTGAGCTCGACGAACTTAGTTCTCAGGTCGACGATTCCTGCATACTCTACTTCAACATTCTAGTCCAGAAACATCTGAATATTCTAAGTCCAGAAACATTTCTCTGAACTTCAATCGACGAATTCATGTTCTCTGCTCGACGAACTTAGACCACAGTCTTGACAAGTTTTATCAAGTAGCAGTTAGCAGTGCTTAGGTCGACGAACTTAGTTTTCAGATCGACGATTTCTGGATACTCTACTTCAACATTCTAGTCCATAAACATCTCAATATTTTAAGTCCAGAAACATTTCACTGAACTCCAGTCGACGAAGTTAGATTCTCAGCTCGACGATCTTGATGCACAGAATTGGCAAGGTTCTAGATAAAGCAGTTAACTGTTCTTAGGTCGACGATTTTGGATCTCAGGTCGACGAATAACAATTATCTGGTCAACGAACATAACTTCTCAATTCGACGAACTCTGGACCCAGGTCGACGAATTCTGTTCTTTGCTCGATGATTTTTGTGCAGTTCCAGACATGGACTTTTCCCTCCTTCTGTCCTTATGTTATTGCAGTAATTCCTGAATAATCAATGCTCAATATTCTCTGAATATTACCGTTAGAAGCAGCATTGATTATGACATTCATCAGAATTATTACTTACCGCTTTTCAATGGGACAGCTGAGAAAATCAATTAATGCAGATATTCTCAAGACCGTCAGTAATCAATGCAGGAAGGAATTCAAAATTTTAAAGGAAAATTTCATAGAAAATATAAAAGGGATTTCATCCTCCTTCTCGGCAGAGAGACAGAACACAGCACTGCAAGAGGAAATACAGAAAGCAATAATACAGTAACAGAGGCAACAAACAAGCATCCCAGACCAGAGAAATAACACAGGATACAGAAGAAGAAGAACACATATTCAAATCAAGAGTCTTTTTCATTCTTCACTCCAGGATTCTTCAAGGACAACAAAACTTTAATAGTCAAGAAGTTCCTGGAGATCTTCTGGTCAAAGCTAAAGATTGAAGACCTACTCAACCTGAAGCAAAGCTCAATCTTCCTGAACAACTCTATAACTCAGGGGGAGCTTTGTTAACATCAAAGATCCACTAAGTCTTCTCAGTTGTATTTGAGAAAGAGAAGACACCATCACTCTCTCATCCCCTCACTGTACAAAGGGTTCTTCAATTCCCTTCAAAAGTTATTCATTGGTTGCAAGTCACCTGATCAAAAGACTTGGGATTGGTTTTTGAGCACCTGATCAAAAGTTCATTGGTGACAGTCACCTGATCAAAACTTGTTAGTGGATTCCTATCAAGGTGGTAGAAGAGTGGATGTACCCAGGTTGGGGAACCACTATAAAAATTCATGTGTTATCTGGTTGTCATCATTTTCTTTTGTTCTTGTTGTGTCTGTGCTAGTTATGTTTGTTGTGTATGTGATAGTTAGTTTAATTTCTGTTGTACCTGTGGTCGATTAATTTATCTTAGGACTGCTTTTTACTCTCAGCCAAGTTCTGGTATCAAATAGCTTCTCAGCTCTGTAATTTTTATTAATCAGCAAAAAGAATCAAAAGTTTTAAAGATACTCTATTCCCCCCCTAGAGTATTTCAGGTCTAACCTTCACTTTCAGTCTAGTGCCCTCTGTCTATTTTGTCACTGTCAACAACAATGTTACCTTCCGGCAACCCTTCCTTTCATCCTGTTGGTATGACGTCGGCGACAAACGCAGCTTTCCATCAACTAGCAGCATTCAGCAAGCCATGTACCTCTGGACTTGGTGGATTAATGCATGTGGGGGTAATCTCACCACTTCTTGCTAATAATATTGATTTAATTTTATGCGTCCAAATTAAATAATTCTAGCTTGCCACGAACGTTCTTGCTCCCTTAATTTTTATTTATTCCATAAATTATTACTTGTGAATTTCTGATTGTGGTTGTGGATATCGCTTCGACCCAACTCGGTAACCGCTCGAGGGAACTTCTTTTCAAATAACGATTAACGGGTTCACTAAAGTTTATTGTCGAGAGTTGTTTTACACGCGGAAAATTCGATTTGGCCCCGCGGCCCAATTTGAAAATTAAAACCGTACCTATAAAAAACATTGAATTTAATAACCAAAATTTGGGTTTACATCAGATTCCATGCAATCCCCCTGTGTCGACATCCAACCTCGCAAAAACAGAGAGCTTCTCAGCTGCACATGGGAGAATATTAGGTATTCCTCTTATTTCACCAGTATTTTATCGTGTAGATTTAAACAAACTTGCGCGATAATCTTTTTCATTAATTAATCTCCACCCACACTTCACATCATGAAGAAATACAACAGTTGATTGCACACTGGAATTCATGTATAATCTAATTTTGATTTTCCAGAGTGTAAACTTTTTAAGATTACACATTGAAGGCCTTGTTGATGCAAATCTTTTGAATGTATTAGAAGACATTTTTCTTTTAAGATTAAAACAATATATATATACAACTGTTCTGATCTTTATAACAAGGAGTTAACCTTTTCTTGATCAATTTATTTTATATTAACCAAATTTTGATTAACCATCCATCTGATACCAATTGAATGGAGGAGAAAAGTTATCTTATTCCACAGAGTTTTCTCTAAAGGGGGGTGGATAGAGAATAAAATCTATTTTTAGAAAATGAAAAAAAAAAATTTGATGTAGATGTAATCTTCTTGTTGTGTCCTCTTAGCAGATTTTTGAGGACTTGTTAAGATGATCTCTGAAACTTCTGATGAATCTTTGTGTATGAAGATCACAAAGATTATAAGCGCGGATTCCAGATAATCCTTTAATCTTTTTTTAATCTGTTGCAACAATCTCTTGAGAAGAACTATTTCTCTTTTGCAGATTCAAATATATGATATTGATCGACTGATTCAAGTCAGATCTTCAAATGCAGATGATAATACTCCTATCTTTATCTGTCGAATTCAATCTCTCAAAGCCACGATCTGATCTATCTGTTATGATCGTATATCTCTTGTTTCTGTGATTGATTCGTATGTGTGTGTGTATATATATGTTTCATATGTATTTGTCCTCAAGTATCTCTGTATATATATAGCTGAGAATCTAACGGCTCCAAGAAGACAGTTAATCAGTGATGACCTTTCTTGAATTGACTCGGATTAAATCCTCAAAACAATCTTTGTTCAGAAAATTACTCCACGTAACGTCGAGTTCATATCGAAGTAACATCGACTTCTGGCTACATTCAAACAGTCTGTCAAAGCAACTTTGTAATTGACGGTGTGTCGACATCATATCGATGTATGCGTCGATTTCATTCTCAAAGAGCGTCGACTTCATCATATATTCATGCTATGATTTCTATTCGAAATAACGTCAATTTCTAGTAAGAGTTACGTCGACTTCTAGTCAACGTTTGTTGGCATTCCATGACTTTCCTCTTAAATCCAGTGTGATTTTCTCATGTCCTTTATAACATTGACAACCTAGTACTTCTAACACAAAATTACTCTCTTTATACAACATGAGTAATAGCCCTAGGATGTAAAATCACTAATAGTAATTTGTTAAGGTAAATCATAAGGGTCTTTCCCAACAATCTTTCTCTATTTAGCTTGACAAATTTTATAAAATTTCAAAAAGTGATTTTACAAATATAAAGCAATAATCATACAAAAATTTGACTCACATGGACATGATATAAGCACAAAGAAAAGAAGAAGTAAGTATGAGAAAGACAACTGAAAATTTTGATGCTTCCATAATGCATATTTCAATATGGTTTTCAATGAACATTTATGTATTGTAACTTTATTCAAAGATGTATTACTTCAAACTCTTGTGTGTAAGAAACTTTGAAAATGCAGTGTATAGTTTCTTTGACATCTTTTCAACAAACTCAAAGTTCATTCTTCCAGCCTTTTATGGATTACTCGGTATATTTGACAAACATTAAACAATTTTTGAACTTCTACCTCAGCATTGTGAGATGCAGAGTTAAGTGTAAATCCATTACTTAATATCTTTACTAAGATCATTAATTAATTCCAACAGATTTTCATGGATTGTATCTTCATGTATATCTTTAGTCACAGTTTTTTTGGTAGTTGATGCCTTAACAAAACTTACCATTGTTTTATTCCCTATGTCATAAGGAATATTTTCAATCATCTTGAAACTCAGACCATCTATCCTTTTGTGACAATGTCCAGAAGTATCTACAATTTTAGCATTTGGATGCTTTTTGGCATATCAATTAAGATCAAAGATTGTATCAGAAAGAGTAATTGATAGCTCTGAAATATTTTTCTTTCAAGATAATTTGTCTTGTAACTTTGCAAGAAAAATCTTCTTCTGATAAGCTAAGTCATCTTCAGATGCTTTGTATTTTGTTTCCTCTCTTTCTCTTATTAAATCAAAAACTTTCTCTAACTCAGGATTCTCAGAAAATTTCTTCTCCTGAATACTTGGCATAACTGTTGATAAATTCTCCCCTGAGTCAGGGATAACTAAATCATGAATGTTGATAAATTCTCCCCCTGAGACAATCATGAATGTTGATAAATTCTTCCCCTGAGTAACAGGCAACAGACTCATCTCAGGGAACTCAATCCTTTCAACTTCTGCAGGTGTAACATCTGGTATCTGAATCATTTCATCTGGTAATGTATGTGTCTAAAACTATGTCCTCTTCATTCAATTTCTCTAAAGCTTCTTTAATGCCAGCACTACGACTTTGAACTTTGTCAACCATGTTAATTCTGCCTCGACCTTTCTCCCCCTTCTTTAAATCGTGAAAGAATGATTTAAAGACTTCACCAGGAAGTATACTCTAATCAATTTGTTGATCCAAAAGTTGGATAGAAGTTGACAGTTTATTGATTCGATTTTGAAGTATGACTAGTTTTTTGTCACATTTCGCTCTGAAAAACCAGAAATTCTTGGTGAATTCAGAAACTAGTACCGTTGGTGCTTGAACAAGTATATCCAAAATTTCCTTCTCCGTCAACATTGAGTTGGTTGAAATGATTTTGATAAAAGTGTCAGCAAAAATCACAAGAAAAGCAGAAGAACAAGTAGAGAAAAATAGAGCAGAGAAGATGAAGAATTTGGAACAGAATACGTAATATATAGAAGTAGACGAAACGTCGTCAAATTAGGGCTGCAATAGTTTAGCACGCCTTTCTATAGTCGACTTTACGTCGATTTATATTCAACGTATTAAGACTTTAGTCATAGTTGACGCAAGCGTTGATATATATATATATATATATATATATATATATATATATATATATATACACACACACACACACGTTGCGTCGATAAGATTCTAAACTTTCCATAGTCACTGACTCTTGAACGTTGCGTTGAATAGAATTTGACGTTTCGTCGACTTCTATTCAACGTTGTGCCGATTACAGACTTCAATTTTAAGTCTTTTGCTGATTTTTTCAGCAATAATTTCAATAAATATTGGATGTTATATATGTGAGAAATTCTTTTTACTGAGCATTATCAAGCATGCCCAACACATTTACAAAGAATGTGTTTAATATTATTTAGAGGCTTTATGAAAATATCTGCCCTCTGATTTTCAGTAGACACATTCTAGAGAAATTTTTCCTTTTTCAACATTGTCTCTAAAAAGTGATGTCTTATCTCTATATATTTTGTCTTGTTGTGTAAGACAAGATTAAAGGCAATTGAAATAGCACTTGGGCTGTCACAAAATATTGTAAAATTGATGCATTTCAAATCATAATCAAGTAACTGATTTTGCGTCCACAATATTTGTGAACTACAACAACAACATATTCAGCTTCTGTTGTAGAAGTGGAGACTGAAGTTTGCTTCTTACTAAACCAAGAAATCAGTCTAGTACCTAGGAATTGATAAGATCCTAAGATAATCTTCATATCCAATATATATCCAGAATAATCAGCATCAGAATATCCATATAATTCAAAATCTGAGTCTGCTGGATACCACAATCTCATTTCAGAAGTACCCTTTAGATACCTCAAAATTCTGTTTACAGAACTTAAATGTGATTCTTTAGGATCTACCTGAAATCTTGCACAGACACCTGTGACAAACATTATATCAGGTCTACTAGCTGAGAGATAAAGAAGAGAGTCAATAATTGCTCTATATGTTTTCTGATCTACAGATTTATCAGAAATATTCTTATCTAGAACAGCATTAGTTGTCATGGGAGTTTATATAGTAAAAGTATTATCCATGTCAAATTTCTTAATCAATTCCTTGGTATATTTATATTGAGAAATGAAGATATCTTCATTATTTTGCTTTACTTGTAAAACAAGGAAGGATAATTCCCTCATGCTACTCATTTCAACTCTGCATTGCATTAAGTCAACAAACATTTTGCATAATCCATAATCTGCTAAGCCAAATATAATATCATCCACATAAATCTGGACAATAAGCATTTTTTCTTATGTTTTTTAATGAAAAGAGTTTTATTCACCTTTCCTCTTGTGAAAAAATGATCTAAGAGAAATGTGGATAAGGTCTCATACCAATCTCTTGAAGTTTGCTTTAAACCATAAAGTGTTTTGTTCAATTTATAAACATAAGAATGATAATTTGAATTGACAAAACCTGAAGGTTATTCTACATAAACTTTTTCTAATAAAAATCTATTAAGAAAAATACTTTTGGCATCCATTTGATATACTTTAATTCTTTTATAAGCTACATAGGCTAGAAATAACCTGAATGTTTCTAGCCTTGCTACTAATGAAAATGTTTGATTGTAGTCAATTCCTTCATCTTGCATATATCCTTGAGCAATCAGTCTTGCTTTGTTTCTCATTATCACTCCATCAGCATATATTTTATTGTTGAATACTCATTTAGTTCCAATAATTGGATAATTCCTTGGTCTCTCCACTAGTTCCCAAACTTTATTTTTTTCAAACTGTGCAAAGCTCTTCTTACATAGCTACAATCCAGTGTGGATCAGTATCAGCTTGTTCAAATTTTGGGGGTTCAAACTGTGATAAGAAGCACTGCAACATCACTCTAGCAGATAGTTATTTTCTAGTTTTTATCCCTTGATTCACATTTCCAATAACTTGTGATTGAGGATGATCCCTCAGAATTGATCTATCTGGATCAACTCTTGTTTGAGCAATTGGATCATGATCTATCTGTTCTTTGTTCTATTTTCATAAGATAATTCAACTTCCTGATCATTAACCTGTTCAATAGTTGTTGAATTAACAGGTCCTTCTATAGGTACTTCATCTGAATTTTTTTATCATCTTTTGTTTGATGATTATGCTTTTTTGATGAGTTTTCTATATTCTCCACAATCTTCAACTCTTTAAAACTTTCTTTTATAAGAATTTGTTCCTGCAATAAATTTTTGGTGGAAGTTTTTGCCCCCTTGAAAAAAGCAAGAGTTTCATGAAATAATACATGCATGGATTCTTTAATTTTAAGTCATTTTATTATAACACCTATAAGCTTTGCTTGATAAGAATACCTTAAAATATTCCAACATCAACTTTTTTATCAAATTTAGCTAGATAGTTTTTCTCATTATTAAGAATGTAACAAAAACAGCCAAATATTCTGAAATAAGAAACTACAGGTGGCTTACCATTCAAAAGCTTATAATGAGTCTTTAGTTTGATCTTGTGAATAAGACTTCTATTAAGAATATAATTAGAAGTGTTAACTGTTTCAGTCCAAAAAGAACCTAGGCAGTTTAGACTCTACTAATAAGGTTCTCTCAGTTTCAATGAGTGTTCTATTATTTCCTTTCAGCCACTCTATTTTGTTGAGAAGTTCTAAGAGCTGAAAAACTTTGTCTTATCTACTCATCCTCACAGAATCTACAGATCAACTGATTTTCAAACTCTATGTCATGATCACTCATGATCAAAGACACTTTAGTATCAAATTCAGATTGAACCTATTTAATGAATCTTGAGAAAATTGTGAAGGTTTCAGACTTTGCTTTTAAGAAAAACACCAAACTGAACCCTGAGAAATCATCCACTATAACCAAAGTGAAAGACTTACCTCCTAAATTTTGAGTGGTAAGAGGACCAAATAAATCCATATGTAATAGATATAAGATTCTTGAAGAATCATTCTTACCAATTGATTTGAATGAAAATTTTACAAGTTTACCTTGCTGACAAGCTTTACATGGATTAACTTTTTTATACTTACCTTTTGATAAGCCTCTTACTAACTCATCCTTCGAAATTCAAGTTATGGTCTTGTAATTTAGATGATCAAGACTCCTATGTTAAAGCTCATTTTTGTCTACTTCAGCATTAAATAGGCATAATTCATTGTTATATGAACTAAAATCAACAGTATATATTGTTAAAGTTATTATTATCCTATTATTGAGTTTAGTCCCACACCGCCTATCGGTGTTGGGTGTCATGTTGTAGTTCCTATTTATAGCCCCTTTAAAGAAGAATATATTGCACTTTCTATTTCATTTCTCCTTTCTACATGGTATCAAAGCCAAAGATCTGAGACCTAAAAAAAATTTTCCGCGCTTCCGCCTTTTTTCTCCCCCGCTCCCGTCCCAACCTAAAGCCCGCACCCGGCCCGTGCTTCCTCCACGCTCCCTGCTAGGGCTCACGCCCTCCGCTCCTGTCGACGGAGTCGACTGCAAATCCCGTCGACAGGAGCGGCCCCGATTCCACTGCTCCCGAAGACTCTGCCGCTCGCCGACGCCGCTGCTCGGCTTCCTGTGCGACATCGACGACGCCGACGCCTGGCGATTCTTCTCCCAATAGCGTCGTTGCTCCTCGACGACGATCCCGACGGCTTCGTCGGCTCCCCTCTGCATCGCCGACGCCGACACCTCTACTTCCAGCTTATCCCGGCGTCTTCATCGCTGCTGCTTCCGCCTGCGTCCTCCTCTGCCTCCATCGTTATCTTCTCCCGACTTCTTCTCCGGCATGGATGCTGCTCTGCCACTTCTCCTTCTCCAGCCTGCTGCTCTGCCGCTTCATCTTCTTCGGCCTGGCTTCCGGCAAGATTTTACTTCTCATTTTTATTCTCCTCCGGCAGCTGCCTCTTCTCCGGCCTGCGGCTTTACAGCTGCTTCTTCTCCGACCTGCTGCAGCTGCAGCTGCTTCTTCTCCAGCTGCCAGGCGCTGCTTCCTCTCCGTGTCGTTGCGGCTCTGCCGCTGCTCTCCTTCACCGGCGGCCACTTCTCTCTCGACGCTTTCGAGTTCTGTCTGCACCCGCTGCAGCTCTCTTCTTCTCCGTTGTTGGATGCTGCTCTGCTGCTGCTTCTCCGGCCTGCTGCTGTCGCAGCTGCTTCTTCTCCGGCTGCTCTACGAGCCGTGTTTCTCATTTGCTGCTGCCATGCTGCTCCTTCATGCCGACAGATGCTTCCTTCTTCTTCAGATCCAGCCCGACTCGTAGGGTTTAACATTTAAATTTTTTTAAGTTGTTGTTTGTGGTTGTTGTGTTGCGTCTCTATGATTTCCGCCTTCTTGCACGTGATCTACGTGAGGGGGAGTGTACGTCACGGCCTCTAGGCGTAGTCTATACCTTCATGCACGTATTTCACGTGAGTGGGAGTGTTTGTGATATCGGCGACTCGGATGCTTCTTTCCCGACTCCTGCCTTAGTCACACCCGGCCCCTAGATATAACCTATGTCTTCTTGCACATGATCCACGTGAGGGGGAGTGTTTGTGATCATGGCGACTCGGATACTTCTTTCCCGACTCCTGCCTTAGTCACACATGGCCCCTAGGCTGATTTCATATGTTGTTTGTGTCTCCTCGTCGTTTTCTTTGGATTTGGTAGGGTTGGTTTGGTCTTGCGTGGTTGACCTTGTTTCCGCTCCGAGTGTATCCAGCGTTGTCATGGTCGGTCTGCGGACCAACGTCGTGTGGCTTTTGCCCGGTTGAAGTATTCCCGGTGACACGCGGTTGGGCCTCGGTGGCTGTTGTTTTGTCACACGTTGTCAACCTTCTTGTACCTTCCGTTTTATGTTGTGTTCAAGCTGTAGGGTCCCCCTTCAGCTTGAGGGAGAGTGTTAAAGTTATTATTATCCTATTATTGAGTTTAGTCCCACACCGCCTATCGGTGTTGGGTGTCATGTTGTAGTTCCTATTTATAGCCCCTTTGAGGAAGAATATATTGCACCTTCTATTTCATTTCTCCTTTCTACATATATATTGTCTTTTCTAAAACCAGTTAGCACAATATTACTTGTTCTAGAATTTATTATTTGGCAAAGGTTATTAGTGAACACAACTTTGTATTCACCATCACATAATTGACTAATGCTAATTAGATTATGTTAAACTCTTTCAACATAAGCTACTTTAGCAAAGGCGATATCTCCAATTTTGATCATACCATAACCTTTGATCTAACCATAATTGAAATCACCAAATACTACCTTAGAACCATTTTTGGTCTTGAAATTAACTAGCATTTTTTTTCTAGTCATATGTCTGGAGTATCCTCGGTCCAAATACCACAGCTGCTTTGTGGAGGGGCAGTTTTTTTCCTGCACATGATATTAAACATTATTTGGGATGCAGGTTACCAGGACCGATTACTTCTTTTTCCATTATAAGGAGTCATGAAAGTATATGATAGCCTTTCATAATACCTCTTAGGATAAAAGAGTCTTGGTCTATTAAACCAACAACTTCCAGTTTCATGTTCTCTAATAAAGCAATGTTGACAAACATCCTTTACAGAGTAAAATATTGATGAGAATAATTGCTTTTCAGGGATATGTGTCAAGTTGAAGTCGACGCAACATTTGAGATACGTCGATTTGAAGTCGACGTTTCATAGAAGTTGCGTCGATATGAAGTCGACGCATGTTTCTGCCTTATTGAAACTACTGATTTTTGTTTCTTGTTTATCATTGGTTGTTTATTTACAACATTTTTTCTTTTGAATTTACTTGTCATTATTAAAATTTGTTATTCTTTCTGGATGAAACCAGTCTATGTTGGTCTCAAACCCGGATAAAAAATGGTGAGGGTTGTGTTAGGTAGACGATCAGGGTAAAATTTAGTCACCCTTATGAATATGGATCATTTGAGAATTTGTGCAAAAGCTAGGTTGTTCCCCTCAAGGAACATGTTGTATAGTCCGAATGCGACGTCTTTGCAAAGACCGCTGCATCTCCAGGACTCGGGTGTGGTGTTAAATATGCAAGAGTAATTGTCGTATGCTCCGAATGCGGTGTCTTGGCAAGAACCGTTGCACCTCTAAGAGGATTTGGGTGTAATGTTAAATAGACAAAATTCCTCACATATTTGACGTCCTAGGGAAGTATGTCGGAGGAATTGTGATCGACTTAGGTTTGGAATTTGGAATATAGGTACGCTAACGGGGAAAGCGATGGAAGTAGTGGATACGATGATTAGGAGAAAGATAAATATTTTATGTCTGCAAGAGACTAGATGGGCGGGTGAGAAAGCTAAATCTTTTGATAATTCAGATTTTAAATTATGATACACAGGAAACATAAAGCAAGCAATGGAGTAGGTATCATTGTGGATACTACTTGGAAGGATGAAGTCGGCAAAAAAAAGCTAAACAGAGAGAAAGTAAAGCAAAAAGTCAAGCTTATGAAGATTTTTATAAGCGACTAGATACCAAAGATGGAGAGTGTGACATATATAAAATTGCTCTAGCGAGAAAAAGAAAGACGAGATTTAAGTCAAGTAAAATGCATAAAGAATGGGACGGATACAATTTTGAGGGATGATGTGGATATTAAAGAGCGATGGAAAGATATTTTTATCAACACTACAATGAAACAAAGGACAATGAAATGAACATGAAAGAGTTAAGTAAATCAGAGAAATATAAGAACATAACGTTTATCGTAAAATTCAAGTATTATAAGTAAAAAAATGCTCTAAATAAGATGAAAAATGGAAAGGTGGTTGGGTCAGACGATATACCCATCAAAGTATGAAAATGTCTAGAAAATGAAGAAAATTTTATGCATTACATATTTTTTCAATAAAATACTGAATTCAAAGAGGATGTCAGACCATTGGAGAGAAAGTATCTGGTACATTTGTATAAGAATAAATGAGATATACAAAATTGTGTTAATTACAGAGGAATTAAATTGACGAGTGGTACCATGAAACTATGGGAATGAGTAATAGAAAGAATATTAAAACGAGAGACTGACATCTCGGAGAATCAATTTGGATTCATACCAGGGAGGTCGACCATGGAGCTATACATCTCTTGAGGAGACACATTAACAACCATCGAGAAAGAAAATAAGATTTGCATATGTTGTTTATTGATCTTGAGAAGACTTGTGATAGAGTTCTAGGAGAGATCTTATAGAGAGTCTTCGAAAAGAAAAGTGTAAATGTAACATATATTGACATAATCAAAGATATGTTTACAAATTCAGTGACAAGGGTAAGGACATCTGGAGGATTAACACAGGAATTCCCTTTCACTGTTGGATTACATCAAGGTTAAGCTTCTTATCTTAGATGAGCTCACCAGACATAACCAACAAGCAATACCTTGGTGTTTATTGTTAACGGATGATATCATTTTGGTTGATGAGACGCGCGAGTGTGTAAACGTAAAACTTGAATCTTAGCGAGATACTTTAGAAAAGAAGGGTTTTAGGTTGAGTAGAGCAAAGACGGAGTATATAGAGCTTAAATTTAGCAGTACAAAAGGACAGATGACTTTGTTATTAAGTTCGGTGATCAGAATATTTCCCGTAGTGAGTGTTTTAAATATCTTGGATCGATAGTTCAAAAAGATAGAGGTATTGATAAAGATGTGACACAGAATCCAAGCGGGTTGGTTGAAGTGAAAAGGCGCGTCAGGGATCTTATGTGATCCTAAAGTACCACTAAAACTTGAGGGCAAGTTTTACCGTACTGTAATTAGACCCGCGATGCTCTATGGTTCAGAGTGTTGGGCAGTGAATTGTGTACATGAGCAAAAAAGGGAAGTTGCAGAGATGAGAATGCTTCGATGGATGTGGGAACACACAAGATTGGATAAAATTAGGAATGAAAGTATCAGGGATAATAGACAGGAGTAGCACCAATTTCAGAGAAGATGCGAGAAGCTCGTCTAAGATGGTTTGGACACGTACAAAGAAGACCATTAGAGGCATCTGTTAGGCGTTGGGAGAATCTACTCACAATGCATGTTAGATGAGGGAGGGTAGACCAATAAAGACTTGGAATGAAACTATAAAAAAAGACATGATGTACTTAGGCATTAGTGAGATTATGACAAAAAATAGGGCACAATGGCGACAAGGATCCATATAGCCGACCCCACTATAGTGGGATAAAGGCTTGAGTGTTGTTGTTGTAAACTCTTTCTAGATGATCATTATGAACTATTTTGGATGGTACTTTTGCTTTGATAACTGATACAAGGTTTTTCCAAGCAAATATATTATTAATTGCTACTATCCTGTGAGGATTTACTCATAATCCCAAATGTCATCTACAATTCTTGATAGTGATTCTCATATCTATTTTGTTGATTGACATTCTGCAACTTTTTGAAATATATCATCTAACATAGTTGAGACTAGTATGTCCATTATTTTAGCATCTCAGTCTTTTATTCACTTTTTCTCATCTAACCATTGACATTTTGGCACTAATTCTATTGTGATATTTCCTCCATGATCTCTTTTATAAGACATTGGTGGTACTGTCAAAATTGACACAAATGCTTTTATCAATAGAAATTAATGTATAATCTAATTTGGTTTTTCATAATATATATTTTTTTAAGATTACACACTGGAGGCTTTGTTGATGCAAATCCTTTGAATGTATTAGAACATATTTTTCTTTTGAAATTAAAACAATATATATATCTATAACTGTTCTGGTCTCTATAGCAAGAAGTTAACCTTTTTCTTGATCAATCTATTCTAGATTAACCAATTTTTGATTAACGAACCCTCTGATACCAATTGAAAAAGGACAAAAGTTATTTTATTTCTCAGAGTTTTCTCTAGAGGGGGAGGTGAATAGAGAATAAAATCTATTTTTAAAAATTATCTATTACACTTCACAGAATTTGCACATTCACAAGGTAATAACCAGAATGATATGTAGATGATTAAGATCACAGAATATTAAATGAACAATCACAAAAAAATGCAAAACACAGGAGACACAGAAATTTATAGTGGTTCCCCAAAATTTATAGTGGTTCCCCAAAATCTGGATACGTTCACTCTTCTAACCCTTTGGTAGGAATTCACAATCAACATTGACTGATTCTTTTGATAAGGAGACTTTTAGAACCAAATACTAGATCTTTTGATAAGGAGTTCTTGAACTAATACAATGTCTGAAAATTTTGATAAGTAGACTCTTAGAACCAATCACTGAATCTTTTGAAGAAGGATTCTAAAAACTCTTTTCTCAAAGTGAATAAAACTTCAAATAAGAAAATGAAAGAAGATTTGGTGTAGATGTAATCTTCTTGTTGTGTCCTCTCAGCAGATTTTTGAGGACTTGTTGAGATGATCCCTGCAACTTCTGATGAATCCTTGCGTATGGAGATCACAAAGATTACAAGCCATGATTCCAGATGATCCTTTAATCTTCTCTGAATATGTTGCAGCAATCTCTTGAGAAGAACTAATTCTCGTTCGCAGATTCAGGTATATGATATTGAACGACTGATTCAAGGAAGATCTTCAAAGGCAGATGATAATCCACCTATCTTTCTCTGTCGAATTTAATTTCCCAAAGCCACGATCTATCTATATGTTATGATCGTATATCTCTTATTCCTGTGATTGATTCGTATGTACATGTATATGTTCATACATATGTATTTGTCCTCAAGTATCTTTGTATATATATAAAACAATCTTTGTTCAGAAAATTATTTGACGTAATGTCGAGTTCATATCGAAATAACATCGACTTTTGGCTTCATTCAAACAGTCTGTCAAAGCAACTCTGCAATCAACGGTCTGTCGACATCATATCGATGTATGTGTCGATTTCATTCTCAAAGAGCGTCGACTTCATCATATATTGATGCTCTGATTTTTATTTGAAGTAACGTCGATTTTTAGTCAGAGTTTTGTCGACTTCTAGTCGACGCGTGTTGGCATTTCATAATTTTCCTCTTAATCTAGTGTGTTTTTCTCATGTTCTTTATAATATTGACAACATAGGTCTTCTAACACCAAACTATGATCTCTACACAACATGGGTAATAGCCCTAGGATGTAAAATCACTAATAGTAATTTGTCAAGGTAAATCATAAGGATTTTTCCCAACATCCTATATTTTATTTTGAATTGTGATTTCATTTTGACCATGAAGTATAATTGTTATGTCATTTCTTTGATGTCATCTAAAAAATAAAATTATAAGAAAAAATGATGAAAGTGATTGAAAAAAATATATCAAAGGAGACAAAGAAGACTTCTATGTTGGTCGAATATGTTTGGCACCATATATTTTATTTCAACTAGAGGACCAGTGCTCAATCTTATTGAATCAAATTTTTGTATGGTTCTGCAGTTTTCTCTATTTTTACTATATTTTCATCTATTTTGTCCATATCATTAAGCTCCCCCACTTAAACTTTTGATTTGTGCATTCAATTTACTTTATCGTGGTGGGCATAGTTGAATTGTATAAAAGCCCATTGTAAAGGATCACTATAAAGGCACCATATTATATTCTATCATTATTGTCTCACACCTCTAATATTGGTTTGAGATCTCTCTTTTGTGTATATGTCAAGGTGTAATGTAATGCTTGGAATTTAGATTGGATGTAATATATAAAATATTATTCCAGTTCACATTGTGTTTTTCCTCCTATAAATTGTGCTCCCGCAGACTAAAAAAACTTGTGCTAGCTCATGTCCTGAATTTAACACCAAACATCATTTGGTCCATCGAATTCAACACCCATGATTGAATGTGACCATCATTTTTGTAGAAATAGACCCAAAACCATGTAAATCTTTATTCAAGTAATAGTTACAAGTATACACACACTTATATAGGAGAAGAAGGAAGGGAGAAATTCTAATACATGATGTGGGACTAATATAAGGAGAGAGAAAGAAGAAACAACATGGGCCCTTAAATGGGCTTTTCTAACACTCCCCCGCAAGATGGAGCGTACAAGTTGTAGGCACCAAGCTTGGAAAAGAACTGATAATATAGCGGCCTGGAGATAGCTTTCGTCAGGATGTCCGCAACTTGGTCGGTAGCAGGAACATGCTCTAAATCTATCTTCTTTGATTGTACCTTTTCCCGGATAAAGTGACAGTCAACTTCGATATGCTTTGTTCGTTCGTGAAAAACTGGATTCTTGGCAATATGAATTGCTGCCTGACTGTCGCAAAATAAGATTGCCGGAGATGAGAGACGAACACCTAAGTCTCCCAAAAGGCCTTCAAGCCAGGTTAGCTCAGAGACAACAGCAGTCATAGCCCGGTACTCGGCTTCGGCAGAGGAACGCGCAACCACATTTTGTTTCTTGCTACGCCAAGTTATGAGGTGTCCACCAAAGTAAGTACAGAATCCAGTTGTGGAGCGCCTATCATCAATAGATCCTGCGTAGTCAGCGTCAGAATACGCGACAAGAGATAGAGATGTGGATGGCTTGTACACGAGTCCTTGTTCGGGGGTGATCTTGAGATATCGAAGGATGCGCTCGACAGCTTGAAGATGAGATGTCCGAGGAGCGTGCATGAAACGGCTCACAACTCCCACAGCAAATGAGATGTCTGGTCGAGTCACCGTAAGGTAGATCAGCTTCCCAACTAAGCGTCTGTAATATTCCGGATTTGTAAGCAGCTTGTCAGAGTCAGAGTTATGGGCCGAGAGCTTGTGATTTGCGTCCATAGGAGTCTCCGCAGGTTTGCACCCAGAATAACCTGCATCACGGAGGAGGTCCATACAGTACTTCCTTTGAGATAATACAAGACCATCAGGGCGTCGGGCGACCTCGAGCCCAAGAAAGAACCGAAGGTTGCCCAGATCTTTGGTCTGAAAGGCAGAATTCAACTGTTCCTTGATCTCTTGTATTCCTGCCAGGTCGTCGCCAGTAATCAGGATATCATCGACGTAGACCAGAAGAATCACAGTCCCGGTTGACCGATGTCAGGTGAAGAGAGAAAAATCAGCCGAGCTCCGAGTGAAGCCACTAGCACATACCACCTTACTGAACTTTTCAAACCACGCACGCGGGGACTGTTTGAGACCATAAATGGATTTCCGAAGATGACATACCAAAGACTCCCCCATGGTCTCAAACCCGGGAGGCTGCTGCATATACACGGTCTCCTATAGATCGTCATTGAGGAAGGCATTCTTAATATCCAGCTGATAAAGTGGTCAGTGACGATGAACAGCCAAGGAGATAAGAACGCGGACCGTGTTCAATTTGGCCACGGGAGAGAAGGTTTCCTCGTAATCAAGGTCATGTTGCTGAGTAAACCCTCGTGCCACAAGACGGGCCTTCAGACGGTCGATAGTGTCATCTGCCGCATGTTTAATGACAAAGACCCATTTGCAGCTAACAGAGGTGTGGCCGGCGGGAAGAGGAACCAGATCCCAGGTCCGGTTAGCTCAGAGAGCATGCATTTCATCGTGCATAGCAGCCCGCCATCCTGGGTGGTGAAGTGCCCCCTGCACATTGTTAGGTATAGAAATAGAGGAAAGGGAGGTGGCAAACGTGTAGAGAGGCGGCGTTAGCCGATGTAGAGAGACATAGTTTGTCAAGGGATGAGCTGTAGAGACGGGAGCATGATCTACCGTAGTCGAGCTATCGCTGGCAGTAGGGAGCTGGGTCACGGGAGCATCCTTTGATGGGCGGCGAGAGTAGACGAGGATTAGTGGTGGAGGAACCCGAGGAGGAACGGGGGGAGAGGAGGAAGAAGATGGCACAGATGGCGTGACCGGTACAACAGGCCGGGGAAGAGAGGGAGCAGAAGACGAGGTGGTGCTGGGTAAGTGGAAGGGCTGGTCTTCGCAGAAGGTGACATCCGCAGAAACAACCAGCTTGCCGGTAGTAGGAGAGTAGCAGACGTACCCCTTGTTAGTGCGGGAGTAGCCAACAAACATATACTTGGCGGCCCGAGGAGCAAGTTTGTCGGAAGGAGGGGCAAGAAGGTGGACATAACAAATACACCCGAAGATCCGTGGTGGGAGAGAGGTGAGGGGGATGGAGGGATAGAGGAGTTGGATGGGTGAGGCAAAATCAAGGACAGAGGAGGGAAGGCGGTTGATGAGATGACAGGCGGTGGAAACAGCAAAGTTCCAATATTCGATGGTAACGTGCATTTGGAACATAAGAGAGCGGGCAACATTAAGAAGATGACGATTTTTGCGTTCTGTCACTCCGTTTTGTTGAGGGGTATACGCACAGGAAGTTTGATGGATGACACCAAAGTCAGTGCAGATAGTGGAAAAGGCACGACCCGTATACTCCCGAGCATTATCAGTGCGAATGACTTTGAGAGGGGTGGCGAACTGCGTACGCATCTCAAGTAAAAAGGCGCGAAAGACAGAGGGAAGTTCAGTGCGATCATGTAGTAAATAGAGCCACGTGGTACGGGAGTAATCGCCAATGAACGTGACAAAATACCGAAAGCCAAAAATACTAGGGATCCTATAAGGACCCCAAACATCAGAATGAACTAACGATAAGGTAGTACTACTCCTGGTAGAGGCAGGGGGGAAGAGGAACGATGTTGTTTGCCGTAGATACAAGATTCACAGGAGAACTCCTGTAAAGGTATATCAGGAAGAGCCCGCTTGAGAATCGGAAGGGGAGCATGTCCAAGGCGGCAATGTCAATCAATAGTGGAGATGGCGGAAAGAAGAGTTGGGGGGATATCCAAGATGTACAACCCATTCACCAGCTGCCCCTTACCAATGGTACTCCGGGTGCGGCGATCCTGCATAGGAAAAGAAGAGGGTGAAAATATAATACAATAGTCAAGGTCTGTGTGAGACGACTAACTGATAATAAATTGAAGGGAGACCCCGGAACGTGAAGAACCGAAGAAAGAGAAAGGGTTGTCGTAAGCTGAAGAGCAGCGGAGCCAAAGACTGGGAGGGTGTCACCGTTGGCCACAGTGATGCGAGCAGGATGAGGCGTTTGGAGATACGCTGGGGGCTTCTGGGAGGTGATATGATGAGTCGCGCCGGAATCAACGATCCAACAAGGATTAGGAGAGAGACAGGTGATACCCTCCGTGGAGAAGGACACAACAGAGGTGACAGCTGAGTCATCAGGCGCCATGCGGTGAGCAGAAGAGAAGACCGGGCGGCTAGCAGAGAGTAGGCCGGACGGCTAGCAGAGAGGAGGTCGGGCGGCTAGCAGAGTGGAGGTCGGGCGGCTTGCAGGGAGGAGGTCGGGCGGCGTACAGGGAGGAGGCCGGGCGGCGTACAGGGAGGAGGCCGGACGCTAGCAGGGAGGAGGCCGGGCGGCTAGCAGAGAGGAGGTCGGGCGGCTAGCAGAGAGGAGGTCGGGCGGCTAGCAGAGAGGAGGCCGGGCGGGTAGCAGAGAGGAGGTCGGGCGGCCTGCAGAGAGGAGGTCGGGCGGCTTGCAGAGAGAAGGTCGGGCGGCTTGCAGAGAGGAGGCCGGGCGGCTTGCAGAGAGGAAGCCGAGCGGCTAGCAGAGAGAGACCGCGAGTAGGAACTCGAGCGGCTAGAGGAGAGAGACCGCGAGTAGGAACTCGAGCGGTTAGAGGAGAGAGACCACGAGTAGGAACTCGAGCGGCTAGAAGAGAGAGACCGGGCGGTTAGAAACAGACAAACCGCAAGCGGCAAGAGGAGCCGCGAAGAGAAGTGGGGCCCACGGAGGAGAGGAGAGGCTATAAAAAAGACAGAGGGGTGGATCCACGGGAGGGAGAGACGAAGAGGAGAGGTCGGCGGCTTAACAAGGAAGAAGCCGCTGAGAGAGGAGACGGGTAGAAACAGACCGCTACCCGTGCGAGTTAGAGGAACAAGCCGCAGAGGAAGAGTGGCTAGGCGGAGGAGTCAAGCCGTGCGGTTAGGCGAAGGAGCCAAGTCGTGCGGTTAGAGAATGTGAAACCGCGAGGTCGGGAACCTGGCTCTGATACCATGTAGAAATAGACTCAAAACCTTGTATATCTTTATTCAAGTAATAGTTACAAGTATACACACACTTATATAGGAGAAGGAAGGGAGAAATCCTAATACATGATGTGGGACTAATATAAGGAGAGAGAAAGAAGAAACAACATGGGCCCTTAAATGGGCTTTTCTAACAATTTTGATGCCAATGTTCAAAAGTAAAAGTGGGAGTGTCGTGTGCTATATGATGATGACGGCCGCATTTTTGAAGGGCGCTTCAAAAAGAGTTCGTCAAATATGGGTAATTATTCCTATCAATCGAAGTGAGTGTGGCAATCAGAACTTCCTTGGAGATTTCACCAGAATACGTAGCCAATGGAGTGACGTTGGATGAGGCTTGAAAGGAAGCAAGCACAACAGAAAGAGGAGGGATCGTTCAGCGGCCGGCGGAAGAAGTTTGATCAACTGTTACAAAAGAATCGAGAGGAGAGAATGGAGGAAAAAGCTCGATCGGTTGTTATGAAACAGTCGAGAGGGTGGGGGACGACGGAAGATGCGTCGAGCAATGAGAGAGGAGAGTTAACGGCCTCAATCCGTAAAAGAAATGGAGAGTACGATACCAGCAATCGACCACCCCACCGCTATCCAAAGATGAGAAGGACATGTTGATCAAGACACGACGAGGTAGACACACAGCCGCATGAATGGCGAGGTAGGCTAGTTGCTTGACTACAGAAGGAAGAGGCAAACAGCTCATGCAAAAGTTTACACGATGCCACCGTCTTGCTCATACTGTGTAAAAATTAGGTATGGTATATTCACTTACTAAAAAGGAATGAGTAACATGGGTATTTATAGGATACATACAACCCGCACAATAATTACAAAAATACAAAAGAACCCTTAAACTATTTTGACAATATCATAGCTGATTCATTAATCTAGTTTGTCTATGATCAATAGGATATTAAACATCTCCCTTGTACTCCAACTATTTGGCACCCTCTTGGAATCCAAAATTCCATTAAAAATATCTATTGAGCAAAACATTGTAGTGCCATAAATCTCAATTGGCATTTCATCCAAACCCAAAGCTTTCTGAAGATGCATCTACTTCAGAACTACCACTTAATTTCTTTGGGTAATTTTAACACCACGCAACAACACTCAATTCTTTATCCCACTATAGTGGGGTCGGCTATATGGATCCTTTGTTGCCACTGTGCCCTATCTTGTGTCATAATCTCACTAATGCCTAAGTACATCATGTCTTTCCTTATAGTTTCATTCCAAGTCTTTATTGGTCTATCCCTCCCTCGTTTAACAATTTTAACACGATGCAAAACAAAACAAAATTATTCCTTAAAACTCATGATGCAGGAAGGGTTAATGGCATGTGTGTAAGACATATCAATGACTACTTACATGAAATATAAATTTTATAAAACAAAAAAATACTATTCCTTAAAACTCATAATGCAGGAAGGGTTACTGGCATGTGTGCAAGACGTATCAATGACTACTTACATGAATTATAAATTTTATCTAAAACTAGGCTAGCAAAAAGAAATCCACAAATAATACAACCACCGCCACAATCAAGTAGTGGTGGTGGTCGTGGTCATGGTCGAAATTGAGAGATGGAAAAATGAATGGGGTTGGCCAAGGGGAGGGGGAAATTTTTCTAGGATTCACACCAAAGATCTGGCTTCGGTACCAGTGACCAAAATAAGTAATTCTCTTGTCAACTTTCAATCATCAAAATGAAACTTTTTAGCCTTATTTAAAGAGTTTGGAACTGTCATGGTCATCTTATTGTCATGACAGCTTCACAAATAAGCTTAAAAAAAACAATAAATAAACAACAACAACAACACTCGCGCCTTTATCCCACTATAGTGGGGTCGGCTATATGGATCCTTTGTCGCCATTGTGCCCTATCTTTAGTCATAATTTCACTAATGCTTAAATACAAAAAACACAAAAAAATCGTAGATCGTAGATCGGCACAAAACAAATTGCTGTAGTCATCATGTAGAGCACTGTGTGACGTGATCCCCATCACTACCGTCTTAATTTTCATAATATTATTTACATAATTCTTTGATGTCTTCATCTTCAATTAAATTCAATTATATTGCATCTAATAGCTTACTCATCAAAATCTCAAGATATCCTATTATAATTTTTCTTCTGGCTAATAACAAAGAATATTCTATCACTCATCAACAAACATAGTTTGTGTTTTACTTGCACCCATTTTTGCAATCTTCTAGCTTTCTTACAATAATTATATGGTTTAATAATACTAACTTTTCTACTCCTTAGAAATTAGACTGGTCATGAAAGAGAGAAATGGCAGTTTTCAACAAAAAGCAAAAAAAACAGAAAATATGATAATAAAATTAATAAGTACCTCAAAGTTTTCAGTACTCCACTCCTCCAAAAATTCTAGTATCGGATGAGCAGCTGACCCAACAGTTATATACACCATCAAAGCAAGGTTCTTCACCAAACCACAAGCCTGAAATGATAAAAAGATTAAACATATGAATCAAACTGCATCAACTAAGAAATTGGCAAAAAATATACTATCCTTGAAACAGAGTATGGGAAATGCAGGGAAAGCATCATAACTTAGCAACAGTTAAACTACATTTCCTATCAATTGTGAAAGTGGTGATCTACTGAAAATTAAAACAAAATGTGAATCATAAAACAAAAACTGCTGAATAAGTAGAAAGATATGAGTATCCTGCATCAAACAAATGGCTCATAGCATAACCATGTCAATTACCTGTCCTTCAGGTGTTTCGGCAGGACACATCATTCCCCAATGAGAATTGTGAAGTTGCCGTGGCTTTGCCAATTTCCCTTAAAAAGATGAACATGAAGAAAAGCTCAAAAATCATAAATATGGTACATGTTAAATGACCAAAACGACTAGGGTTTACATACAACATCAATATTCACATATCTAACACCCAAAACATGACATTTACAATTGTACCACTATAAACTTCTAAATATCTATAAAAAACAATCTGCAAGTCCAGTTACTGTTGGGTTTTAATCCAACAAATTAAATTAAACAACCCTAAACATCCACTCATTTTTCTACTTCAATTATCTTTCTGTATTTAGTGGAACTCTCGAGCTTGCAGATCATTATATGAGTGTGTCATGCCAAAGACAACAGCCAAGGTGTTCATGCATCATCTATAGTAGAATAGGGAATAATTCTTCCATAATAGAGGCTCATGTTGTGGCTTGGCTGCAGGTTCCTCCAGTTCCCATTCATGTGTGGAACTCAGCTATGCACCTTAAAAATGATAATCTTTCAGGGAACATCCCTAAGGAATCCAGCAGCATGTTGAATCTCCAATGAGAGTTCATTATCATTTATTACTTTAAGTAAAATATAAATATTTTAATATGCATTTCTAGTTCAGATTATGTATTTCTTTATTTTTATAGATTCATAATCAGGATTCTCTCATAATTTTTTGGAAATGTGTTCTGCAGTTTGAAGTTTGGTTTTAACCAACTTACATGTCATATATCAAAACATCATAATCTGATTTGGTTTCTGCTGACGGGTAGCTTATCAACAATGAATTCTGAATCGATGGATTAATGATACAATAGCTTATTTGGTATTAAATCTACGGTGAGAGAAGCCACGATGAATAGTTGGGATATCAATTTCCTTCCATCGATTACAATGTATGGGGAAACAAGTAGGTTTTAAGAGGATAGAAAGTAGAAGGAAGAGCACCTATTGTCGTAGAAATTCCAGGGCAGATAAAAAAGACAATGTTTAGGAGGTGAGGAGATGCAACAATAAGCTACAATTAATCACTGTGGTTGTTTGTGATATTTATAAGTTTATGTTAACATAGGATTAGCCGGCTTTTGGTGTTAGGAAAAATTACAGATGTCGGATGTCGGATTCATGTCAGTTTGCGTATGAAAGGTCGGATGTCGGATGTCGGATTGCAGAGTGTTAGAAGACATAAGGATAAATGATATAAAGGCCCATTTATAGGCTCCTTTCTTCCTTCTCCTTTAGTCCCCAATCTATTGTATAGGATTCTTCCTTCCTCTCTTCTCATATATATTTGTATTCTCTCTTGTATTTGATATATGAAAGACGTATATACAAGGTTCGCCCTTTGTTTTCTACATGGTATCAGAGTCAGGTTCGGCCTGTTTTCTAACCGCTCGGCTTCCCTATCCGCTCGGTTTCTCTTCTTGACTGGGCGGCTTGGTCTTCCGTCTGGCTCTCCTTTTTAACCGGGCGGTTTGTTCTTGCGGCTTCCCGTGCGCTCTATTGTTTTTCTGACCGCTCCTCTTCCTCTCTCTCGTGGCCTCCACCTCGTCTTAACCCCCCCCCCTCCTTTTATAAACCTCTCGGTCTGGTGGACCCTTCTCCCTAACCGACCGGTTTCTTCTTTCTTCCCGCCCGACTTCTCACCATCTCGCTGTGGTTTCTTCCTCTACCCGCAATCTCTCCCTCTCTGCTCTTATCGTGCGACTTCATTCCTTGTCGCTACGACTTCTTTTCCCACTACGGGCTCTTTTGAACCGCTACGAGCACCGCATCTGGTCGCGGCACCGTTCTGTGTCGCTAGTGTTATCACCGAGACCGCGTGGTTTTCCTTACCCCTGCTGCTCTCCTACCCGTTGAGGTCTCCCTTCTTCAATCTCTGCAGGCGTCCCGCTTGGCGCTCTCTTAGCCGCTGCGGCATCTCTCCTGCTGCGAGCTCCGCTCTTGATCGCGGCATCTTTTCTTGTCGATGGTGTGCTCACCGTGACCGTGCGGACTTCTCGTGTGGTTTCTTCTCTGCTTAGTCGATGCGACTTGTCATTGTCGCTAGCGGCCTCTCCTCTCTGTTGCGGGCTCCGCATATTGGTCGCGGCATCCTCCTTGCCGCTGGTGTGTTAGCACTGAGACCGTGCGGCTTCTCCTCGTGTCTCAGCGTGGCGGCTTCTTCCAGCTAACCGCTCCGCATCTTGGTCGCAGCCTCTTGCCGCTAGTGTGTTGACATCAGGACCGTGTGGCTTCTCTAGCTTTTTAGTCTTGGCGGCTTATCCTCTCTTACCGCTCCGACTCTTGGTGTGGTTTGTCTCTCCCGCCCGGTCTTGTGCCTGTTCGCTGGCCTCTGTTCTTTCTACCTGCTGCCGCTCACGGTTCTACCCGTCGCGGCCTGTTTCTTTTCGCTACGGGCTCCCTTCTACTCGCTACCTCTCACACGATCTCCTCTAGTCGTGTGCGACCTCGTCTTACCGCTAGTGCCCGCGCGGCTTCGTTTCTCGCTGCCCTCATCATTCTTCCGTAGTAGCCGCTGGTTCTGTCCGGCAAGCCGCCTGCTTCCTTGCCGCTCGGCTTCTATGCCTATTCGCAGCTCAAGGTTATGGCATCTGGTTTCACCACTGCTGATGATATTGTCGTGTTGCGTGCTCAACTCCATCAGCTTCAGGAGGTGGTTAGTCGCTCATCTGGCCCTGTGGCCTCGATCTTCACGGACGGTATATCATGCTTCTCACACAGCTCTCCCTGGATTGTGGACTCAGGTACTACACATCATCTCTCTCCGCACCAGCCGCCCAAATACTTGGATACTGCTTACCCCAAGCACATCACTGTGGCCAATACTGACAGGATCCCGGTTTCTGGCGCTGCTCATCTGCCTCTTACTCCTCTCTCCTTATCCTCAGTTCTTCATGTTCCGGGCTCTCTTTTTAATCTCCTTTCTGTTAGCCATTTTTTGCAAGACCTTGATTGTTGTGATACTTTCTCACGCTCTTCCTTTGTGGTGCAGGATCGACTAACGCAGAATATACTTGGTAAAAGACGACTGTCTAACGGGCTATATCTTCTTGATGTTCCTCCCACTGCTCTCACTATTGTCTCCACAACTGATTGGCATCATCGTGTTGGGGATGCCCCTCTTCCAATTCTCAAGAAAGCTCTTCCTACTGTCTCTCTTCAAGAGTTCTTTTGTGAATCGTGCATTTTCGGCAAACAACACTGTGTCTCTTTTTCTCCTTCATGTACCCGGAGTGATCCTCCTTTATCCTTAGTACATTCTGATATTTGAGGGCCCTATAAGGTCCCTAGTGTCTTTGGGTATCGATACTTTGTTACATTTATCGATGATTACTCACGTGTAACCTGCTTGTATTTACTTCGTGATCGTACCGAACTCTCAATCATGTTCCGCATGTTTCTTACGGAAACTTGCACTCAGTTCTCTACCTGCGTCAAAACTCTTCGTACAGACAATGCTTGTGAATATACTGATCGCATCTTTTCCAATCTATGTGTTGAGTTCGGTATTATCCATCAGACTTCATGTGCCTACACCCCTCAACAAAATGGCATCGCAGAAAGAAAAAATCGCAACCTCTTTGATGTGTCTAGATCTCTTATAATCCAAATGCAGGTTCCTCCTCTCTATTGGAACTTTGTAGTCTCTACTGCTTGTCACCTCATCAATCGCATGTCTTTGTCTATCCTCAACTTTGTGGCACCAATTACTCTCCTTTGCCCATCCACGAATCTCTTCTCTCTCACACCTCGTGTTTTTGGATGTACCTGTTATGTCCACCATCTTGGTCCTTCCACTGACAAGCTTGTCACTCGTGCTACCAAAGCTAAATTTGTTGGGTACTCACGCACTCAGAAGGGGTATGTCTGTTTTAATCCTATCACTGGAAAGGTGTTTGTGTCTGCTGATGTCTCCTATCATGAAGACCAACCATATCACATTAGTCCTTTGATCCCCTTCTTCCTCCTGCGCTACCTCGACCCATCATTCTTGTCACGTCTCTACTTCCACCACTTATATCTACTCCTCTGCTTCTGATTCCTACACCACCACCAGTACCCTCCAAACTCGTTCCCTCCAAACCTCCTATCATTGAAGTTTACACTCGTCGTCCTCCACGTCCAGCTGCCCAGCAATAGCTTCCCTCTACCGGTGTGATCTTGCGGCATGTTGATCTGGCATCCTCCTCAACGGCTCATCCTTGGCCAATTATGTGTCTCTACATCGGTTCTCTCCACCGATTCTTACCTTTGCTCTCTCTCTCATCTATCTCTATACCAAACTCTGTGCAGGAAGCTCTCCAGCATCCGGCGTGGCGTGTCTCCATGGATGAAGAAATGACTGCTCTGTGGGGTAATCATACTTGGGATCTTGTGTCTCCTCCTCCTGGCCACAGTTGTGTTAGCTGCAAGTGGATCTTTACAATCAAACATGTCGCAGATTGGACAGTTGATCGCTTAAAGGCTCGGCTTGTGGCACGGGGTTTTACTCAATAGTACGGGCTTGATTATGAGGAAACGTTCTCCCCCGTCGCGAAATTAAATACGGTTAGGGTCTTACTCTCCCTAGTTGTTCATCGTCACTGGCCCCTCCACCAGCTGGATGTCAAGAATACCTTTTTGAATGGCGAACTTCTTGAAACTGTTTATATACAACAATCGCCCGGGTTTGAGACCACGGGGCAGTCTCGTGTCTGTTTACTTCGCAAATCCATTTATGCTCTCAAACAGTCTCCACGGACGTGGTTTGGAAAATTCAGCAAGGCTGTTTGTGAGGTTGGCTTCAAACAAAGCTCGACAGATTCCTCTCTCTTCACTCGTCATCAATCAACGGGGACTATAATACTTATGTTTTATGTGGACGATATTCTGATCACTGGTGATGACTCCGCTGGGATACAACATGTTAAGCGGCATTTAAATTCTATCTTTCAAATCAAAGATCTGGAAAATCTTCGGTATTTTTTTAGACTAGAGGTAGCACGGCGACCTGATGGCATTGTCTTATCCTAGCGTAAGTATTGTATTGACCTTCTGAAAGATGTCGGTCTCTCGGGTTGCAAACCAACGGAGACCCCGATGGAAGTCAACCATATGTTGTGTGCTCAGGGATCTGAGGCTAGCTCTCTACTTCCAAATCTAGAATACTATTGTCGTCTTGTTGGAAAACCGATATACCTAATCGTTATGAGACCAGATATATCATTTGCGGTTGGAATGGTTAGTCGGTTTATGCATACCCCATGGGTTTCTCACCTTCAGGCAGTGAAACGGATTCTCAGATATCTGAAGACTGCGTCTGGGCAAGGACTTGTGTATAAGTCATCTTCCTCCCTTTCTCTTATTGCATACCCTGATGCGGATTATGCGGGCTCGTTGGATGATCGACGTTCGACTACTGGTTTTTGACTTACTTTGGAGGAAATCTTATCACATGGCAGAGTAAGAAGCAGACGGTGGTTGCTTGCTCGTCTGCTGAGGCTGAGTATCGTGCGATGGCAGCCGTTACATCAGAACTAACCTGGCTGGAAAGTCTTCTAATGGATTTGGGAGTTAGGTTGTCCTCATCATCGACGTTGTTATGTGACAGTCAAGCTGCAATACATATTGCGAAAAATCTCGTGTTCCATGAGCGGACTAAACATATTAAGGTTGATTGTCACTTTGTTCGGGAAAAGGTTCAATTAAAGATGCTAAAGCTTGAACATGTTCTTGCGTCTAGGCAAGTTGCTGACATCATTACCGAGGCATTACCTCGCAAATTGTTTTACCAGTTCTTGTCCAAGCTTGGTGCCTACGACTTGTGCGCTCCAGCTTGCGGGGGAGTGTTACAAGACATAAGGATAAATGATGTAAAAGCCCATTTATAGGCCCCTTTCTTCCTTCTCATTTAGTCTCACATCTATTGTATAGGATTCTTCTTTCCTCTCTTCTCCTATATATTTGTATTCTCTCTTGTATTTGATATATGAAAGAAGTATATACAAGGTTCTCCCTTTGTTTTCTACACGGGATATTTTACAATGCTGGATTGCGGAGGATATTTTACAATGTCATATTTTAATATTTAAATAAATGTATTCATATATATACATATTATTTGTAAATATGTACAATTGTTCACATAATGTATATAAATTATACAATAAAAATATACACACATAATGTATGTTTATAAATTACATAAGAGAGAGACTATGAAGCCAGTAAACAACATAAAGAGCAACAAATGAGAGCAAGATGAGAAAGTTGTCAAAGCTAGGCGCAGAGAGATGCATGAAATGTAGCACATAATAAAATATTACTGCTCGGTCGCTTAAAAGAAATAAAAAACATATTTTTAATACTCTTGTCAATCTGCCTCGAAACCCGATATATCGTATGATATTTTAAAAAACGATATTTTTGCATAAAATGTCGATGTCATGACGTTTTATCTCCAAAACATTTATGTTGGATGACATATCGACCAACATTAACAACACTGGTGTTAGGTAACATAAATATAGTTAATTTTCTAGGCCAGTATGTAAATAAACATAATAACGACAATTTTGATAAAGTTTACCTTCCCGTCCTATGGGAGAGTTTAACCTTCGTAAGTGCGACAAAGTAGATGCATATGTGAGGCGATTCAACACCTGTGAAAAAATTATTTTATAATAGTGCATTCAAGGAAAAAAGTATGAGAGGAGTAAGGATTGGCAAGGAACCGAGAAACACCTGTGAAACCCCGGCTCTTGTGCCAGCTTGATTTGCTTGACCCCAATTCCCAGTAGCAAGGGAATACTTGAGACCACTTGTTATGGTTTTTGCTTTAATGGCAAATTGCAAATTAACATCTTTCCCGTTATCAACACACTTCCATGGCAAGAAAAAAATAAGAAAATTAAAAAGATACACCTTGAAAAAACTATGCTTCAAGATAAACATGTTGCAAGCTTCAAACCTTTTGAACATACGATCTCACATCCCGTGTTAATTTCCTGAACAACTACATTTCAAAACAACCAAAAAATCAGAGAAAGCAAGAAATAAACCAATATATCAAAATTGAAATTCATAAGATCCTCAAAACAAACCATTCTGAATAATCCACCAAGTAAAGGACCTGCTAGATCCAACCTCTTATTTCCATAATGGTCCCTATCATCTTCAGGTCTTCGACCAAGAGCGCATAATAACAACCGGTGAATGATATATCTGAAAAAACCGCAAGCAATGGAAGTCTTAAACGCGTAACATTTCCATTATAAATAGACCATGGACAGGATAACAAACAACATACCCAAAATAGTATGCTTTTTTTGTTTCACAGTACTCTCCTACACCAACATGCGGAAGCATTTCTTTTTGAAGAATTTCTTTCGCATATCTACAGGAAAAAATTAAAAATATATATATAATTTTGGATAACATATGGCAAGCTCCTCATGTATAATGAAAGGAAAACAGAATGGTGATGGGCATACTTCATTCGCTTCTCTCTAGTCACACCAACAGTTGTTCCACGCTTCCCTATGTAATCCAGTGCCACCTAAAAAAGTGAGTGCAAAATAAATAAGACTGGCATTCATTTATAAGTGAAATTGCAGTTCGTAAAGGATGTTGAGAAAATGGTAAAATGTGTTACAATGTAGAATTATAAAAAAAATACAGACGATGAAGTACATGATAAGAAATGGTGAGGGTTGAGTTAGGTAGAAGGACAACATAAAATTTAGTCACTCTTACGAATATGTATCATTTGAGAAATTGTGCAAAAACTAAGTTGTTCCCCGTAAGGAACGCATTGTGTGGCCCGAATGCAGCATCGTGGCAAGTGACTCTACATCTCCAAGGCTTGGGTGTTGAGTTAACTATGCAAGAGTACTCGGCATATGGTCCGAATGCGGCGACTTGGCAAGGACCGTTGCACCTCCCAGAGGACTTGGGTGTAGAGTTAAAAATGCAAGAGATCTCACATTAATCACATACTAGGCGTCCTAGGAAAATAGATCTTAGGATTTGTGTTCGACTTAGGTTTTGAAGTTGAAATATAGGTACACTAACGAAATAAACGGTGGAAGTAATGAATACGATATTTAGAAGGATAAATATTGTATCTACAAGAGACTAAATGTTGACCCTACTGAATTTGATAGCTACTTTGAACCACAACAATGACGAAATCTTAGATCAAAACTTGTAGGACTCTAAAAATTATTTTTGGGCTATTACTCTAATTTGCACAGTCTGCAGCAGGTACGGGGAGTGGAGCTTGCGGATGATGGAGGGGTCGGGGAGTAAGGGTTGTCGGTAGGATTAGCAGCAGGAGAAGGGATCAGGTGGAGCAGGGCTATAATATGGATTTTGTTGGGCTACGGAAGGAAGAAACCCAACAAGTAGATGGTCGGCTTCAGGCACGGGAGAGGGGAACAAGGGGCAGTGCAATCTTCTGGATAGGGGTAGTGTGGTTGCGGGCTTTAACAAGATTGGCGGGATGTTTGCACGTAAACCGTGCGGTGAACGGTAGGGATGGAATGGCTATGATAAGGATACAAGGGAAATAAAGGGAGTTTACCTAGGAGTCTTCACTTATGGCCTTACGGAGTCCTCACCAAAAAACGATCGTGGTAATCTGAGAAGAACTCCAAATTAAGCAATACCAGTCGGTATCCCTTCTCTACTCTTATTTATAACATAACAAGATTAGACCATCCTACTATCAATGTCTATGATTGAGCGTTTATGTCAGGGGATCAATCTCACTAAATAATAACAAGAAATAACAAGGTAATGCATAAAAAAGTATGTAAACAAAATTTTGGACACATTTGTGGAGTCGATTAAGATGTGAGAAGCTCGACTACGATGGTGCATTCATGTACAAAGGAGACCATTGAGGCACCTGTTAGGTGTTGTGAGAGTTTAGTCACTAGGCATGTTAAACAGGAGGGGTAGACCAATAAAGGCTTTGAAAGAAACTATAAGAAAAGGCATGACGTACTTAGGCATTCGTAAGATCATATGACTAAAGATAGCGCACAATGGCGACAAAAGATCCATATATCTGACCCCATTATAGTGGGATAAACTGATAAAGGCTTGAGTGCTATGAAGCACGGATACTTCCCCAAAGGCAGTGTACCCGTACCGGATACATATCCGGTACCGGTACGTACCAGATACTCGACGGATACACCTATGCGGGCACACTTGGACTTAGCACATTGTTCTACATATTGTGATAGGAGTTTATTTTTCTAGAGTAAACAGAAATTGGTTCTATGCTAGTAAGAGTTTGTACATTCAATTAAGTTGTGAATCTGTACCGAGTATGTTTCTAAGACGGGTACGTTTCTGTTACAAGTACGTGTATTGAACGTGTTGATAAGACGCAAGTTATTAACAAAACATCTAACTTGCCTCTAGACTGACCGAAGATTGAAGATATTGATCTCCAGCAATAAAAAAGAAAAAAATACTGATGAGTAGACTTAAAATTTTATCTCTTTTGATTAAACATTTAAGATGTTAACTTTTGTAATATTTACGAATGCTTAATGTTTCAAAAGTTCTGGTTACGTTGCATTGATTTGTGGACTTGTACTTCAATTTATGATTTTGTTACGTGCCAATTTCGGTGGGTTGTCGGAGGGCTACGGGTAGAGGATACAAGGGATTAAATCCCTAGAAATGGTGGAGGAGACGAGAGAAGAAGAAAACCGTAGAAGGGAAGGGGGAGAGAAGAGAAGAGCTTAGGATGAGAAGAGAAATCTGATAACTATGTTGCATGAGAATTACAAGACCCCCAAAGGCCCTATATATATGTGTCGATGGCATAACCGTAAATAATACATATTGTTAGAAGATATAAGGAAAATTGATGTAAAGGCCCATTTATAGGCTCATTTCTTCCTTCTCCTTTAGTCCCACATCAACTATATAGGATTCTTTCTCCTTCTCTTATCATATATATTTGTTCTCTCTTGTATTTGAGACATGAAGTATATACAAGGTTTGCTCATTGTTTTCTACATGGTATCAGAGTTAAACGGTCTGGCCTGTATCTAGTCGTCCAGTACTTCTGTTTAACAAGGCGGCTTGCTTTTTCTGCTTACTGCTCGATTTTGCAGCTTCCCACTTTTTCTAACCGTCTCCTTCTCTCCTGTGAATCCACCTCCTCCTCTTCTACAATCTTTTATAGCCTTCCTCTCTCTGGCTCGTGGACCCCACTCTCGTACGGTTAGTTTCCTTCTAACCATCACAGGCTACTCTCTACCCACTGCGGTCTTCCCTCTTCTCGTAGTTAGATCTAACTGGATCTAACCGTCTGGCCTATATTTCTAACCACTGCGACCTCCTTTCTTTTCTTGCCGCGTGGTCTTCTTGTCGCAAGGTATTCTTCCTTGGCTGCTCGCACGGACTGCTTCCTCCTATCTTGGTGTGGTTTGCTGCTAACCGCCCGACCTTTGCTCTTGTTGCGGTCAGCTTCTTACCGCTCGGTCTAGTGCTTGTTCGTCGACCTCTTCTTCTCGCTGGCCCCATTCTTGCTTTGTCGATTTGCCGCTCTGCAGCTGGAGGCTTTCAGTTCATCGATGCGGTCTGTTTAACCGCGCGATCTGTTATTGTCGGTTTAGTGGCCACGATCTAACTGTCGTGGATTGTCGACTTCTCTCTGTTGTGGCCTCTTTCTCTGTCCGGAAGTCGCGGCTTACCGCACGATCTCTTCTGGTCGCGTGCGACGTCTTCTTACTGTCGTTGCCTACGTGGCTACTTCTACTAGCTGCTATCGGCGCTACTTCGATAGTAGTCGTTGGTTCTATTCGGCAAGCCGCGTGCCTTCTTGTCGCCCGGTTACTGTGCGTAGTTGCAGCTCAGTAATATGGCATCTGATTCCACAACTACTGTTGATTCTTCTCCTCTTCCAGGCTATCCTCGTGCTGCTCCTCTTGAGCTTCGGGATGAGCTACGCATTACTACTATTTCTCTTCGTGGAAAAAAACTGTGGAATGGGTACACTCCGTTCGTCGTGTACTACAAACTAAAGGTTTCCTTCATCATCTCACCAGGCCTCATCCCACTGAACCCACTGATGAGTGGATCCATGACGACGGACAGGTTCAATATTGGCTTCTCAATTTTCTGGACACCAAGCCCTATCGTATGGCCATGTATCATGAGACGGCTCACGCTATGTGGACAGATCTTCATTCTCTCTACTCTGGGAAGAACAGTGCACTTGTTTGACATTATTATTGATCTTCAGTCCCTCGACGCTGGTGTTACTGGAGACATCACTTCTTTTGTTGTGTGGGCTAAAACCCTTATTGAGGCTTGGATCCAGCATCAGCCCCCCCACCACGGACTTGATGACTCAACGGCAGCAGAAGAAGGCATTGGGGATTGCCATGATGATGGACCGTGTTCCCCCACATCTTCATAGTGTTCGCGCTCATGTTCTATCATACGTCGTTACTCCATCCATCTCGGATGTGTGCTCGATGCTTCTGAAAGTTACTCCTCTGGATGCTCCGCCTTCTTCTCCCGCTCTTCTTCAGCAGCACGTGGCCACTCTTGCTCCATCTACTCGTGGTCCACCGGCTTGTGGTGGTCGCCAGTCTCGGGAACGCGGTCGTGGTGGTCGAACTCTCTTTAAGTGCTCTTACTGCAGCAAGGATGGTCATCTGGAGGTCACCCGCTACCGCAAACATGGCCTGCCCCCTCACCTTACTGCAACGGTCGCTCTCACACCTCCCTCCGCCACTAGTGATGATATTGTTGTGTTAAGTGCTCAACTCTATGGGTGCAAGTTGAGTTGAGTCGGCTCGAGAGCTCGACGAGCTGGCTCGAAAAAAACTCGACTCGAGCTCGAGCTCGACGAGCTCGAGCTTGCTGTCGAGCCGAGCTCGAGCCCAGTAACCCTTGTTCATGGGCTCGCGAGCCGGCTCGCGAGCTTTTATATATATATATATATATATTTATATATATATATATATATATATATATATATATAATATAATATAATATAACATATCATATTAATATAATAAATATATTATAATATACATTATATTAATTAGGCAACCTATTAATTACTGTCTGCGGCAGCCTGCAGAACCCGCTAATCGAGGCATCATCCTTCACGGAGTTGACGGCTGGCTTCAGAATTCAGAGTTTAATAATTATATATTTATATAATATATTATAATATTAATAATTATTATTAATAATATTTACGCATCGTCTTCCTCGCGAGAGCAGGAAGCCTGCGGACTGCGGACTGCGATTGAGGAACAGCGAGCAGCGGATGGTGGACGACGAGCCCGAGGATAAACCCTTACAAACCGGCGACGACGAGCGGCGGACGATGACAGAGGAGGGCTGGCGAGCTCTGGCTTTCAATCGTGGAACTTACCGGGCTCGCCGAGCTCTGGCGAGCTCGATCTCGAGTCTATTCACCACGGGCTCGTCGAGCTCGAGCTCAAAAAAATAGCTCAAGCTCGAGCTCCAAAAAAATAGCTCGAGCTCGAGCCGGCTATTTTTGATGAACTCGACTCGAGCTCGGCTCGTTTGCAGCCCTACTCAACTCCATCAGCTTCAAGGGGTGGTTAGTCGCTCCTCTGGCTCCGTGGCCTTGATCTCCAATGAAGGTATATCTTGCCTCTCACACAGCTCTCACTGAATTGTGGACTCGGGTGCTACACATCATCTCTCTCCGCATCGGCCGCCTAAATATTTAGATATTGCTTACCCCAAGCACATCACTGTGGCTAATGGTGACACGATCCCGGTTTCTGGCACTGCTCATCTGTCTCTTACTCCTTCCATCTCCTTATCCTCAGTTCTTCATGTTTCGGGCTCTCCTTTTAATCTACTTTATGTTAGCCGTCTTACACAAGATCTTGATTGTTGTGTTACTTTCTCACGCTCTTCATTTGTTGTGCAGGATCGACTAACACAGAATATACTTGGAAGAGGGCGACTGTCTAACGGGTTGTATCTTCTTGATGTTCCTCCCGCTGCTTTCACCACTGTCTCCACCACTGATTGGCATCGTTGTTTTGGGCATGCCCCTCTTCCAATTCTCAAGAAAGCTCTTCCTACTGTTTCTTTTCAAGAGTTTTTTTTATGAATCTTGTATTTTTGGCAAACAACACCGGGTATCTTTTTCTTCTCCATGTACTCGGAGCGATGCTCCATTATCTTTAGTACATTCTGATATATGGGGGCCCTATAAGGTCCCTAGTGTTTTAGGGTATCGGTACTTTATTATCTTTATAGATGATTACTCGCGCGTTACCTGGTTGTATTTACTTCGTGATCATACCGAACTCACTACATTCCGTACGTTTCTTACAGAAACTCGCACTTTTCTACCTGTGTAAAAACACTCCGTACAGACAATGCTCGAGAGTATACTGGTCGCACCTTCTCCAATCTGTGCGCTGAGTTCGGTATTATACATCTGACTTCATGTGCCAATACTCCCAACAGAATGGCATAGCGGAACGGAAAAATCGTCACCTCCTTGATGTGGCTAGATCTCTGATGATCCAAATACAGGTTCCTCCTCTCTATTGGAACTTTACAGTTTCTACTGTTTGTCACATCATCAATCGCATATCTTCGTATGTCCTAAACTTTGTGGAACTCATTACTCTCCTTTACCCATCCACGACTCTGTTCTCTCTCACACCTCGTGTGTTTGGGTGTACCTGTTATGTCCACCACTTTGGTAATTTCAATAACAAGTTAGCACTTCGTGCTACCAAAGCTATGTTTGTTGGGTACTCCCGCACTCAGAAGGGTTGTCTGCTTTTACCCTACTACTGGTAAGGTGGTTGTGTATGCTGATGTCTCCTTTCATGAAGACCAACAATATCACACCAGTCCTTCTGATCCCTTTTTTCCTCCGCTACCTCGGCCCACAGTTCCAGTAACGTCTCTGCTTCCACCACTTCTCCCTACTCCTCCTCTGCTTCTAATTCCTACACCACCACCAGTCCTCTCCAAACCTCCTCTCGTTCAGGTGTACACTCGTCGTCCTCCACATCCAGAGGCCCTGCAGCAGCTTCCCTCTACCGGTGTGATCTCGCGGCCTGTTGATTCGACATCCCCCTAGACGGCTCATCCATTGACCAATTATGTCTCTCTACATCGTCTCTCTCCAACTTTTTTACCTTTGCTCTCTCCATCTCCTCTCTCTCTCTCTATACCTAACTCTGTGCAGGAAGCTCTCCAACATCCGGGGTGGTGTGCCGCCATGGATGAAGAAATGACTGTTCTGTGGGGTATTCACACTTGGGATCTTGTGTCTCTTCCTCCTGGTCACAATTGTGTTAGCTGCAAGTGGATCTTTACAATCGAACATGTCAGGGATGGGACAGTTGATCGATTAAACGCTCGGCTCGTGGTACGGGGTTTCACTCAACAGTACGGCCTTAATTATGAGGAAACGTTCTCCCGTGTCGCAAAATTAAATTTGGTTCGGGTCTTGCTCTCCTTAGATGTTCATCGACAGTGGCCCCTCCATCAGCTGGATGTCAAGAATGCTTTCTTGAATGGTGATCTTCTTGAAACGGTGTACATGCGTCAACCACCCGGGTTTGAGACCACGGCGGAGTCTCGTGTATGTTTACTTCGCAAATCCATTTATGATCTCAAACAGTCTCCACGAGCGTGGTTTGAAAAATTCAGCAAGGTCGTTCATGAGTTTGGCTTCAAACAGAGCGCAGCAGACTCCTCTCTGTTCACTAGTCACCAATCAACTAGGACTATAATACTTCTGATTTATATGGACGATATTTTGATCACTGGTGATGACTCCGCTGAGATACAACATGTTAAGCAACATTTAAATTCTATCTTTCAAATCAAAGATTTGGGAAATCTTTGATATTTTCTTGAACTAGAGGTAGCACGGCGACCTGATGGCCTTGTCTTATCCCAGTGTAAGTATTGCATTGATCTTTTGCAAGATGTTGGTCTCTCGGGTTGCAAACCTGCGGAAACCCCAATGGAAGTCAACCACATGTGTGCTCAGGGATCTGAGTCTGATTCTCTACTTCCCAATCTGGAATACTATCGTCGTCTTATGGGAACACTATCATATTCTCAGGTATCTGAAGACTGCCCCTGGGCAAGGACTTGTGTATAAGTCATCTCCTTCTCTTTCCCTTGTTGCATACTCTGATGCGGATTATGCGGGCTCATTGGATGATCGACGATCTACTACCGGTTTGTGTACTTACTTTGGAGGAAATCTTATCACATGATGGAGTAAGAAGCAGTTGGTGATTGCTCGCTCTTCTGCTGAGACTGAGTACCGTGCGATGGCGGCTGTTGCATCAGAACTAACCTAGTTTGAAAGTCTTCTAATGGATTTGGGAGTTAAATTGTCCTCACCTTCAATGTTGTTTTGTGACAGTCAAGCTGCAATCCATATTGCAAAGAATCTTGTGTTCCTGCTTCCGGGTAAGTTGTTGACGTCCTTACCAAGGCATTATCTCGCAAATTGTATTATCGGTTCTTGTCCAAGCTTGGTGCCTACGACTTGTACGCTCCAGCTTGTGGGGGAGTGTTAGAAGATATAAGAAAAATTGATGTAAATGTCCATTTATACGCCCATTTCTTCTTTCTCCTTTAGTCTCACATCTTTTGTATAAGATTTTTTCTCCTTTTCTTCTCCCATATATTTGTACTCTCTCTTGTATTTGAGACATGAAGAAATATATACAAGGTTTGCCCATTGTTTTCTACACATACATCAAATATTAAAACGCTACAACACGACTCGATACAACACAAACACTACGACACGACTTGATACAACACAACTCAACATAATAATAATAATAATAACGGACGGCAGATCCGTAACATCCTATCCGTCCTTCAAAACGAGCTTGCCCGCAAGCTCGAACTCCAAGCGGATGGTCGGCGACAGGAACAGATCCGTCGGGGTCAGCGGAGCATGAGCCAGCAGAAGAGGCAGTGATGTGGCCGGTGAAAGAGGCAAGGCAGGGGCCGGCGGAGTTAGAGCAGGTAGAGGAGTCGGTGACGACGACGGAGACGGCGACGACGGAGGTGGCGGGGACGACGGCGGTGGCGGCGACGACGGCAGCGGTGATGTTGCCGGAGGGGGCGGCAATGCCTGGGTTGGCAGAGTAAGAGCCGTTAGAGGAGACGGCGACAGCAGCGAAGGCAGCAGTGGCGGTGGCGGTGATGTTGTCGGAGGCGGCGGCAATACTGGGGTTGTCGGAGTAAGAGCCGTTAGAGGAGGCGACGACGGTAGCGACGGCGGCAGTGGCGATGACGGCAGCGGTGGCGGCAGTGACGACGACGGCAGTGATGGCGGCAGTGGCGGCGACGACGGTGGTGCGTCATGAACAACGAAGGATGGTGGTGGCACCGTCATTAGAGCGGGGGGAGACGACGACTCCCACTCCGATGTTGGAAGCAACAGCGGTGACGGCAGGAACAGCGGCAGCGACGGTTTCACGAGGCGAGTCAGTGGGGATAGAAAGGCGAGTCAGGGAAGCATGCAGTCGAGTCGCGCCTTGAAGTTATCGAGCCGAGCGAGTATTTGGGCGAAGAGATCCACGTTGGCGGCGGAAAATAGAGTGGACATGATGAGAATGAGGAATAATTAATTAACTAATTGAATAATTAGGTAATAATTAGGAGAAGATTTGGGATATAATTAATCTTGGTGATTAATTAAGTAGGAGAAGAAGGGAGAGGCGGTGGCCTGCTGGAAGATATAAAAAAAGAATTGCGCGGTTTGGGAGAGGCAGGAGGTGTGGGCAACAGTGGCGGTGGGCTCCAGATTCTAAAAAAAATTAAAAAAAAAAAGGGGAAAAGATTGGTTGGTACAGGGGATGGGAGAGGTAACGTGCAGGCGAAGGAAAAATTGATGGGGCCAGGAAAAATAACATAAAAGAGGAAAGATGGGAGAATACGAGAGAGAGCGGTTTGGGAGAAAAAAATAAAGTGAAAAGGGTGGGGATGAGTAAATAGGACGTAGAGGGGTCGGGCGGTCTGCTCGAGACAGTGGTTCGAGGCAGGCGAGGGGCAAAGAGTGAGTACGCGGCGTCGTGGAAGAACGAGCGCGCGGAGGGCTGCTGCGGAGTGAAGGAGAAGACACTGGAGTGCGTTCAGGGAGTCGTGCGGACGGGATGAGGCAGAGAACTGCGAGTCGCAGAGATTTATGCGGGAACAGAAGGAGGGGGAGCAGCATTGGGTCGGCGGACTAGTCGGACGATTCTTGGAAGGTGTCGGGCTTGGTGGACGGAGAAGATGATGTAGAAACTGCGTACACAATCGAGGAAGAGCAGCGGGAGAGTGTAGTTGAGGAAGAAGAGCAGTCGGGGAAGAGGGGGCGTTGGATGCGCCAACAGAGCGTGCGGGGGCTGGAGGCAGGCAGCGACTGCTGGATGCCGTGAAGAATCGGAGGTCGGTGGTTGACGTCGATGGATGGGCTTCGGCGAGCCTGTTGGAGGAACTGGAGTTTCGGCCCTGCTGGCGATGGAGAAGCAACAGCGGCGGCTTGTCGGAAGGGAGGATGGCTTGCGAAAACTCAGTGGTTGAGGGGAGGAAAGAGCCTCTGATACCAAGTTTGTTACATGCCTATTTCGGTGGGTTGTCGGAGGGCTGCAGGTGTAGGATACAAGGGATTAAATCCCTATAAATGGTGGAGGAGGTGAGAGAAAAAGAAAACCTTAAAAGGGAAGGAGGAGAGGAGAAGAGCTTAGGATGAGAAGAAAAATCTGAAAACTTTCTTGCATAAGAATTACAAGACCCCCGAAGGTACTATATATAGGTGTCGATGGCATAACCGTAAATAATACATACATCAAATATTAAAACGCTACGACACGACTCGATACAATACGACTCGGCATAAAAATAATAATAATAACGGACAGCGGATCCGTAATAGATTTTTGTTTGATGTTTTGATGTTTTGAGAACTACTTATTGCACTTATGATATATATATATATAATTTGTTATAGTGTATCATGTCGTACATGTATCCTCGTTTTTTTAAATTTTGTCGTACCGCCGTACCGGGTACGTATCATACCCGGTACACGTACCCATACCGTTGCTTCCTACCTTGAGTGTTGTATTCGTGGAGTCGGATCGGCGATCCGGTCAAGCTCAATTGCGTGAATACATGAACATGGGTCCCACCTTATGATGATTCACATGTGGTGGATGATCCCCACCAAGTTTGGAGGGGAGGGAAGACTCAGAGGAGAGGATTAGGGGTTCTTACGTAGTTTTGAAATTTCCTGTAACAGTTTTCTAGCCATTCTAAAACTTCCTTACTAATTCAATGATAATACCTAGTTTTTAGGTAAACAAACATACAATGATCAACATTGTCTAATCGCAATCATAAATTTAAAGATGAAGTCAAATAAATTAAGATAAATCATAACGAATCTACAATCCACTAAACAATAAGGCGATAATATATAAGTGGTGCTACGATAGCATGTTACAGATATTTCATAAAAAATAGTAATTTATGCTCCTTCAAATTGTAAGTTTATCGTATCTCTACTTATCATTCTCATTAGTTTAAATGAACTATGATGGGGATCCATCAGATCGTGCACCAGGACGGATTCGCCGCAAGGCGGGACCCACTTTTGTGTATTCGCGCAAGACAACTTGATCGGAACGTCGATCCGGATTCGCGGATGTGTCCGGATCCGCGGATGTCTCCGGATCGGCGGATGTGTCCGGATCCGCATTGCGAGTTGAGATCATATATTACTTTATATATTTCAATTTATTATTGTTATATTTATGTATTTTTCTCATCGACCAATCATAGTCGTTGATTGGGATGTCCTACTCTTCTTATTATTATAAATAGAGGTGTTAGGGGCTGAATGAAGGTATTGCAGAATTATGGAGTCTTCTTCCCGGATTCCAGCGATCACCCCATGGTGATGACGTCGTGGAGCCCTAGGTGACGACTCCTAGGTGGTGTTCTTCCTCCCCAAGGTTTGTATCAACCCTAGCCTTCATCCCCCCCCCTCCAAAGACCTAGCCTCACCCTCCACAAGCCCCAAACTGTTGTTGACCCCTCTTATATTCTCGGCGGCCTGCTGCAAGCCGCTCCTCTTGTTTTCCCCGAACCAGTCAGCAGTCGGATCCAGATCTCCCTCCCTGGACTCCAGCAACCGACTGACCTCCCTGCACCCAGCCACCCGTCGTCCAGCTTCCTCCCAACAAAACCCAAAACCACCCCCTCCTGTCCTTCCTACAGCCACTCCTCTCTTCCCCACTCACACTAATTTATTTTCCCTTGGTTTTCCCTTCCCCTTCCGTGGATCCACTTCCCTACACCCCTTATTCTCAAGATCGGTCCAGATCTGAGAATTGCAGCCTCTGATCCATTATTTCCACCACCCGTACACCACCCTCTAGCCTGGATCCGACCCCAAACAGCGGATCTATCCTTCCATGGCCCAGATATACTCGTACGTGGCCGGATCTACACATTTCTTGTCCGATCTCATCATCTACCGCCAAGGACAGCCGCTGCAATCGTTGTCACGCCGCCGGTTCCACCTTCGATCGTCGATCTACGCGTCCGGATCTGAATTCTTCAGTGCCTCGATCAGCCAGCTACTTTGGTGAGCCCTTATTATATTGGAATATTTGAATCTTGATTATTATTGGATTGTTTGCGTGCTTTGCTTGGATTAGCGTTTGTGGAACTTTGTTACGATTCACTAATAATTTGCAGGAATGGTTTATTCGCCACACGCTTAGCTTTGACCCTCCGAGCGGAGGAAAGCCATTACAAAATTGCTTAAAATTAAATGCTCGTTCTCTGCTCATTTATTGATTTGCGTGGTGTTAATATTTTCATTGCTTTGAATTATTTGTCGCTGACATCGACGGTTGCATTGCATTTATATTAGGGTTTGTGTGTCGCATTCGCATTCCTCCCCTAATAGCCTTTGTTTTGTGCACCCCTAGCCTACTCTACATCAAACTAGTTCTTAGATTATTCAGAAAAACAACTAATTCATTTTGTATACTTCATTCTACAACAACTTCTGTCAATACCCTCAAGAGCATGGGGTTTTAAAAGCCCACTGCATTAAAGAATTGGTCCAATAATGCTTGGCATGCTTATGCTAAGAACTTGGCTGAATAAGAAAATGCAAGTAAAAAACTACACTAACAAGAAAAAACAGAGATAACGTGAGCATTCAAAATAAAGCAGTATGACAAATTTCATTCTTTTGTTAAATCCATAATACAATGAATATCATGAAAGAAATTTATTGGATTATTTCCAAAAATTAGAAGTGAACTGAGCTATAAAAACATTTTAAGTAATCAACATCTAATTACAGCAAAAGAAATATATTGGATTAGTTCTTCGCACCTAGACATGTGAAGCCTTTAAAACATGTGGGCCAACCCAACATCACTATTACACTGAAATCAGTATACGCCATGATAGATCCAGAAAAACAAAAAAATGGCATCCCTTGCAGATGAAATACCGTTTAGATAAATAGATACCATTTATTGGTAGTTATTACGCATTCCCATTTCAGTACAAAAAAGGTTTTATTTAAGCAAGTATTTGCTCCTTGCATTTTTGTCTGGCATGTTCACACTGTCAAGTTTAAATGACATATCAAAGATAAATCAAATATTGAATCGACAAAGAATATTGGATCTGTATTTTTCAGCATTCTCAATTTGTTAACGGAACCCAAATTAATTAATAAATAGCACTTTCTATGATTACTCTTCAATCCCTTCTCTGCATACCCTATGAAATTCATCCATCAAACCCCTACATGTTCTTTCCATTATCTCCAGTAGAGCATAAAGCTACTAACTTTTCAAATTCATCATGGATAATCTATCTGAAAGTGAGTTCAGTTATCAATACTTTTTGGATGTGGTTGCACATCGTACTTAGAATGTGGATTAATAGAAATTTGTCTTGCTAGATAAGGAAATCATTACCCTACAACAACATCAACACTCAAGCCTTTTATCCCACCATAGTGGGGTCAACTATATGGATCGCCATTGCGCCTTATCTTTAGTCATAATCTGTTACGCCCCCGCTACGCTTTATGGGTCGCCACTATGTTCGGAGGAGCAAGGATGCGCTAAACAACGGGGCTGAACCTTCCGGTTCAGCCCCCAATCAGTGAACCGGCCGGCCAGGGGCTGAACCAGGCGGGTTCAGCCCCCTTGGGAGGGGCCGGCCGGCCCTTCCAGGCCCGGATATAAATATATCCGGGCAGCCCCCTTTGGGGGTTTATGCAGAGTATGATCAGGTAGCCTCCTTCTTCTTCCTAACCCTAAATCTTCTCTTAATCCCTAGATCTTTCTCTCTTAGTTGCTCCTTAGTAGTTTCTCCCTTAACATTTGGTATCAGAGCCTTCGTCCATGGTGACCACTCGCACTCAAGAGGAGTCCTCACGGATTGAAACCCTAGAGGAGAGCGTTGTTGGCCTAACCGATTCGATGGCGGCCATGGAAGGGCGGATGGAGGCCCGGATGGAGGAGTTGAAGGCGTTGTTGAAAGGAAAAGAACCGGCTAGTGAGGATTCGGCCGGATCGGGCGCGGAACTCGGCGGAACTGGCGGAAATCCACCCGGCGCGGGTTCGGCAGCCGCGTACGGCGGTCTGGCGGGTCCGATTCCGCCCGGAATCGGCGCAGGAGGGTCCGGCGGCCCTGGATGGGCGGCGTACGGGCCAGCAGGGGGCTCGGCAGCGCTGCAGGGGGGCTTCGCGGGGCCGATTCCGCCCGGATTCGCGGCAGGCGGGTTCGGCGAGCCGGGACTGGGTCGCGGCCAGGGGCGCCGGGGCTGGGAGGAACCCGGTGGGGTTCGGCGGCCACCCGATGTTACGGGACAGCCAAGGGGAGGGCTCCTCCCTCCTCCTCGTGGATTTGGGGCACCGGGAGTGGCCGGTTTTGGCCAAGGATGGGGCGGCCAGCCACAACCCCCTCCTTGGGGAGCAGGTCCGCATCAAGGCTACGGCGGTTTCGAGCAAGGGGAGCCCGCAAGACGGGAAGGCGGTCAGGGGGGACACCGTTTAACTCCCGGATTAACTCGGATGTACTTTCCGGAGTTCGAGGGCGGCGACACCTTGGAGTGGATCCAAAAGGCGGAACTATTTTTCCAATACCAGGAGGTGCCTGAAGGCCAGTGGGTGCAGTTAGCGTCCTTCCATTTGAAGGACGACGCTTTCCAGTGGACGCAGTGGTTCCTGCGAGGGCGGGAGTACGTGCCTTGGGGGGAATTTGTGGAGGGTTTTTCGGCCAGGTTTGGCCCATTGGAGTACGAGAACTTTGAGGCCCTCCTTCAGAAGCTTCGTCAAAAAGGGTCGGTGATGGAGTATCGTACGGAGTTCGAGAAGTTGGCAAATCGGGTTCAGTGGTCAGAGCGGACACTCTACAGCTGTTTCATATCTGGTCTCAAGGAGCACATTCGTGACGAGGTGCAAGCACTCATGCCTCGATCATTGAACCACGCGATTACCTTGGCTCGTATACAGGAGGAGAGGTTCAACCGGCAGAGGGCTCGCACCATGAGTACGAGAACTTTGAGGCCCTCCTTCAGAAGCTTCGTCAAAAAGGGTCGGTGATGGAGTATCGTACGGAGTTCGAGAAGTTGGCAAATCGGGTTCAGTGGTCAGAGCGGACACTCTACAGCTGTTTCATATCTGGTCTCAAGGAGCACATTCGTGACGAGGTGCAAGCACTCATGCCTCGATCATTGAACCACGCGATTACCTTGGCTCGTATACAGGAGGAGAGGTTCAACCGGCAGAGGGCTCGCACCATGAGTAGGCCGGCTTTGACCCCTGCGACCGCAGCACGACGGGAGCAGCCTAAGGGTACCAAGCCGACTGTGACTCGGTTATCTTGGAGTGAGTTATCCGCTCGAAAGGAGAAGGGTCTGTGCTTTAACTGCGACGAGAAGTTTGTGCCAGGTCATAAATGCCAGAAGATACAGGTGTTCATGTTGCATCAAGATGCGGAAGAGCAGGCTCCGGATGAGGAGCTGGAGGTAGATGTGGAGGAAATTGAGTTCGGGGTTTCTATACATGCTCTTGAGGGTTGCGCTCCCCCGCTTACTATGCGGCTGGCGGGCTGAATTGCCCAAGAAAGAGTTACCATTCTGGTGGACAGTGGGAGCACCCACAACTTCATACATCCCGATGTGGCACGACGAGTTGGGCACGTGATTGACAGGGGAGCTGCCTTTCACGTTATGGTGGCGGATGGCAGCAGGCTGCAGTGCGAGGGGGTGCTGCGGGGAGTGGAAATGCGGATACGTGACTATGTGGGAAGGACTGACGTCTACCTGTTACCTATTCGGGGCTCAGACATGGTGCTGGGAGTTCAGTGGTTGCGCCAGTTACAGCGGGTGACGTTTGACTGGAAACAAATGACTATGGAGTTTGGGCACGGAGAAAAACAGTTTTGCCTGCAAGGGATCATGTCATCTCCTGTTAAGGAGGTTTCTCTTCGCAGCTTGCAGCGGTTGAGCGGGGACGGACAGCTGATGGCCGTCCTTCGGGAGGTCCAGACCGGCAATTCCACGCCTTCTGAGGTACCGGTTCAGTTACAGTTACTTCTGACAGATTATGCTGATGTTTTTCAGGAGCCACGTACTTTGCCACCGCCGCGGTTTCGAGACCACCGTATTCCGCTCAAGGCGGATGTCGAGCCGACGAATGTTCGGCCGTACCGTTACCCACACGTGCAAAAGGCGGAGATTGAACGGAGTGTCCGCGAGATGCTGGAGGCCGGCATCATTCGGCCGAGTACGAGCTCCTTCTCGGCTCCTATCATTCTGGTCAAGAAAAAAGACGGGTCTTGGAGATTCTGCGTGGACTACCGGGCCTTGAACGGCGCTACTGTCAAAGATAATTTCCCGATTCCTCACATCGAAGAGTTACTGGATGAACTGCATGGGGCGCAACGATTCACCAAGCTGGATCTTCGTTCCGGCTATTATCAGATTTTGATGGCTCAGGAGGATGTTCATAAGACGGCGTTCCGGACGCATGACGGCCATTATGAGTTTTTGGTTATGGCCAACGGACTGACTGGCGGGCATGCGACATTCCAGGCCAACATGAACGAGATATTCAGAGATTTCTTGCGGGAGTTCGTCCTGGTTTTCTTTGACGATATCCTTATCTACAGCGCCAACTGGGAGGACCACGTGCACCACGTGGGGCAGGTCCTTGAGAGACTTCGCCAACACCATCTTTATGCCAACCGTTCCAAGTGTTCCTTTGGGCAGGAGGAGGTGGAGTATTTGGGCCATTTGGTTTCCGGTCAGGGTGTTCGAGCCGATCCACGGAAGATTCAGAGTATGCAGTCCTGGCCGCGACCGGTGACAGTCCGGGCCTTGCGGGGTTTTTTGGGCCTCACCGGGTACTACCGACGGTTTGTCCAGGATTATGGGAAGATAGCCCGGCCATTGACCCAGCTGCTGCAGAAGGATTCCTTTTCTTGGACTGCGGAGACGGAGGAGGCATTTCAGGCCCTCAAACGGGCCATGACCTCCACACCCGTGCTTGCCCTACCCGATTTCACGAAGGAGTTCGTTCTGGAGACCGATGCGTCGGGGGTCGGCATCGGGGCGGTTTTGATGCAGGCGGGGCGGCCAATAGCCTTCTACAGCAAGGCCCTGGCTCCTCGTACCTTGGGTCTCTCGGCCTACGAGAAGGAGATGTTGGCCATCATTCACGCGGTGGCTGTGTGGAGGCCCTATTTGTTGGGCAGGCACTTTAAGATCAGGACGGACCACCAGAGTCTGAAGCACTTTATGGACCAGCGGGTCTCTTCGCCTCTACAGCAAAAATGGGTTACCAAGCTTCTGGGCTACGATTATGAGATTGTGTATCGCCGCGGCAAAGAGAATGTGGTCGCCGATGCCCTCTCTCGTCTCCCAGGAGCTGCTCTCTCCAATATTTCGGGACCGTTGGTTGACTCTTTGGAGGATATTCAGGAGGAAGTGTTGCGGTCCGACACGCTTCGGCCGTTGGTGGACTCTTTACAGCGGGGTGAGACGGGGCCGACCGGCTATCACTTGTGTAACGGCCGGCTATACTATCGGGGACGGGTGGTCGTTCCCGCCGATTCAGCTTGGAAGACGATTCTGATGCATGAGTTCCACTCGTCTCCCACCGGAGGACATGCGGGGGTGCTCCGGACCCTCCAGCGGGCGCGCGCAAACGTGTTTTGGGCCGGCATGCGACGGGACATTCAGCAGTTTGTTCGCCACTGTGACATCTGCCAGCGGCAGAAATATGAGACTTCTTCTCCGGCCGAGCTCCTCGTGCCATTGGATATTCCGCAGCTTATTTGGGACACAGTCTCCATGGACTTTATTGATGGGCTGCCTAAGTCGAAAGGCAAGTCAGTCATTTTGGTGGTCGTGGATAAGCTTTCAAAGTACGGCCATTTTCTGGCCCTCAGCCATCCGTATACCGGGGAGTCTGTAGCCGCACTCTTTGCTCGGGACATTGTTCGCCTGCATGGCCTTCCTCGGGCCATTATTTCGGATCGCGACCCCACCTTCGTCAGTGGGTTCTGGCGGGAGCTCTTCAGGTTGCAGGGTACCCGCTTACACTTCAGCACGGCCAATCATCCGCAGTCGGACGGTCAGACGGAGGTCCTCAATCGGGGTGTCGAGACATATCTTCGTTGCTTTGTGATGGATGAGCCTCGGAGTTGGCCGGACTGGTTACACTGGGCAGAGTACTGTTACAATACGTCATATCATTCCGCCAGCAGGATGACGCCGTTTGAGGTGGTTTACGGCCGACCTCCTCCGACCTTGGCCAGCTATGAGCCCGGCAGCACTGCCCTTCCGGCGGTGGATCGGGCTCTTCTGTGTGGAAACCACCCGTCACCGCACATCTTCCCAAAACCCCGAGGTAATGGTAAGGGGGGACGGGGGTACATAAACACCAAGGACCACCCGCTGCAGGCAATGTGGGACTAATCCAACCACGGGATGGCGGGGATATTCCGCCACACGGGGGGCCCACCGGGGTCAACACCCAGACCTGGAACGCGATGGGGAAGCCCAAATATGCGGTCCCACACATACCCAATCCCGCTGGACCTTGGTCCTCAACACACCCCCGCAGCGGGATGGCTCTGATACCATGTGGAAACCACCCGTCACCACACATCTTCCCAAAACCCCGAGGTAATGGTAAGGGGGGACGGGGGTACATAAACACCAAGGACCACCCGCTGCAGGCAATGTGGGACTAATCCAACCACGGGATGGCGGGGATATTCCGCCACACGGGGGGCCCACCGGGGTCAACACCCAGACCTGGAACGCGATGGGGAAGCCCAAATATGCGGTCCCACACACACCCAATCCCGCTGGACCTTGGTCCTCAACACACCCCCGCAGCGGGATGGCTCTCCCTCCCCGGTCCATGGGACGGGCATGGTTCAAGTCACTTCATCTCTCAACCTGGCTCTGATACCATGTGGAAACCACTCGTCACCGCACATCTTCCCAAAACCCCGAGGTAATGGTAAGGGGGGACGGGGGTACATAAACACCAAGGACCACCCACTGCAGGCAATGTGGGACTAATCCAACCACGGGATAACGGGGATATTCCGCCACACGGGGGGCCCACCGGGGTCAACACCCAGACCTGGAACGCGATGGGGAAGCCCAAATATGCGGTCCAACACACACCCAATCCCGCTGGACCTTGGTCCTCAACATTCTGGATCGGGATCGTATGTTAGTCACTCTTCGGGAGAACCTCCGCCTGGCACAGGAACGCATGAAGTCCCAGGCGGACAAGCACCGCACGGAGCGGGAGTTCGCCGTGGGCGATGAAGTTTTTCTCAAGCTCCAGCCGTACCGGCAGTTGTCTGTGGCTCGTCGTGGCTACCATAAGCTTTCCCCGCGCTACTACGGCCCCTTTCAGATCATCAGCAGGGTGGGGCCGGTAGCTTATACGTTGGCGTTACCGGCAGGTTCCCGCATTCATCCTACCTTCCACGTCTCTTTGCTCAAGCGGAAGTTGGGTCCGCATGTCCAGCCAAGTTCGTTCTTACCTGAGGTTACGCCTGCGGGCGAGCTGCGTCCTCTCCCTGAGGATATCTTACGGCACCGGTGGAAGATTCGGGGCACGGAATACCGGCCCGAGCTCTTGGTCCAGTGGAAGAATCTGCCGCCAGCACACAACTCTTGGGTAGACTTCTTCGATTTCAAGGAGCTCTACCCGGATTACCACCTTGCGGACAAGTTGGTTCTTGATGGGGAGGGGAATGTTACGCCCCCGCTACGCTTTATGGGTCGCCACTATGTTCGGAGAAGCAAGGATGCGCTAAACAACGGGGCTGAATCTTCCGGTTCAGCCCCCAATCAGTGAACCGGCCGGCCAGGGGCTGAACCAGGCGGGTTCAGCCCCCTTGGGAGGGGCCGGCCGGCCCTTCCAGGCCCGGATATAAATATATCCGGGCAGCCCCCTTTGGGGGTTTATGCAGAGTATGATCAGGTAGCCTCCTTCTTCTTCCTAACCCTAAATCTTCTCTTAATCCCTAGATCTTTCTCTCTTAGTTGCTCCTTAGTAGTTTCTCCCTTAACATAATCTCACTAATGCCTAATATGCAAAAAATCATTGTCTATTAGAACTTACGCCAAAGGCAAGAAAAAAAGTGAGCTCACACCTTAGACTAGAATGGTTGAAACAAATAGCAATAGCATATGGCTATTTGATGCATAGAGATCCAAGGAAGAAATGCGAAGGATTTTTGTCCATGTAATATTATAATAATAGGAGCATTCACTGTAAGCACTACATACTAGATTAGACAATTTAAAGTTCCAATGAAACATCAGGCTTTAGCAAGCAGTAAAACAGCAAAAAGTGGACATGATATTCATATGTGCATTAGGTCCATCACATTTGAATAGGGGGAGCGGTTGTATTCAGTATACTCATTTTTAATCCCTAGGTTAGATAAGTTACGAAGAGCCATCTACCTGTTGATTCTGAATAACGAATGCCTCTTCAAGAGATGGCCGCAACAATTCCATCATCTGGGTATCTTGAAAGTCATAGCATATATGCTCCAGTATATCCTTATCAGCAACGAACCCTAATGCTCGGAATACTATAATAATAGGGACATCTGCGCGGATATATGGAAGTGTCGCACGGATGTATTGTCCGGATGAACCCTGAAAAATCAATTAGATAAATACAAGAAAGTGTGTTATTATATTAGATGATTTTTGGAAAAAATCATAGATTTGAGAGATATTTACTCCTTTGGCACTAGTTCGGGACAGCATTCGCACAAACATGCTGCTTGCTGGTCTGTTCTGACTCTCAGCCATAGATCGAACTTCGGCAACATATGCAAATTTGTTGGGCTGACGTTTCTTAAATACATAAACATGATTGGTGCTCATCTTTTCTTGAGCAATCAAAACCTTCTCACTACCATTGATGATAAAATATCCACCTTGATCATATGGACATTCTCCCAGTTCTGTCAAGTCTTTTTCAGAATTCTGAAAAAGTGTGCAATAACTAGACCTTAACATAATGGGGACCTGCAATGGGAGGAAATAAAGATGTGTAAAGATTCCATGAGATACTATGTTGAAGAATGTAACTTTGACACACTTACCTTTCCAATAAAAACTTTTGTGAAATCCTGCGTCTCAGTAACTTCTTCGCAGTCATGTCCTTTCTTTATAATCTTTTTAGTAACGTCCACATACAATGGTGCCGAATATGTAAGGTTTCTCAATCTTGCAGCCTTTGGGAACAATGTAGCAGTCTCTCCATCTGATTCGGTCATCATGGGCCTACTCAAATAGATTTGACCAAAACTAATTTTGTAAATTGTCTGCAAAACAGAAGTACCTTAGCATCATGAATGTATAAATAGCACTCTCTAAGAGTTGTTTTTTTTAATGAGCTTAAGAAAAAAACTTTAAGAAATAATGATAACTATAATCCTTTAAAATTTCTTGAAACAAAGGCATAATGCAATTGCCACAAATATTGCACGCATAATGACGAGCGACGAATCTACAAGTGACCGGAGGATAATACACTTAACTCTAAATGCAATTCAAGCAAACACGTGGTCAATGCAATGGATCTACGACAAACCCTAAAATGAAGATGCAGACAAATGCACACATGCATCCAATGAACTTATTATGGCTAACCCCAAAATCTAATCTGAGTGAGTGATTTAATCATAAAATGATTTAAGAAACACAATTAATTAAAAATATTAATTTTAAAAGCTCTCACCGGCATCACAATTGATTGCAAATATCGCAATTTCAGTAACCACATAATAAATGCAACTCAATGAGAGTACGCTGAAATTAAGGCTCAGTTTGGGAGGACTTATTTTCACCGGTCAAGCGAATTAAGGTCCGGTTATGCGGTCGTAACCGCTTGACCGGTGAAAATAAGTCCTCCCAAACGGAGCCTAAATGACTTGATAATAAGATACGTGTTTACTAAAATAACATAGTCAAATTATATTAGAGCATAATTGAACTATCTTTTGAAGGGGAGTTTTTATTCATTGGCACACCATCATACCAGTTTCAAACATGATTGAACTAACTTGAATCAGTTAAGAACAATGTATAGAGTTTTCAATTCAACAATCACTACACTTCCAATAGGAAGTTCATGTAGGGCTCAGCGCCAGTGAAAAAAACAGTAAACACTTCCCAGTAGTCCACAATTTCCCAATACCATCTGGCTTTGTGGGAGAGACTCTTTTATATCTTCGCATAACAAAAGATATAGAAGTTCCAAACAATGTTAATAATAGTGGGACAGGGAAGAACCTCAACGAAGTCTAATTGGCGGCCAGGATTATGCTGGGACTCGGGGCGAATCTCGATGTCAGAGGACTCGTCGACGATCTCCTGCATAGTGTTCTGGATGAACTCATCGAACGAGTCGAGCTGCTGTCGCACAAGGCCCTTGTCTTCAAAGTAGGCGCTGATCACCGCCCAAGCGTCCTCTTGAGTAATCTCCTCATCCTCGTCTGTATCCATCATGTACTCATCAGGTACCTCCATCTCCGTTAAAACAAACCTAGCTCTTCTGAAAGAGATTCAAAGATTCCTCAAGTCGGGGTGGTATAGAAATCGGTGGCGGAATTAAAACCCTTAGAAAGTAAGAGCTGTTGGGAGGAGTGAGGAGATTTGAGAAATGATGAAATCCAGTTACATCTACCAAGTAGGATGCAAAGGCGGGTTGGTCGGCAGGGTGCTGAGACGGGAAGGAGGGAGGTCAGTCCAGACTATGTCGAATGGAAGGGGACAGCTGGAGGATGCGATTTCACGACCGACCGGTAATCGCCGGAAAAAACGAAGCAGGGGAGGAGAAATCGCTAGAAAAACGAAGCAGCGAGGAGGAGGAAACGCCAACCGGAGGAGGACGCCAACAGCTGTGCGGAATCGGGAATTCTGAAAACTGAAAGTTTAATGGAGCGCCGGTTTGCTTAAAAAGAAAAAATCCTAGAAATGCAATTTTTGAGTGTTTATATAGCCAAAATGAGGCTTCAAATATGAGCGCCCTAATTATAATTAGGTTATTACTCCTAAATACTCATAAATAACCTATTTATAGTTGAGAAAATTTTAGGTGAGTTACTCCCACCTATAATTAGGTGGGAGAATAAATAATAAAATTTGGAAGTGGACCCTGCCTCTTTTTCTTCCTTCAAAAAATTTCTTGCACCCCCTGATCTCTCATCTCCCTCCTGGCAAAACCCTAAGGCCGCCTCCTCCCCCTCCCACGGCGATCCCCGACCTCCTCCCACGGCGATCCCTGACCTCCTCCCACGGCGATCCCCGTCCTCCTCCCGAGGCGAACCTCGGCGGCGAAAACCCGGCCTCCTCCTCCCGCGACGAAACCAGATAAAAACAAGAAGATGAAACAATTTATGCGGACACACTAGCCATTCAGCCAAGATCCAGGAAAATGGAAGAGAAAATCAGCTTCACGTACATCCAAAAAGAACAGCCGACACTTGATTTTGGGAATAAAAAACCTAATGGCTTTATCTCCAGATTCTCTATAAATATATGTACAAGGCAACATACAAGACTACACCAACATAAAGAGCAAGCCCAATAAAATAAACATAAAACCAAAATGTATATCCGGTAATACGCCCCTCAAGTTGGAGCATGAAGATCGTGAATGCCCAACTTGCAAAGAAGATGATCAAATTGTTTCTTGCCCAAAGACTTGGTAAAAATATCAGCGAGTTGATATGAGGAGGAGACATGAGCAGTAACAATATTTCCTGCACAAATCTCGTCGCGGACAAAGTGGCAATCAATATCAATGTGCTTAGTCCGCTCATGAAACACGGGATTAGCAGCAATATGCAAGGTGGCTTGGCTATCACAAAATAGATGGATTGGAGCGGAATGATCAACGCCAAGAGTGAGTAATAGAGCCTTGATCCATTTCAGTTCACAACAAGTAGATGTCATAGAACGATATTCTGCTTCGGCCGAGGAACGAGACACCGTCTGCTGTTTCTTGGTTTTCCATGAGATTGGCGAATTCCCAAGAAGAATAAAATACCCAGCTAGGGATCGGCGAGTCAAAGGACAACTTGCCCAATCAGAGTCACAATAGGCAGTGAGATGAATGTCGTTATCAGCATGAAGCAGAACGCCTTGACCAGGGTGACATTTCAAATAACGAACAACTCGGAGAGCGGCATCCCAATGATCAATTCGTGGGTGTTGCATAAGCTGAGCCAAGACAATCACACAATAACAAAGCTCAGGTCTTGTAATAGTCAAGTAAACTAATCGCCCGATAAGACGACGATACAGTTCTGGATCGTGGAGGAGAACGCTGTCAGAAAGAGCCAATTTGTGATTCTGTTCAAGAGGAATCTCAGTCGGTCGAGCACCAAGTAACCCAACCTCTGAAATGATATCCAACGTATATTTGCGTTGACACAAAATAATCCTTGTGGACTACGTGCCACTTCGATGCCAAGAAAATATTTCAAAATTCCTAGATCTTTCATATGAAAGCAACCATGCAAATAATTCTTAAATCTATGAATGGCCTCTGCATCATTTCCGGAAATTATTAAATCATCAACGTACACTTTGATATGCAAGCGAACCACATTAGTGCAAAAGGAAAACAAAGAATAATCAGAATAAGATTGTTGAAAGCCATACGACTTAAGAGCAGTGGCCAATTTTGCAAACCAACAGTGGGGAGCCGGCTTTAACCCATAGAGTGATTTGTGAAGACGACACACCTTACTCGGGCTGGAATTTGAGAATCCAGGGGGCAACTTCATATAAACCTCTTCAATTAAATCCCCGTGGAGGAAAGCATTGTGTACATCGATTTGGTGTAATTCCCAATTCATAGCAGTGGCCACTGCTAGGAAAATTTGAACAGTTACCAATTTTGCAACGGGAGCAAACGTCTCGTTGTAATCCATTCCCTCAATTTGTTTATTTCCCATGATGACCAAGCGTGCTTTATGTCTTTCAATAGTCTCATCAGAATTGTACTTAGTCTTGTATACCCATTTAGATCCAATTGCCTTCTTTCCAGGAGGAAGGTTCACCAAAGTCCATGTTTCATTCTTCTCGAGAGCCTGAATTTCCTGTTTCATGGCATCCCTCCAAAATTTGAATTTGACAGCTTGCGAGAAATGCGTAGGGTCAGACTCGGCTGTAATAGCTGCTAAGAAAACTCGGTGTCGTGGAGAGAAATTATCACAATTCACATAGTGCATTAAGGGGTAACGCGTACCTGAGGAGACTGGTTGGACGAGTGAACATGAAGAAGAGGCTATACACTTGGCGGTATTAGTCACATAGTTTTTCAAATATGGTGGTGCCTTTCGAATGCGATGACCACGTCCCAAAACAACTTCCTCATTACCGACTTCCTCATTATCATCACATTGTTGTTCACTTGTTTGAATGGATCCTTCACTGACCTCATTTCTTTGCCCACATAGATCAGTCTCATTCACTTCCTGCTCTGTGAGTGCCTCCCATTGATAATTACACGCTTCAAACATGTTCTTAGCATTTTGGCCAGAGCTAGGATAGGAATTTGTGGAGCAAGTGGAATGTTTAACAAAAGGAAATTCTTGTTCCACAAATCTCACATCTCGGGAAACAAAGTACTCGCCTTTTCAATATCATATAATCTTCACCCCTTTTTTCATAGGGATACCCCACAAAAATGCACCGCCTGATTCGACTCGCAAATTTATCTTTATCGAGTAACTGAATATGTGTATAACATAAATAACCAAAAATCTGTATATGATCAAAGGACGACGCGATACCAAAAAGCACCTCATACGGTGTTTTGCCACCCGAGATCACAGAGGGAGTGTGGTTTATAAAATAACTTGCTGTCAACACACATTCACCCCAAAAATCTATAGGAAGATGTGCTTGAAACCGCAATGCACGCGCAACATTAAGAATATGACGGTGTTTGTGCTCAACCCGCCCATTTTGTTGAGGTGTTCATGTACAAGAGGTGTGATGTACTATACCATGTTCAAGAAAATAGTTTTTCAAACAAGTGAATTTAGTCTCATTGTTACTACGCACAATTTTTACTTTCTTATTAAATTGTCTTTCAGTCATAGCAAAAAATCTTGTCAAAGTTTGGGCCACTTCACTTTTTGCACTTAACAAATAAATCCACACAACACGAGAAAAATCATCAACGATAGTAAGAAAATATGTGACACCACAAGATGCACACAAACGATAAGGTCCCCACAGATCACAATGAATTAATCTAAAAATATCATCTGTTTTACTACTAATCAAAACAAAAGGCGCACGACATTGTTTTGCTCTAAAACAAACATCACAACTAATATTTTCCATAGTTTTGTCTTTGTCACGATTCTTAATTTTGGAAATAAAGTCAAGAGCTTTACTTGAAGGATGCCCAAGTCTGAAATGCCATATATTTCTGGATGAGCTCACACTGCTCAACTGACGTGCACGAACTGGAACCTTCAAGTAGTATAGCCCCTCTCTCAGTTCACCCACACCAATCAGAGTCCTCAAAGTGCGGTCCTGAATAACACAAAATTTGTCAGTGAATTGCACAAGATAATTTGATTCCGCAAGAAGATGTGAAACAAAGATCAAGTTGCATGTAATTTTGGCACATATAAGACTTGATGAAGAGTCATTAGACCAAGAAGAAGATCTCCTTCCATAATGGTCGTTGTAGAGTCTCCATTGGGAAGACCAACCAGAGAGCTTGCAATCTTCCGAACATTGTACAACAAATCACGGTTTCTCGTCATATGTTGAGACGCCCCTGTATCAATTATCCAATGTACACTATTTGACTTACCCATCAAGTGCTCATTTCCTCCTGGTTTAGTCACCTGATTGTTGAGCAAGTTGCGCAAGGCTGCCCATTCGTGGTCAGTGAGACCATTGATCCCGGCATGATCGGCATCAGAAACTCCGTCCTTGGCAAAATTAGTGGAGCTAGAGGCATTAGTAGCATTTGCCCGCACACGAGCACCCCGCCCACGACCAGGCCCGCGAGCCCCATTGGGTTGTCCTCTGCCCATACCATAAGAATGATCTTCCCACCAGTCAGGATATCCGACTAATTTAAAACAAGAAGAGGCATCATGCCCAGATTTTCCGCAATGGCTATAACTGGTGACCTTCCCTTTCACCTTAATCAGAGGACGTGAATGAATCCTTGCCTATGCTACAAAGCTTACAGCCTCAGGACGCTCATAGCTTATCTTAGTCATGTTCATATGACGTTCCTCGATTAGCATCATCGAATAAGCCTGATTCACGGTCGGAAGAGGAACCATACTCAAAATATTGGACTAAGTTGTCCCAAACATTCCGTCATCCAACCCCATTAAAAATTGGTGAGTCTTTTCTTTTTCTCTTTCTTGAGCAAACTCAGTGGCCGCCCCGCAGGTACATCCAGAACAAATACATACAGGATTCTTGGTGTATCCGGCAACTTCCTCCCACATCGTCTTCAATTTTCCATAGTAACTCGTAACTGTTTTGCCGGATTGTTTGCAATCGACAATATCATTCTTCAATTAATGAATACGCATATCATTCCCGATTGAGAACCTCTACATCAGGTCTTCCCACAAAGTTTTCGCACAATCCATGCATGACAGACTCAACCTTAGAGAAGGACCAATAGAATTAAAAATCCACCCCACATTCATAGAGTTTATGGCATACCAATCTTCAGTTTCTAGAGTTCCAACAGTAGGCATTGGGACTTTCCCTTCTATGAATCCCAATTTTTTCTTGGTACGCAGACCATTCTTCACTGCTTTAGCCCATTCAGCGTAGTTCTCCCCCCATCAAGATCACCGGAGTGATGATGGCGCCGGGATTGTCAGCGGGAGATAGATAGTTTGACGATGTAGGATCTAGCATAGGTGGCTTCGGTTGCCCGACGAGATTCCCACCCGATCTGGCGAGATCACCGCCCCCACTTGCCTTGGACATGTCTCCAACCATATGGAACCTCCCTCTGATACCAAGATAAAAAACAAGAAGTTGAAAGAATTTATGTGGGCACACTAACCATTCAGCCAAGATCTAGGAAGGTGGAAGAGAAAATCAGCTTCATGTACATCCAGAAAGAACAGTCGACACTTGATTTTGGGAATGAAAAACCTAATGGCTTTATTTTCAAATTCTCTATAAATATATGTACAAGGAAACATACAAGGTTACACCAACATAAAAAAGCAAGCCCAATAAAATAAACATAAAACCAAAATGTATATTCGGTAATAAAAGCCCCGACCTCCTCCTCCTGCAGCGAAACCCCGGCCTCCTACTCTCGCAATGAAATCCTGCCTCCTCCTCCAGCGGTGAAACCTCGACCTCCTCCTCCAATGACGAAACCACGACCTCCCAGTATTTTGGTGAAATATTGAACGTTTTGATAGTATTTGACCAAATATCATCAGAACTCTCAGTATTTCACCAAAATACTATTATAAGTCTCAGTATTTCACCAAAATACTGTCAATATATTGTTCAATATCGTGCATAATACAATTCATAAATTAGATATTTTATATCATAATAAATATAATAGTGGGGAGAAGATGTTAATACGATTACATAATATAATATTATATCGTTTTGATAGATTGCAATATGTTTGTTATTGACTTTATTGTCACAATACTGTCATAATATATAGTATTTGATCAAATACTGTTAGAACTCTCAGTATTTCACCAAAATACTGGGAGGTCGGGGTTTCACCGTTGGTGGAGCAGGAGGTCAGGGTTTCGCCGCGGGAGGAGCAAGGGGGTCTCACTACGGGAATAAATACTACCAATAGAAATGGAGCAGGGGGGTCTCACTGCTGGAGTAGGAGGGAAGGTCGTCGTGGAAGTAGGGGTGTCACCGCGGGAGGAGGGGGAAGGTCGCCGATGGAGGAGGAGGAGGGGTGCCGCCGCGGGAGGAGGGGGAATGTTGCCGCTGGAGGAGGGGGTGTCGCCGCTGGAGGGGGGAGGATTTCGGGCCTAAAAATCCCGCCCAATTTTTGGGAAGGATTGGGGAGTGGGGTCCAAATTTTGCTATTTATTCTCCCACCTAGATCTAGGTGGGAGTAACTCACCGAAAATTTTCTCAATTATAATCAGGTTATTACTCTTAACTTTTCTATTAGGCTCTGTTTGGCACTGTGGTGGCGATCATAAACGCATAGGTTAAACCGTCAATCGTTAATAACATCATCTGTTTGAACATAAAATGGATGAAGTTCCTTAGGAGGGCGTTAACGAATGACAATTTAACCCTCATGTTCATGACCACAACCACTGTGTGAAACAGAGCCTTAATAGAATACCTTGACACGATGTTGACGCTAATAAAAAATGCTCTCATACAGATATTGAAATAAAGACAAACAACTCACAAACTTCAGATGTAACAAGAAATTTGATGGAGCCCTAAATTCATCCCTTCCGCCATCAGAACCCAATTCCTCGAGAACCGATGATCTGGTTGAAAGATGCCTTGTGGTGTTCCATTTTTTGAATTTTGGCAATGTGATCATGTACAATTCTATTAAATTAGGAGAATATGAATGATGGGTTCTCCCTGAATTTTCTAAGTCAAACCGGAAAGGTTTGGCCCAAGGACGTGGGGGCAAGCTAACCCAACCAGACGAGTCGCGCGCAGAAAGTCGCGCTCACCCAAAAGATCTGAAAACATCCAAGAAGAGGGCAAAGTCGCGCGCACTCCCACTTGAGCGCCAGGATAGTGCGCGCGCAGCAGTACTCCCGCGTACACTCTCGCGCGAGCGTAGCATAGGTACGCGGCGCACGGCGGCATGCGCCTCCACTGCCACCAACAACCCTCGCTGTCTCGTCCGCCTCCGCCTCCATCAACCGCCTCCGGACACCGCCGTTGCCGGGCACTTTGCCCGGGCCGCCCGAATTGCCCGGGGGCACTTTCATCATTTTGATAAAATTGGAGATTCAGGTGATCGAAATGGAGCAATGCCATTCGCCAGCACAAATCACTCTTCGGCGCAATTACCACCATAACCCTCCAGAAAGCTATAAATAGGCTCTTAGACATTCATTTGAAGACAAAAAACTCTAGAGACAAGAGAGAGCTCTGAGCTTTTCTGACGAGATCATGGACTTAGACCGATTCTCCGCTCAGGAACTCCCTCCGCTCTTCTCCTCGTGCTAAGGCTCCAACACGCTCCAAGTCACGTCAAACCACCACCGTGAGAGTGCTCCCATCAAGGCTTCCCATCAACGAGAGCGCTCCCTCCAACAGCTTCGTAGACTTAGAGAAATTTGAGCTAGAATGCTCTCAACAAAGTTCCGCGAGTTCAGCAACATCCCAAGGCCAGAGCGCTTACATCGAGTCTCCGAGGACTTAGTCGTTTTCCTCATTTTTTGTACTTCGCACTTGTAACAGAGTAATGACATGTCGCCCTTCGAGATCAAATCAATCTTTGTAATCTCCAAGAAACTAGTGGATTTTTGCTCGGCACAAATCCAGCTACGTGGCTTTTCACCCTTTCCAAGTTTTCCACTTAAAAAAGTCTTTGTCATTTACTGCAGTTCACTTAGACTGTTTGCGCACCCGATCCAATTCTGAGCTAAGGCGGACCGATTTCTCCGGACTGGGGAAAGATCAGGTGACCCACAATAGTTTGACATGGTCTGTAGGAAGGTGTTCCCAAAAGTTTTGACAAGATTTCAGCATCCCCCAACTAGTAGCAATGACGAAGGAAAGTGCACAAACCTATAGTATCGTGGAACTAGAGGAGCACAACAATCATGCCTCCGTCGACTTGCCTGTAAAAAACACCTCGCTTCAGGGAGGATCCACCATCAACACATCTCAAGCATCAGGGGATGAATGTAGAGGTCTGATAAGGGAGCGCCACACAAGAACGCCTGCCTTGCTGGGAAACTTAAGGGCTCTCCATGCTCCCAACACGGATATCACTCCTGAAGGCCAACCACTACAGATCCTGAGTCGGAAAATGCCCGAAGACACCGTATGCCCAAAGGATCCCATCACAGATGAGTGGTCCATCACCAATGGATCCAAACATATCACATTGCTTGACAGGCTTCCTCGGCACGCGCAGGAAAATTCTCGTGCAACAAAGAATTCCGCCGCTCAAGTGGATAGAGAACTCACACGCAAGGAAGTGAGGCACATAATTAGAAAGGAACATGGACACGGGGGGGGGGGGGGGGGGGGGCACCAAGACACAAACGTGCAACACTCATTCCACTACATCTCCCTGCTAGCTCCATCGGTCCTAGCATATCTTGTTCCGCTCTGGATCAAGCTCCGCAAATTCGAGATGTTTGACGGGGCAGTCGATCCTCTCGATCATATTAAGCACTTTGTAAACGTCATGCACCTGTACAATTCTCCAGATCCACTCATATGCCTAGTGTTCCCGACAACACTAAAAGGCGACGCTCACATCTCGTTCTGTTCCCTAAAGGAGGGGAAATCAAAAACTTTGCAGATCTAACTCAAATTTTTGCAGACCAATTCATCGCCAACCAGTGGATCGATCGGGACCCCTCACATCTCACGGGAATCTGGCAGACTGAGGGAGAATCGCTCAAGGATTACTTTTGTTGCTTCACAACACCTGCACGATAGATTCCGATGATTAACCCCGAGCTCCTGCGATGAACCTTCCTCGGAGGACTCAGACCAGGAAAATTCTACTCCATGCTGATGAGTGAAACACTGCCCAACTATCGTGACCTCATCCACCGAGTCAAGAATCAAATCACAGGAGACGAAGCCATCAAAATGCATCGAGAATAATTCAAAGGAAGCTTGAAGAGGAAGAGAAATCTGGAGCCACTACGAGGCCCCAAGGAAAATGACGAGCATCACGACAATCCCTATCATGACTAAGGAACTCATATGCATCAAGACTACACTCCCTTGAACTCTACTCGAACCAACGTGCTCCTCGCTATCCGTGATAGCAGTGAGCTTCACCCTCCCCAACCGCTTGCGCCAAAGAGAGGAAGCCAGTCACAATATTCTGACCTCCATCGCGGATACGGCCACGAGATAGAGAGTTGCAACTAGTTGAAGGACGAGTTTGAGCGCCTCGTTCAATAAGGTCTCCTCCGAAGATTTGTGCAAAACTCTGCCGCAAACAAGCTCGCTCCATGGAGCGACAATCCTGATAAAGGCTGAGCAGTAGCCCGACGCAGATAGGCTAGTAGGCACAAGCGAGGATCACTCCCTGAATGTATCTAGTTGCCTAACTAAATCACCTAGAGGGGGTGAATAGGTGAGTTTTTCGTCTAATAGCAGATTAAAAAATTATTACGAGTGAGCACACAGAACAAACATAGCACAACACAGGAATTTATAGTGGTTCACCGATTTGGGTACGTCCACTATCCCACCTCGCCTATCTACCACAAAGAGCTAGATTCACCTACTTCATCTTTCTCAGATTTAAAAAAATCTTACAACTCGGAGTCACCACTCCTACTTCTTGGAGAACAACCTCTTGTAACACCTCCGACCGTCAAATATAATATAACAGAGGGTCCGGCCGGGGCCCCACGCCATATTCTACAGACAGTCAGCGACGTTACTTATTAATATCACATACCAAACACATCGTAACTCAGAGAATTCTAGCGGATGCTTTCAGGAGTTAAGTTTTGAACTCAAGTATAACTGTAATGTCCACTATATAAACACATGAATGTTTATTACAAAAATACACAAACGTTACAATCGCCCAACGATAGTCACTGTCGCCCGATGACAGTCAACAGTAACATAAACTGTTCTGGACTTATGGCCTTACATTTACTCTTTGCAGGGTATGGATTACAGACATCAGCACATTGGCCGACCACACATGAAAGTAATAAAACTTTGCTTGGCCTTAGAGGGCCGACATAGCTTCGGGGTCATAGCCCGCTACTTCCCGCTTGTCTCTCCAGCACCTGCATAGGGACAATCCACCATAAGAGTGACAAACAAGGCAACAGTTAGCATTCAGCTAACCAATTTATAACGACTCTACCCCTTTTCCGGGGCAGTGTTATTCTTTCCATGCAGACATATCATTATCACAAGCAGATATATCACTGAACATGTAGTCACACATAGTTAAATATATCATAAATGTCAGTCTTAACTGATGACGCTCCATGCACTCAGCGCACATTTTCGGTGCGCCAGTTTCCAGGATTGTACCACTGTTTAAGACATGACGGTCAACTTTGAGCATTTCTAGTGTTTACAGCGCGCAGGCCTAAGACTCTCATTATGCGCTCCAACGAGACCAATAACCTAGGCCTTCGAATCGGCTAGACATAATGCGGGTACGGTTCAGCCTTTGCCCGTTGCTCAAATCATCAGTTCAGAAAAGACTGATGCGGGTCGACTTCCCCTTGCCTGTTCGGCATGATGGCCTTAAGTGCTCGTAGCTCACACTAGCAATAATGTCTTCGAGAGGCTGGCTTTGAAATCAAAAGGGTATCTGGGAGCTATTGTCGTCGATACTCACTATCGCCAGGCGTTAACAATAGAACTCACATTCTATACCCAGACCCAGCCAAAACCCTTCAGTCACCTACACTTCCAGAAACACCGGACTTTCACAGCACACAGCACAAATAGCTCACCAAGAGCTATCGCCATTAGCGATACTCACTATCTTCCGGCGATATGCAACAATTATTCAAACTGTGGTATTTCGTGGGTATTTTCCTGGAGTGCAACTCCAGTACTTCCTGCTACTCTCAGTTCACAGGTACAACCCCGCAGACTTCGTAATCTACATGTTTTATTCAGAGTCTTTCCCGGCACGTAAATTAAAACATCACCAATTCAGATCAACCTGTCCAGATGAGCTTCACACAACATGCCTATTCCGTACTACATATTTCTGGATCTATATGCAAGACTAACCGGGGATTTCATGAATCGACCCAAAGGAATTCACTTAGATTTTCCACCTTTTGGTGGGGGATTCCAGTCATATGCCAAAAGAAGTACTTCACTTGTCCAAGAAGGAATATCGTTACCCCTGTAGTGTTCTTCGGAGCCATGGCGAAGCTTTTCTACCCGACCGGAAAGGAGCACCTCACTTCCCTCTTCGCGGATCTAGTCTCGGCTCTTACTTCCAACTACAAAATCTCCTTCACCAAGCTATTTAAGCTCAGCTCCAGCCCTTAGCTCCAACCCGTAGCTCTTTCTCTTAAGAACTTAGATGAAAAGGAGGAGAGAGAGTGAGAAGAATAAAATGACAACTCTTATCTCCACTCTTTTGCTTAAGTGGTCTAGGGATTAATCCCAGCCACATGATCCTCTAGTCATCAGGAACAAATGGCCGCAAAATCAGTTGACCAGTCAAAATGAGCGATATCGCCGCGCGATATCGACTGTCGCCTGGCAATATCGGCTTTTCCACCGCTTTGACCCAAGTCAACCACCGCTCATCGGCCGCCATCCGACCATCTAACACTTGTCTAATAGATGTGACACTATTGCATGGCGATATCCACCGTCGCCACGCGACATCTCACTCAACGCTTTATGGCATAGATTGCGTCGAGTTCATTCAACGCTTCAAGGCGTTGAGTGCATCGAGTATATTGCTATCGCCTGGCGATATCCACTATCGCCTCATGATATTTCACTCAACGCTTCCTGGTGTCGAGTGCGTTGAGCTCGTTCAACGCTTTAAGGCATTGTGAGCATTGAGTGATGGGCTATCGTCGCGCGATACCCACTATCACCACACGATAGTCTCTTACTCAACGATTCGTCGAAAGGCGACGAGTGTGTTAAGGTTATGTTCACTCAACACTTCAAGAAGATGAGTGTTAACGATATCGCCGTCGGTGATACCCACTATCGCCCGACGATATCGACCAGAAGGTCCCTTACAACTCAATCCTAGCACAAGGTGTAACAAACCCATCCGTTCATATGGTATATACCAGAAGGTCCGGCCGGGGCCCCACAGCATATATCACAAAACATGCGGTGAAGGTACGGGATGATACCAGAGTAGCGCAGCGCACCTATCATAAAGCATTCTAGCGGAAGCCTATACTACCACTTGAACTCCCCTCTTGAATGTCCAACAAATAAAACACCATATTTTATAGCATATAGGAATGTCTTACCACATGTACAAAAGTTGGCCTTATGGCCTTACATGACTTTCAAACAGTGGCCTAAAAATATTGGCACGCAGGCCGGCCACAATAAAAGAAAACATCACTAGCATTGCCAAATAGCCTTCGAGGGCTAACAGTCGCAGCAGCAACAACAGCAAGGACCTCAACCTTTATGCATCCCGCTTGGCTCTCTAGCACATGTACAGGGACAATCCACCCAACGGTGGCAAACAGAAGCAACGGTCAGCGTTCAGCTGACCAAATTATAACGACCCTACCCCTTCTCTCGGGGCAGCGATAATCTTCCCTGCAGGCATAAGATATCACAAGTATGGCAACAATATTCATCTAATGTGCTTTCACGCACACATGCCATCACAACCGTTCGCCACCCGGCCCAACGGTCCGTGCACTCAGGCCACATTCTTGGTGTTCTGGCAAAGCACTTGCCCACCACCATATCAGGGTCACACCCAATGGTAACTCTCTTGGGCATTTACTCCATGGCGTGTAGCCGGAGTTCTAGTCTTACTACACCAGGATGGCCCGTAGCCCCCCATTATGTCATGGCGCGCAGGCCTAAGACTCTTGATATGCGCTTCAACAGACCACACTTTCTGGTCCACGTCAGACGGACATAACGCATTGAAAGTTTAGGAGGTAGCTTGATACCACCTGAAGGTGTTAGTTAGATCAGATATACTCTAGGGGGGGTGAATAGAGTATGTTGGTGATTTTAAAACTTTTACAACTGTTGTTGTATTTTAGGTGTGTGTGCAGGGAAGCAAATACAATAAACCAAGATGCAGCAACTATCTAATCACAGCACATTCACAGAGCAAGGCCAGAAAACAAAAAGAAAAGAAAGCAACTAGACGACACAAGAATTTTATAGTGGTTCCCCAAATCTGGGTAGTCCACTCTTCTACCACCCTGGTAGGAATCCACTGCAGGAAGGGGTTGATCAGGTGTCCTGGCACCAATGGGATTTTGATCAGGTTCCCAAAAACCAAACCCTCAAGTCTTTTGGAGGGAGACTTGCAACCAGAATAATTTTGAAGGGAATTAAAACCCTGTACAGAGGTGGAGTGAGAGGGTGATGAGGTCTTCTCTTTCTCAAGTCAAATGAGAAGACTTGTGGATTGTTGTTTAGCAGCTTTGCTCCCCCTGAGATGTAGAATGAATCGGGAAAAATGCCGGAGCACAACTTCCGGGTGATAGGTCTTCAAAGACCTAGATTTCCTGGTCCATAGAAAGTCTCCAGGAACTTCTTGTGACTGATATGAATGTATTGTCTTTGAAGTTATCCTGAGTAAAAGCAGATGAAGAAGACTCTTGATATTGATGTAGTGTTCTTCTTCTTCTTGATCAGTTTCTCTCTGGGCCAAGAATGAATTTCTTTTTATGTGTTGTCTGAATCACTGTCTGTCTTTTTATTGTATATCACTGTATTACTCACTCTTTCTGTATATCTCAATGTCTCATAAGAAACATTCGAATTTTGAATATAGAGCAGTAATGACAGACGGCCTGGAAAGGAAGCAGCAATTAATTATTTCCCCAACTGTTTCCATGGGAAAATGGCATGTAATAATCCAGTATTAACTTCGCATTCTAACGGTAGTATTCTGGGAAGAACTGCCATTAAATGTTCAGGAATCAGCGTCATGGAATGAGACGGGAACGAAAGAAGACCTAGTCTGGAATCGTCGACCGAAGAACATAATTCGTCGAACTGAGTTTTAAGTTCGTCGAGCTGAGCCTGAGTTCGTCGAGCTAAGCTGAGTTCGTCGAGCTGAGCTGAGTTCGTCGAGCTGACAGTCTTCATTCGTTGAACAGACAATCTTCAATATCAGACAATCTTTATTCGTTGAGCAGAGAACTAAATTCGTCGAGCTGAGAACTGAAGTCGTCGACCTGAGAATCTGAGAACTTGAGGTCGAGCTCAGAAAGTAATTCGTCGACCAAAGCTTGAAGTTGGACTTAGAGAAATTCTGAACTAGTTCTGATAATGCTTGAAGTAGAATCCCGGTGTTCGTCGAACAAAGAACATAGTTCGTCGAGCTCATTTCACTTAGTCTGAAAAACTGATAGATCTGTGTTGGGTACATTGATTAAATGTACCTGATTTGAAGAAGCCTCACCCAACTCAATGATATACATCATAATGTATTTGATGTATGTTGAGTTTACTTGTGCAGGTTAAGTAATTACTGGACTGAAGCAAAAAGTTTCTAAGTCCATGTGTCGACACCCAGAGGGAAAGTGTCGACACTTAAGAAGACTTGTGTCGACACCCAGACAAGCAGTGTCGACACTTGGAGTCATTGTGTCGACACCTGGGATGTAGAGTCGACACCAGACAGAAAGTGTCGACACAAGGAGCTGTGTCGACACTCAGTGAAGAAAAGTGCAGACAGAAAGTGTCGACACAAGGAGCTGTGTCGACACCCAGTGAAGCTGTGTCTACACCAGAAAGTGTCGACACTTGGAGCTGTGTCGACACTCAGCAAAAGTCTGCAGAAACTAAGTATAAGTGTCGACACCAAGAACAAAGTGTCGACACTCAGCAGAAGAGTCAACATTTGAAGTAAGTGTCGACACCCAGAACAATGTGTCGACACTCAGCTGAAGACTCTACACTAGAAGAAAGTGTCGACACATGGAGCTGTGTCGACACTTAGCAATGAACAGAAAGATCAACAAAAATATTCTAAGTACAAGTGTCGACACTAAGGGAATGTGTCGACACTCAGCTGAAGTCTCAACAGAAGAATCCAGTGTCGACACAAGGAGCTGTGTCGACACTCAGCAAGTATCAACATAGAAGACTATGTGTCGACACCAAGAAGCAGTGTCGACACTTAACAGATTCAACACAAAAAGTTATGTCGACACAAAGGAGATGTGTCAACACTCAGAAGAATTCAGCAAAAGATAGAAGATTAAGTACTTGTGTCGACACTCAATTTCAGTGTCGACACATGCAGAAGAATCTGTGTCGAGACGTAGTATCTACAACACAAGGAGTTGTGTCGACACCTTGTAGACTTGTGTCGACACTTACACAACTGGTGTCGACACTTGGTCTATAAGTGTCGACACTCAAAGACAGAAAGTCTCGACACTTTCAGACAGTTAGAGATTTTCAAGAACTGACTGGATGACTTGACAGCTGCCGTTCCAGCCGGTCTACAGCACCTGTCAGAGATGTCAGAAGACAGTTATAAATCGGACCAGCCGGTTACCATGAAGAAGGCCTATAAATAGGCTTAGACAGTTTACAGAAACTGTTGTTCAGATTATTGTTCAAGTAGTTATTGAAGTGGTACACAGAGTATCAACACAAGAAGATCTAGCCGTCCAAGTGCAGATCTAAGAAGTTGGAGAGAGAGGGCTCCATACAAGAAATCAGCCTTTGGAACTAGGCTGAGAAGAAGGGTTTAGATATATTCTGGATCTTAAGAAGCAGAGATCAAGGATCAACTGCAGGAGGATTCATTCTTATACAGTTCTACTCAAGAAGCTTTGAAGAAAGCTAAGTCAGATTGAATCCAGCTGAGTTCTTCCAAGAACTCATCAAGAAACTCTCAACTCCCCTCTCTTGGTTCTGAGTTGTTGAGTTAACATTTGTAATTCATTTTTAACTTGTAGGATCCTTTGGATCTGAGTGAATTGTAAGCCTGTAATTATAAATGCTGAGGGTAGGGCTTGAGAGCCTGAGTGTAGGAGATTGAAATCTCTGAGTGTAGGCCTTGTTGGCTGAGTGTAGGCCTTGATTGGCTGAGTGTAGGCCTTTGTGGCTGAGTGTAGGCTTTGGGAAAAGCTGAGTTGTAGGGCCTTGGGCCTGAGGTGTAGGAACCAATTTGGGTTCTGAGCTAGTGGAGAAGTTTGGCCGAATCTAGTACACTGCTAGATAGGCGAAGGGGGAAAGTGGATGTACCCAATGCTTGGGGAACCACTATAAAACACTGTGTCTGCTGTGATTGTGCTGTGATTGTGAATGCTTGTGTAATTGCTGTGCAAAAGTAGTTAGAATTCTGTGATATAACTGATTGCTGCCATTAAAGTTCAAAAAGGATTAGGTCACCTATTCACCCCCCCTCTAGGTGTTTAGGTACTATTTCTTTCAAGTGGTATCAAAGCGAGGTTCCTCAAAAAGGACTAACAGTCTGAGGAGATAATGATTGGCAGATTCAGTCTAAGTCAACATACAGATTCAAGAAAATCAAGAACCATGGGTTCCTCTGAAAATCACAAGGAATTGGGTTCCATGAAATTTCCCATATGCAGGAAAGAGATCTTTGGGATCTGGAAGGAAAGGGTAAGGCTGTTTATGGAGGCCTCAGACCCTAGAATCTACATCACAGTAAAAGAGGGGTCATATGTGCCCATGAAGATTTCAGTTCTAGATGCAAATCAGAGAACTCCAAAGGATTTCTCTGAAATGACTAAGGATGAGATTGTCCTAGCCACCATGGACAAGAGGGCACAAAACATTATAGTGAGTGTCATAGATGATGCAACATTTCAAAATCTTATACACTGTAAGACAGCCAAAGAGATGTGAGACACTCTTATAGTGTATATGGAGGGATCTGAGGAAGTTAGACAAGATAGAAAATCCTTGCTAAATCAGGAGTATGAGAGTTTTAGACAAGGAAAAGGTGATAGCATAACTGAGTGCTATAAGAAGTTCTACAGAATAGTGAATGAACTCATGTCTTATGGAAGAGAGTTCAGTAACTATGAACTAAATGACAAGTTCCTAAGGTCCCTAACCAAAGATTGGGACACCAAGATCTGTGCCATTAGAGAAATGACTAAGTTGGGAGAAATTCCTCCACCTACACTGTTTGGCAAATTGTTGTCATATGAGATGCAGTTGACAGTGAGGAAAGAGGAGGAGAAATCAACAAGAACTGAGCACAAGGAAAGGACAGTAGCCTTCAAGACAGAAGCCTCCAGGAAGTGCAGGAATAAGTCATCAACTCCACCTCCAAAGGTAGTTGAATCAGAGATAGATGAGTCAGTCAGCACCAAGTCTGAAAGCAGTGAAAGTGATGAAGACTTTGCTGCCTTCACTAGACACTTTCAGAAATTCATGAAGAAGAAACAGTGGAGGACGAAGCCCTCTACATCAAAAGGAAAAGAAGCTTCTTATCAGGATAAAAAGGATTCAAAGAAGGACAGGAAGAGGACAAAATCTAGCAAGGCAACTGGTTCTAAGATAGTGTGCTATTGCTGCAATAGATAGGGCCATGTTATTGCAGACTGTCCTGAAAAGAGGAAAGAATCTAGTGACAGGAAAAAGACTTATTTCAAAGGCAAGAAAGAAAAGTCTTTTGTAGCCAAGAAGGAGAAGACTCTATCAGATATCTCTTCTTCAGAAACTGAGTCTGATGCTGAGGCATACATAGGGCTGTTTGCTGAAGAAGAAGAAGAAGAATTCATGCAGATAATGGAGTCTATTTATGAACAAGAAGACAGTCAATGCCAAGGGCTAATGGCTTTGACAGAGAATGACAAAATCCTGAAGCAGCCAGGACCTAGTAAGGTACAATGTTCAACTCTAAGTTCAGTTTCTTGTTCTAGTACAGAATCAGATTCATCTTCATCCAGTGATGGAAGTGTATCTGAGTCTGAGGATGATATTCATCAGCTTATAGATGAATATAAAGTGCTGTTGCAAGCTTACAAGAAAAGCAAGTCCCTAGCCAAAAGTCAGGCAAAGGAAATTGCTGATCTTAAAGCTGCAGCAATAGATTTTGAGAAGTCTTTTGATCAAAAACTGAATGAGATAGCCAGGTTGAAGCACATAACAGTGATTCAAATGGGTACTATATCATTTAAAAATGATCAAATCAAGAGTCTGGAGATCAATCTTCAGAAAGAGAGAGAGCTTGTTGCTAGGTTTTCTAAACCTAAGTCAGTGCTACCTTTAATTGATGAATTTGTTCATCATAAAGGCAAGGCTGGACTGGGCTTTATTAAACCTGCAAGGACTGAGCAGTCCAAGCCCAAGTCCAAGGGCAAAGCCCCAACATTCAACAAGTCTGCTGTAGATAAGACAGCAAAGATAGTACCTAAGCAAAGGTACAATAAGTTTGAATGTTGGTGCTGTGGCAAAGTTGGCCATTTTGCAGTGGACTGTTGGCACAATGCTAGTGCCAAAGTGAGTACCAAACTACCTGTTGGAAAGCCAGTAGGTAGCTTTGTCAGATTGCAAACTAACAAGTACCAAGGACCCAAGAATTCTTTGGGTTCTAAGGTTCATTAATCTGTTTTGCAGGTGAGTCCAAGTGGCCATACCCCAACATGGTACTTGGACAGTGGATGTTCCAGACATATGACTGGAACTAGAGGACTACTAAAGGACTACATTCCAATAAAAGATGGTCCAAAAGTAACCTTTGGTGGTTCTGAAAAAGGAATCATCAAAGGGTTTGGTAACATTTCTAGCAACTTAGTTACCATTACTCAAGTGGCTTATGTTAAAGGGTTGAAACACAACCTAATAAGTATAAGTCAATTAAGTGATGTAGGGTATGACATCTCATTTGTTAAAAATGGTTGTCATATCAAGAGGTCAAGTGATCATGAGATCATTTTGACAGGTTATAGGAAGAGGAATGTCTACTGCTTAGACATTATAGTTGAGAACAATAGTTCTCCAGTGTGTCTTGTAGCTGATGAGACAGTCTCTCATTGTGTCAAATGGCACAAGAGGCTTGCCCATCTTAACTACAAGACAATTAGCAAACTCTTTAGCAAAGAGTTAGTGAGGAATGGTCCTCAAGTTAAGTGTGTTAAAGATGGTATTTGCTCAGCTTGTCAAAAGGGAAAGCAGACTAAATCCACCTTTAGAAGCATAGAAAACAAAGATGCTGTGAGGTGTTTATACCTCTTGCATATGGATCTCTTTGGTCCAATGCCAGTTCACAGCTTAGGTAGGAAGGTCTATACCCTTGTAGTTGTAGATGACTACTCAAGGTTTTCCTGGGTGTTCTTCTTAAGACAGAAATCTGAAACACCTAGTGTCTTCCATAGCTTTGTCAAGCAAATTCAGAATGAACTAGACAGTACAGTGGTCAAAATCAGAAGTGACCATGGTACTGAATTTCAGTCTGAAAGCATGACAAAACTATGTGAAGAATTTAGGATATTTCAAGAATTCTCTTCACCTAGAACACCTCAGCAAAATGGCATTGCTGAGAGGAAAAATAGGACCTTGATAGAGGCTGGTAGGACCCTATTAAGTGATACATCACTACCAGAATATTTCTGGGCTGAAGCAGTTAACACTGCATGCCATGTTATAAATAGGGCTACCATCACTAAAAGGCTTAACAAGACCCCCTATGAAGTTGTGAAAGGCAGGAAACCAAACTTATCCTACTTCAGGATCTTTGGTTGCAAATGCTTCATACTTAACAATGGGAAGTCTTACTTAACTAAGTTTGCTGCCAAGTCCCAAGAGGGAATTTTTGTTGGGTACAACAATAATAGTAAGGCTTATAGAGTCTACAACTTGACTACACAAGTTGTAGAAGAATCTGTGCATGTAGTTTTTGATGAGACTAAACTTATTAACAATGAGTTGTCTAGTAGTGTATGCAGCCCCACAGGTCTAACAAAGAAACTGGACAAGCTTACTATAGAAGAAGTACCTGCTGCAAGACAGCAAGGAGAGGAGAGTAGCTGTTGTCCAGGGGGAGAACTACATGTGCCAATTGCAGAAGAAGTACAAGGAGTACAGCATGATGGAGATGCTGAAGAGGTTCAACCAGAAGTGAGGATGCCTCCAGCCAACAGGCATCTAAGAGATCATCCAGTAGAGCAGATTATTGGAGATCCAAGACAAGGAGTACAAACCAGGAGCAGAAACATGAATGCAGCAGTCTACTCCAGTTTTCTATCTCAAGTTGAACCTAAGAAGTTTGAAGAAGCCATACAAGATCCACAATGGACTGAAGCAATGCAAGAAGAGCTTAATCAGTTCAAGAGGTGCAAAGTCTGGGAACTTGTTCCTAAGCCTAAAGACCACAATATAATAGGAGTCAAGTGGATCTACAGGAATAAGATGGATGAACAAGGGGTCATCATTAAGAATAAGGCAAGATTGGTTGCTAAAGGATATAGGCAAGAAGAAGGTATTGATTTTGATCAAACCTTTGCTCCAGTAGCCAGACTGGAAGCCATAAGGATGTTCTTGGCCTATGCAACCTATCAAGGATTCAAGGTTTACCAAATGGATGTCAAGTCAGCATTCCTGAATGGTAATCTTAAAGAAGAAGTCTATGTGGAACAGCCTTCAGGTTTTGTTGATTCAACTCTACCTCATCATGTCTATAGACTTAGGAAAGCTTTATATGGGTTAAAGCAAGCCCCTAGGGCTTGGTATGAAACCCTATCTAGTTTCCTCATTGAGAACAAGTTCTCAAGGGGGAAAATAGATAAGACTCTATTCCTTAGGGAATCTAGAGGCAAAGTTATACTAGTCCAAATATATGTAGATGACATTATATTTGGGTCTACTGAAAGCAGCCTTTGCAAAAAGTTTGCAAAACTTATGAAAGGTCAGTTTGAGATGAGTAGTATGAGAGAGCTGAAGTTTTTCTTGGGTCTCCAAGTTAAACAGACTGAGAGTGGTTTATCCATTTGTCAGTCCAAGTTCACCCTAGAACTCATAAGGAAGTATGGTATGGATTCATCCAACACCATGAAGACTCCTATGAGGTCAAGTATGTCTCTCAGCAAGGATGATGCAGGGAAACCTGTAGATGAAACCTTGTATAGAGGGATAGTTGGCTCCCTATTATACTTGACTGCTAGTAGACCAGACATCATGTATGCTACATGTGTTTGTGCAAGGTATCAAGCCTGCCCTAAAGAGTCTCATTTGACAGCAGTCAAAAGAATATTGAGATATCTAAAGGGCACTCCCTATCTAGGCCTCTGGTACCCTAGGAATGGAGATTTTGAACTAACAGGTTATTCAGATGCAGACTTTGCAGGATGCAAAGAAGATAGAAAAAGCACTACTGGAACCTGTCAATTCCTAGGTGGGAGACTAATTTCATGGAGTAGCAAGAAACAAACCAGTGTGGCTATCTCCACTGCAGAGTCAGAGTATGTGGCTGCAGGAAGTTGCTGTGCTCAACTTCTGTGGATACAACATCAGCTAGAGGACTATGGATTTCAGGTAAGTAGAACTCCACTTTTCTGTGATTCTACTAGTGCTATTTCAATAGCTAATAACCCTGTATCTCATAGTAGAACAAAACATATTGAAATTAAATATCATTTTCTTAGGGAGCATGTAGAAAGAGAAGATATTTTATTAGAATATGTTAAAACTGATAATCAAATAGCTGATATGTATACTAAGCCCCTAGAAGAAGCTAAGTTCAATAGATTCAAAATTGAACTAGGAATGATAAACTTAGAGTAAGTTTACAGAATTGAAAATGCCTAAGTAAAAAGGTGTCGACACATAGACAAGTCTATGTCGACACAGAATAGTGGTGTCGACACTTCAGAAAAAAGGTGTCGACACATCTAGGAAGTTGGTGTCGACACTTCAGAATGTTAGTGTCGACACATGTCAAGTAGGTGTCGACACATCCAATGTGGTGTCGACACTTAAGTTTTACTCAGAATTTTCTAAGTAAAGTCTCGACAATGTGTCGAGTTATGTTGTGTCGACACATAACCACGTGTCGACACATAAAATCTGTTGACTAAACTTGTGTCGACACATGTGTGTCGAGACATTATAAGTCAGTGTCAACACTTATTGCCTGTGTCGACACATTTTAAGTTAGCTATCCCGCCTGTTCATCTTCAAAATCAGAAAGGTATAAATAGGGTTTTGTCTTTGTTTGTCGACACGCTTTCAAAGTTTCGAGACTAAAACTTCTGTGTCGACACCTCTCTTCTCTCAAGACAAATTCTACAAACCCTAATGGCACCTAAGCTTGAGGAGAACGTTAACGAAGGATATGAGCTAGTGCGCGGCGCTTTCGATGATGCAGATCAAGAAATCAAGTCGGTCGTAACCCTAGTCGCCGATTCTGGACTAGAATACTTAGTTTCAGAACCTACTAAGATATGGAAGAAGGAGGTTCTTGAATTCCTTAATGGAGCCAAGATAGACGAATCTGGATACAAAATCAAATCCAGAGTTCATGGAACTAAGGTTAAGATTTCGCCAAAGAACTTGAGGAAGGTGCTTCAATTACCAAAAACTCAAGAGGAAGATGAAGTTACTGCATCCAGGACCAGGGAAGCACTAAACTGGTGTGGACTTGATCCTAAGATGAAGATAGGTTCTGTTTTCAACAGGAAAGGCATGAACAATCAAGGCAAATTCATGTCTGAAATAGTTGGTAAAGTATTACTCAGCAAGCCAGGAGGGCATGACAGAGTGTCTGCCTATATGTTTGGAATAATGACCAGGATAATCTTCACACTAAAAACAGACTGGTCTATAGTAGTCTTTGAAAAGATTAAGGAGAGCTTGAAGAAGCCCAATCTGGGCAGAATCATTAGTCTATACCTAGCTGGTACCATACCAGAGGTAATGAATACTGCTGCTGGAAGTAAGATAAATCATATAAGAAAGATGGATATGAGGTTGTTCTCAAGATGGGACAGGGTGTTGACTAAAGAGATGCCAACCCCTGAGAAGGTAGTTGCTGAGAAAGACACTCCTCCTAAGAAGAAAAGGAAGACTGCTCCAGTGGCACAAGAGTCCACTAGCAGTTCTGAAAGTGAAGAACAGGTTGTCTTCACTCCTGATGACCATGAGGAAGAGCCTGCAGTAAAGACTCCTGCTCCTCAAGAGGTTGCTAAGATCCAGGGGAGCTGCCTCAAGCTAGCCCCATCCACAAGGATCAAAGCCAGGGGGAGCCTCCAGTTGTAGAAGAACCCTCTACACTGGAAAGTGAACAAGCTACCACCATCATACTAGAGGTACTCACTGACCTAAATACTTTAGAATTTCTTATAGAAGATGCTGATTTGTCTGATGTTCATCAGCAAATTCAGCTGAATACTCAAGAACCAGATGCTGTTGGAGATGACACATCTGCTGTACAAGAAGTAATTCCTGATCCAGAGGTTGAAGAACCAAGAACTTCTCCTGCACAGTCTCCACAAGAATACACAATGGAAGACTTATTCCTAAATTTGGATCAAGCAGATTTTGATAAGGAAACTGATGATGCTGCTGTTGAGGGGGAGAAGGTACAAGTTCTGGAAGAGCCTATAAGGCAAGACACTGAGAAAGCTCCAGCTGTGCAAGCTGAAAAGCCTTCAAGCACTAAGGAAAGGGTTGACATAGCCAGCTCCTCAGAGTCTGAAGATGAGGAGGCTACTAGGGCAAAGAAAAAGAAACTTTATGTATTCAAGAGAAGAAGTCAAAATTATAAGAAGGCACTCCAATCTATTGCCCCACAGCCTATAGTTCAGCAAACTCCAACTGTTGATTATAGTGCTTTAATGATTGCCATAGAGGCTTATGTGGATGAACATAGAAAAGCCATAGAGGCTTATGTGGATGAAGGGCAGAAATCTTTACAGTTTGATCTTGCCCAGGATATAAAATCTATAAGGTTTGAAATGAACCTTAACAAGAAAGAGATGACAGATTGCTTTCACAAAGGTGGAAATGCAGTGGTGTACTTAGCAACACACCAGGAAAAGATAAAGGCCCAAGTGGATGACATAGCATTGAAGCAAGGATATGTTCTTGAAAATCAGTTAAGAATGAATGACAACTTGACTGCTTCTCATAATGCTATAGTCACTGAATTGAAGAACAAGGCCGCTGAACCCTCTACTTCTACTGCTGCTAAAGCTGAATTTGATAAAGTCTTTCAAGAAGAAATCTCTGTTGTTCAGACTGCTATCCAAGCATCCCAGAAAGCCATATCTGACCAACTTCAAAAGCTCAAACCTTACTTTAAAGATGGAATCAGATACTTGGATAGTCAAATCGATTTCAGAAGGATGATGTCAGAGATCATATGGCTAGAGAAGTCATAAAGGGGGAGAGAGTTTTAGTCAAAGCTAGCTCTGATCATGCCAAATGGATATCTAATTCCATCAGAGCTACACTGGGCTATCCTCCACTTTGTGATGATGACAATGTTGTTGAATCTGGAATTCAACCTGCATATCTTGGAGGTGAGCAACCAGAAGTAGCTCAAGTAATCTATCCTCCACCAGATTTTGACATGGTGCAAGCTGATATTCATCACATGTATAGCCCAACTGAAGGGAAGTCTAATGTTATTCTGGAGAAAGTGGTTCAGCCTATATCTGAAGCCATGCAAGAGGCATTGCAGAAAGAGGAAGAGACAAGACTGTCTAAAAAGAGGTTTAGGGAACAAGCAGAACAAAGGCCAGACTTTGAACAGTGGAGCCCTACCTCTAGGAATATAATATTAACTGCCTGGAAAGCTGCCAAGGATAACACTCATGACAGGAACAAGTGGTCCTCTGAAGCTGAATGGAGAAAGCATGAATCTAGACAAGAGGCCATTGTTCAATACAGAAGGAAGACAAAGATGGGAAAGCTACCTCCTACAGCTCAGGAGCCTAGCAAGTACTTTCCAAAGCCATATCACTATTTTGAGAGGCAGAAGATCAAAGCTGAAGAGCTCAAAAAGAAAGATCTGAAAGGCAAGAAGCCTGCTGATGCAGAAACTGTTGATGCCCCTGTCAAAGCTCAAGTTCAAGCTGGCAAGGGAATAGTTATCAAGGAACCTGAACAAAAATAGATTTAGAATTTTCTTGAAGTCTATTTTGTAATCTTTTGAATGTAAAATATTTAGTGAACTTCTGAAAATGTATAAGACAAATGTTAGAACAATATATGATTAATATATTTCATGTTTGTTCTGTGAATATGTCTATTTGTTCTGTGTTGATGTTTGTATATACATGTGAAATTGATACATGTTATGTTTACCCTGCTTACTTAATCCTGCTTTACATCATTTTGAAATTTTTATTATGAATGGTGTATATCATTGACTAAGGGTTATGACTTCTCCAAATAGGGGGAGATTGTTGGGTACATTGATTAAATGTACCTGATTTGAAGAAGCCTCACCCAACTCAATGATATACATCATAATGTATTTGATGTATGTTGAGTTTACTTGTGCAGGTTAAGTAATTACTGGACTGAAGCAAAAATTTTCTAAGTCCATGTGTCGACACCTAGAAGGAAAGTGTCGACACTTAAGAAGACTTGTGTCGACACCCAGACAAGCAGTGTCGACACTTGGAGTCATTGTGTCGACACCTGGGATGCAGAGTCGACACCAGACAGAAAGTGTCGACACAAGGAGCTGTGTCGACACTCAGTGAAGAAAAGTGCAGACAGAAAGTGTCGACACAAGGAGCTGTGTCGACACCCAGTGAAGCTGTGTCTACACCAGAAAGTGTCGACACTTGGAGCTGTGTCGACACTCAGCAAAAGTCTGCAGAAACTAAGTATAAGTGTCGACACCAAGAATAAAGTGTCGACACTCAGCAGAAGAGTCAACATTTGAAGTAAGTGTCGACACCCAGAACAATGTGTCGACACTCAGCTGAAGACTCTACACTAGAAGAAAGTGTCGACACATGGAGCTGTGTCGACACTTAGCAATGAACAGAAAGATCAACAAAAATATTCTAAGTACAAGTGTCGACACTAAGGGAATGTGTCGACACTCAGCTGAAGTCTCAACAGAAGAATCCAGTGTCGACACAAGGAGCTGTGTCGACACTCAGCAAGTATCAACATAGAAGACTATGTGTCGACACCAAGAAGCAGTGTCGACACTTAACAGATTCAACACAAAAAGTTGTGTCGACACAAAGGAGATGTGTCAACACTCAGAAGAATTCAGCAAAAGATAGAAGATCAAGTACTTGTGTCGACACTCAATTTCAGTGTCGACACATGCAGAAGAATCTGTGTCGAGACGTAGTATCTACAACACAAGGAGTTGTGTCGACACCTTGTAGACTTGTGTCGACACTTACACAACTGGTGTCGACACTTGGTCTATAAGTGTCGACACTCAAAGACAGAAAGTCTCGACACTTTCAGACAGTTAGAGATTTTCAAGAACTGACTGGATGACTTGACAGCTGCCGTTCCAGCCGGTCTACAGCACCTGTCAGAGATGTCAGAAGACAGTTATAAATCGGACCAGCCGGTTACCATGAAGAAGGCCTATAAATAGGCTTAGACAGTTTACAGAAACTGTTGTTCAGATTATTGTTCAAGTAGTTATTGAAGTGGTACACAGAGTATCAACACAAGAAGATCTAGCCGTCCAAGTGTAGATCTAAGAAGTTGGAGAGAGAGGGCTCCATACAAGAAATCAGCCTTTGGAACTAGGCTGAGAAGAAGGGTTCAGATATATTCTGGATCTTAAGAAGCAGAGATCAAGGATCAACTGCAGGAGGATTCATTCTTATTCAGTTCTACTCAAGAAGCTTTGAAGAAAGCTAAGTTAGATTGAATCCAGCTGAGTTCTTCCAAGAACTCATCAAGAAACTCTCAACTCCCCTCTCTTGGTTCTGAGTTGTTGAGTTAACATTTGTAATTCATTTTTAACTTGTAGGATCCTTTGGATCTGAGTGAATTGTAAGCCTGTAATTATAAAGGCTGAGGGTAGGGCTTGAGAGCCTGAGTGTAGGAGATTGAAATCTCTGAGTGTAGGCCTTGTTGGCTGAGTGTAGGCCTTGATTGGCTGAGTGTAGGCCTTTGTGGCTGAGTGTAGGCTTTGAGAAAAGCTGAGTTGTAGGGCCTTGGGCCTGAGGTGTAGGAACCAATTTGGGTTCTGAGCTAGTGGAGAAGTTTGGCCGAATCTAGTACACTGCTAGATAGGCGAAGGGGGAAACTGGATGTACCCAATGCTTGGGGAACCACTATAAAACACTGTGTCTGCTGTGATTGTGCTGTGATTGTGAATGCTTGTGTAATTGCTGTGCAAAAGTAGTTAGAATTCTGTGATATAACTGATTGCTGCCATTAAAGTTCAAAAAGGATTAGGTCACCTATTCACCCCCCCTCTAGGTGTTTAGGTACTATTTCTTTCAATCTGGAGTTCCTGATGGTCTTGAGGAAGGCTGGTCCATCTGAAGTTGAGATAGAGGATTGTCCTAGACTCTAAGACATAAACTTGACCCAGACTATACATGATGGGTCACATCCTAAGTCAGTGGACCTAGCCCAAATCAACTAGGGATCCAACAATCTCCCCCTATTTGAGTGAGGTCACTAACAGAGACTCCAAGCAAAGAACAAACAGAAAAACAAAGAAAAATTAAGAAATATATCTGGCAGAGAATTTACAACACATACATCAGATATATATATACATACAGGCTTTGTTTTAGTACAAGATATAGTCTGAAATAGAAGCAGAAATGAAATAACCACAAAATTACTTCTCTGTCTTCTTCTATTTTAGCTTGTCTCCTGGTGCTTTATCTCCTGGCTTTTTGAAAATGATTTCCCCATTGGGATCTGAAGCTTGAGCCCTGGTCATAGTCATGTCAGCTGCACCTATGATGTTCAGTGAAGTGGCTCTGAGGACAACTGCTTCTGGGTGAAGATGCATGTACTCATCAACATTGAGTAGCTTGTTTCCTTTCCCAAATCTTTTTAGCTCATCTCTCCTGTACTGAGACATAGTAGTTAAGCCTGTTGTGTCCTTGCCTTCAGCTTTAGCTTTGTTGATTAGAGATAAGCCAATGAGCTCTTGGAACCTTGCCATTCTGGCTGTGTTGGCTGTTTCTGGATCTTCAGGAGGAGAATAGGGCCTATCAGCTTCATGTTCCTTATATTCCTGGTGCTGCTGCTGTTGTTGTTGATGGTGTTGTCTGCCTGAAGATGGTGGCCTTGGCTGACTACCACCAGAAGATCTCCCTGTTTGTCTCTGATAAGTTTGAATATGGGCAGATCTCTGAGAGCCAGAGCTAGAGGCACCTGCTGCTGGAGGAGGAGGAGGATCCTTTTTGTATCTGTGAACTGGGGGAGGAGAGTATCTCCTACTCCTCTTCTTCTCTCTTTGCTGGTTCTTTGATAGCCACATCCATGCAGGCATCCCTTTGTAAGGAGCAACATTGTGCAGAATATAGTATGGAGTGTCTGTAGTGGGATTAGGCTTGGGAGCAGGAGGAGGAGGAGCCTTCCTTTTCTTAGAAAGTAACTTCTTTTTCTTTTTAGCAGCCTCCTCATCTGATTCATCATCATCATCATCATCAGAACCTGAACTCTGAGGATTGTCATACAGAGCATTCAACTTCCTCAGAGTTTTATCAGAAATGATAAGAGGTTTTTCTTGAGGGGGGATAGAAGGTTCAGAGGGTGAGGGTTCAACAACAGTAGAGACAGAGCTTTCAGCTGCTGCCTTGTTCTCTTCTTCAATGTCTGCCAGAATGAGCTCATCCAGATTAGGCATGGGAGAATCATCCATGACAAAATCTGGGACAGAGCAGATTTCTGGAATAGACACAGGAATTAGAACAACAGTAGAAGCAGCAAAGGTGTCACAGAGTTGCTTGGCAACTGCTGGACTGGCTGGAGAGGTATACTGGACAATAGCCAAATATAGCTTAGCAACCTCTGCTGAAGGAAGCTTCATATATACAGAATCAAAGGTACGAAGTATCTCAGATAAATTAACTGTGGGATTTATAAGGAAATCACCAGCAGTTGTTATTGTATCTACTGACTCATCAAAGCTAATATCAGTGTCCATAAAGTGAATAAAATCAATTATTTCAGAATCAAAATCTATAGCTGTATCTGTAACTGCAACTGCATTATCAAGCACTGTATCAACTGTATCTGTATTATCAAAAACTGTATCTGCAGTATCAACTGTATCTGTATCAACTGTATTGTCAAAAACTGTATCAACCTCTGCAGCTGCTGCACCAGCTTCATCATGGAGCATCTCCCCCTGCCTGGGTTCAGGAGAGCCTGGAGCCAGGCCCCTGAATGAAGAGGGGGTAGCAGAAAGGGCTGTGATTTGTGCAGATAAAGAATTAATGGAATTCACTAGAGGTGTAATGGCCTCTGTGATGAGTGATTGAATGAGAGGAGTCAGAAGAGAGATGATGGAGGGAATGGTGGAAGTGTCCAGAAGTGGAGAAAGAATGGTGGAGGGGATAGAAGCAGAGGAGGAAGGAAGAATATGTGGAGGGGATAATGGAGGGAGAACATGTTGTGGTTCAGTGGGTATGGGGTAGGATGGAATAGTGGATAGGTGTGGGGGAAGAGGGGATTGAGGAGGTGAGGGAATATGGGTTTCAGTGGGGGAAACTGGAGGTGTAGGGATATGTGCAAGATCAAGCGGTGGAGATTGATGTTGAGGTGGAGTCAATTGAGGTGCAGGAGGAGTGGGAAGAGATTTGGTAGGTGGAATGGCCTCTTCAGTGTCAGGGTGGGGAGTGACCTTGACGGTCCTTGTGCTCTCAGAAGCGTTGATGGAGGAGGAGGAACCCTTGGAGGGTTTGGTGATTGTCCTCTCCCATCGGCCAAACAAGGCGCAGGTGAGGCGCTTGCTGGCATTGATGAATGTGGTCGGGGAGACCAAACATTCACTGGCCTTTTCCTGGAGGAAAATCCCCAGGATTCTGCCGTAGCAGACTTCCTTCTTGCTTGTTTTCTTCTTGATTACGTCAAAGAAGACCATGCCCCAGTCGACCTGTCATTTGTTGAGCACTGCGCACATAATCAGGAATTGATGGCGAGTGATATAGTCATGTGCTGAGTGCTTGCCCATCAGAATTTTTCCTACAATGCCGGCCAAAAATTGATAGACGGCAGACAGTTGCTTCTTCAGAAGCTTATAAGGGTTGCTGCCGGAGAAACCCATTACCTTCAACATATCAGAATATTCTTCGGCGTCCATTTCCAAGTTGTCTTCACCATTGATCAGTCCAAAAATTTCAGAAAGGACTGCTGGAGACAGGGAAACGACAGTGTTTCCAATATGTCCTGTCAGATCTCCGTCTTCAGAAACGGTTGCAGTGTACACCCATTCTCTTATCTCGGTTGAGTGTAGCTTGATGTTGCGAGTCATGAAATCCTTGAGATGCAATTCTTCAAGTAATTCCAGGATATAAAGAAAGATTGGATCTGAATGTTGGAAAGACTCAAAATCCATGGAGAATGTTGCATCAAACTTCATCGCCGCAAGTGCTCCTGGAGGAATTGCCATTGATGACCTGCAAAGAAAATCATAAAGAAAATGACGATCAAGAGCAAAGGAACTGAAAGCGCGGGACGGAGGTCGAAGAAAACCTAGATATAAGATTTTCGGAATATGAATCGACAAGCTCCGTTCCACGAAAAGAGACAGTTCTTCGAACTGAGGTCGACGAAATAAGTTAGAGGTGAGTAGTTCGTCGAACTCATTTAGAAGAATTGAAAACAGTTCGTCGAACTCCGTTCGACGAAATGGTTTCTGAAGCAAGGTTCGTCGATCTCCGGTCGACGAAAATTGTTTCCACACAGAGAATTCGTCGATCTCCGTTCGACGAGAATCTCTCAAACTTTCCCTAATTCGTCGAACTCCGTTCGACGAACTCTGGAAAATTCGTCGAATGCAGACAGAAATTAATTTAACTCTTCTCCATTAATCATTCCCAGTTGATTTATAAAGAACAGATGGGTTTTCTCATCTAAAGGTTTGGTGAAAATATCTGCTCTCTGTAAATTAGTAGGAATATGAATCAAGTTAATCTTCTTTTTGTCTACATTATCTCTAATGAAATGATGTCTTATTTCAATATGTTTAGTTCTAGAATGATGAACTGGATTCTGAGCTATAGCAATAGCACTTGTATTATCACAAAATAAGGTTGAATTATTTAAGTTGATACCATAATCTAAGAGCTGATTTTTTATCCATAGCATCTGTGAACAGCAGCTGCCAGCAACCATATACTCTGCCTCAGCAGTTGATGTAGACATAGATGTCTGCTTTTTGCAAAACCAAGAGACAAGTCTCATACCCAGGAACTGACAGGTTCTAGAGGTACTTTTCCTGTCCACTCTACATCCAGCATAGTCAGCATCTGAGTATCCAGTTAACTCAAATTCTGACTCTGCAGGATACCAGAGTCCTAAACTAGGACAACTCTTTATATATCTCAAAATTCTTTTTAGAAAAATAAGATGAGATTCTTTAGGATTCACTTGGAATCTAGCATAAAGGCATGTGTCAAACATTATGTCAGGCCTGCTAGCTGTTAAGTATAATAGAGATCCAACAATTGCCCTATAATGTTTCTGATCTACAGGTTTCCCTGCTGCATCAGAATCCACAACAGCATTGGTAGCCATAGGTGTTTTCATTCCTAAAGCATCACCCATCCCAAACTTTTTAATAAGCTCTTTAGCATACTTAGATTGGGAGAGGAAGATACCATCAGGGAGCTGCTTCACTTGGAGACCAAGGAAGTAGGAAAGCTCACTCATGCTACTCATCTCAAATTTGGAATGCATGAGGTCAGCAAACCTCTTGCACAATTTGGGATCAGTAGACCCAAAAATAATGTCATCCACATATATTTGTACCAATAAGATTTGGTCCTTATGATGTCTAGTGAAAAGGGTTCTATCAATGTTTCCTCTAGTAAATTTATGCTCTAAGAGAAAGCTAGCTAGGGTCTCATACCAAGCTCTTGGAGCTTGCTTTAAACCATAGAGAGCTTTATGCAATTTGTAAACATATGATGGTTGAGTTAGAGAGATAAAACCTGGAGGTTGTTCTACATAAATCTCTTCTTGAAGTACACCATTCAGAAAGGCACTCTTAACATCCATCTGGAATACTTTGAACTTTTTGTAGGCTGCATAGGCTAGGAATATTCTAATGGCCTCCAACCTTGCAACAGGGGCAAAGGTTTGGTCATAGTCTATTCCTTCCTCTTGCCTATAGCCTTGAGCAACAAGTCTAGCCTTGTTTCTTACTATGTTCCCTTGTGCATCCAATTTGTTCTTATAGACCCATTTGGTTCCAATAACTGGGTAGTTATGAGGTCTTGGAACCAAATCCCAAACTCTACATCTCTCAAATTGATTTAGTTTCTCTTGCATTACAAGAATCTAGTGGGGATCTTGTTCAGCTTCATGGATGGTGAGAGGTTCAATTTGAGAGAGAAAACAGGCATGCATCAAGTCTTGATTGAGCTGATGTCTTGTCTATACACCAACTGAAATGTCTCTAATCACTTGAGATCTGGGGTGATCTCTAAGTGTGACAAGATCAGTTGGTGGAGTTGGTTGAGCAACAGCTTCTGTAAATAATTCCTCTTGAGGAATGGTACTGGCTGTTGATGGAAGTTCAGTTACTTCCTCTTGGACTTCTTCTTCACTATCTTCAGCAGCCTGTGGAGTGGGATGAGTTGGAACCTCTTGGGTAAGGTTTAGTCCATCCATAGACTCACACAGTGGTGAAACCTGCAAAAAACTGTTGGTAGAAATGTCTTTCTCCTTATAAGACATGTTAGCTTCATCAAAAGACACATGGACAGATTCTTCAATTTTAAGGGATGATTTGTTGAAAACCCTATAAGCCTTGCTTAATTGGGAATATTCTAGAAAAATCCCTTCTTCAGCCTTAGCCTCAAATTTTCTAATGTATTTTTTGTTGTTAGTGTGGATGTAACATATGCAACCAAAAACTTTAAAGTAAGTGATTTTAGGTTTCTTTTCTTTAAGTAATTCATAGGGGGTCTTATGTTTTAGTTTATGTATAAGTCATCTGTTCAGGACATAGTTAGCTGTGTTTACAGCTTCTGCCCAAAAGGATAGAGGCATGTAAGCATCTGCTAACAATGTACCTGCAGCTTCAATGAGTGTCCTATTTTTCCTTTCAGCAACCCCATTTTGTTGGAGAGTTCTAGGAGCTGAGAAGCACTGCCTGATACCTTCATTCTCACAGAACTCATGCATAAGAAGAGACTCAAACTCTGTGCCATGATCACTTCTGATCAATACAACATGAGTAGAGAACTCAATCTATATGATCCTGAGAAAATCTGTAAGAACTTTGAATGTATCTGACTTAGCTCTCAGAAAGGCTACCCAACTGAATCTGGAGAAATCATCAACAATGACTAAGGTGTAAGACTTCCCTCCTAGGCTTTGTACTGCAATGGGTCCAAAAAGATCCACATGAAGCAGATACAATATCCTAGGTGAATCACTTTTATTAATGGATTTGAAACTAGTTTTAGTTTGTTTGCCTAGTTGACAAGCCCTGCATAGGCTTTCCTTCTTGTAGGGACCAGAAGGTAAACCTCTAACAAGATTGTCTTTAGATAACCTAGATATGTTCTTAAGGTTTACATGTCCTAGCCTTTTGTGCCATAACTCATTTTGGTTACTAGTGATATTGAGTAAACAAATATCAGTTGTGGCAGAAATGAAATCTACTAAATATATGTTTCCTTGTCTAAGTCCAATTAAAGCAGTTTGGTTTTTATCATTTATAATAGAGCAAGAGGTAGAGTTGAAATATACCTGATAACCTTCATCACATAATTGACTTATGAATATAAGGTTATGTTTAAGTCCTCTTACATATGTCACCTTTTTGAAGGTCACTGCTCCAATGCTTACTCTTCCATATCCTTCTGACTGACCAATCTTTGAGTCTCCAAATATCACCTTTGGTCTTAGCTTGGACTTATAGCTGGAGAGATTTGCTTTGCTGCCAGTCATGTGCTTGGAGCAGCCACTGTCCAGGTACCAGGTCTGACTTAACCTTGGACAGCTCTTCACCTGTACCTGCATTAAAAAATAAAGCTCAATTGTTCTTGACCCAGGTTAACTTGGGTCCTTGGTTTGGCTGAAAAGTAAAACTAGAAATTACTGATAAGGCAGGTTGAGACTTATACCCTAGAGGGTGATATCTCCTAAGTGGGATTATCCAATCAGCTACTGGATTAAATGTCTTTTTAGCTGCTTTAAAATTTCTATAGGAGAAATGATTTATATTTGGTCGTTCTGGGATCGACGAATTATTGTGAGTTCGTCGACCAGAGTTCGACGAATGGGGATGAGATCGTCGACCTCCACTCAGAGAATGACCATGGTCATTTTCTGCGTCCCACGTTCGTCGACCTCTGCTCGACAAACCATACACAGTTCGCCGATCGCAGTTGGACAAATAATTATTTCTGAAGTTTGCGTTCAGCGTTCGTCGATCGGGGTTCGACGAACTTGCAGGATTTCGTCGATCTGAGTTCGACGAATTCTGCTTAACTTGGTTTTTAATAGCTTTCTTCTGATTTCTGTTTCTATTGTCTAGGGGATTTGACTTATTTTCTGACATGGGTTTTTCAGTTAGTTTCTTTTTACCCTTAGCAGTGATAAACTTTATGGGAGTAGAAAGTATATTCTTCTTTATTATGGGGGGTAAACTTGATGAAGCACCCAAGCCCAGCCTGCCATTTAATCTGGCATTTACTATGCTTGTGATATCCATCAGCTTGAGGCTTCTCCCATTGAGAGATTGCTCAAGTTATTTTGCCTCACATAATTCAGATTTTAACTTGATTATCTGTTTATTAGCTAGTGTCAATTGATCAGTTAGTTTTCTATTTTCTGTGCTGATAGATTCAAGGTTTTCTAGTCTAGTCCTCAATGTTTTTGTTTCTTTCTCTGAGTTTATTAGATCCATGCACATAGTTTTAAATTCTACTTTAAATAAGTCAGAATTGAAATCAAAACTAGAAATCACCTGATCAGCCTCTGAGTCTGAGGAACCTTCATCTTCAGAATCCTCTTCTGATCCACAGTTGCTTCTGGAGGCATCTATTACCATTAGGCACACCTCCTTGGATCTGGCTTCTTCCTCTTCTTCACTGGAGCTGGAGGAGGATGTTTCATCTTCTGTGTCACTCCAGGACTCAGCAACAAATCCTTTGTCTTCCCTTTTATATTTGTTGGAGGAGGGTCTGCTGCTTTGTTTTCTTCTGAAATCCTTATCCCTGCCCTTGTCCTTTTTCTGATTCTCTGGGCATTCTGAAATATAGTGCCCATGCTTTCTGCATCCAAAACACACAACCTCCTTAGTTGGTGTCTTGTCATATTTGGGCTTATCATCCTGCCTGGATGATTTTCTTCTAAAGTCCTTTCTTGCCATTTTGTAGAATCTTTTGGCAAAAAGACTCATTAACTCTTCATTGGATGTAGATGTTTCATTGTCTTCAGAAGCTTTGAAGGCCAAGCTGTGCTCCTTCCTAACTGGGGTAGTTGCCTTCTGTTCTGCTGCCTCTCTTGATTTGACAAGCTGCTCATATGACTTCAGCTTGCCTAACAAAGATTCTGTTGAAATCTCATTGAGGCTTCTGGCTTCTTTGATTGGCCAGATTATGGAATCCCATGAACTAGGGAAACACATCAGTATCTTGTCATTCACCTCAGTTAAGGTGATGTCCTTGTCAAGAGTCTTGAGTTCACTGATGATTGAACTTAATCTATTGTACATCTCAGCCACAGATTCTGTCTCATCCTTTTTGAAATTCTCATAGAGAGAAATGAGACTGGATCTCCTATCCTTTCTTTCATCAGCTGAGCCTGCTACCATTTGGTTGAGAGAGTCCCAAATGGCCTTGGCTGAGGTGCACTCAGCCACCTTCTGAAATATATCATCTGACATTGTTTGGGCCAGAATATTCTAGCCTTTGCATCAGCTATCTTGGCTTTCTTATAGGCTTCAGTATTGTCTGGAGGTGGTACTGCACTCAGATTAGTTGATGTGCTGGCAAAAGTTGCAGGAGCTGGAGGAACACCTATTGAAATGACAGAAAAAATATCCTCATCAATGGAGTTCATATATAATCTAATTCTTGCCTTCCAGATGGCAAACTTATTAAGATTGCACACTGGAGGTTTGATGCTTGTATAATCCTTGTTTTGGGCCATGTCTGTGAGAAGGATAAGTCCAATAACAGAATAAAAACAAACAGCTCTAACTAAGGGATCTTTGGGTTCAGGTGTTAGCCTGTACAACCAATCAGGTATGGCATGTTAACCAACCTGTAAGGTCTGGTAATTTAACCAACCTCGCTTTGATACCAATTGAAAGTTCAGGAGGTATGCTTGATACCACCTGAAGGTGTTAGTTATATCAGATATACTCTAGAGGGGGGGGGGGTGAATAGAGTATGTTGGTGATTTTAAAACTTTTACAACTGTTGTTGTATTTTAGGTATGTGTGCAGGGAAGCAAATACAATAAACCAAGATGCAACAACTATCTAATCACAACACATTCACAGAGCAAGGCCAGAAAACAAAAAGAAAAGAAAGAAACCAGACGACACAAGAATTTTATAGTGGTTCCCCAAATCTGGGTAGTCCACTCTTCTACCACCCTGGTAGGAATCCACTGCAGGAAGGGGTTGATTAGGTGTCCTGACACCAATGGGGTTTTGATCAGGTTCCCAAAAACCAAACCCTCAAGTCTTTTGGAGGGAGACTTGCAACCAGAATAATTTTGAAGGGAATTAAAACCCTGTACAGAGGTGGAGTGAGAGGGTGATGAGGTCTTCTCTTTCTCAAGTCAAATGAGAAGACTTGTGGATTGTTGTTTAGCAGCTTTGCTCCCCCTGAGATGTAAAATGAATTAGGAAGAATGCTGGAGCACTGCTTCAGGGTGATAGGTCTTCAAAGACCTAGATTTCCTGGTCTAGAGAAAGTCTCCAGGAACTTCTTGTGACTGATATGAATGTATTGTCTTTGAAGTTATCCTGAGTAAAAGCAGATGAAGAAGACTCTTGATATTGATGTAGTGTTCTTCTTCTTCTTGATCAGTTTCTCTCTGGGCCAAGAATGAATTCCTTTTTCTGTGTTGTCTGAATCACTGTCTGTCTTTTTGTTGTATATCAATGTATTACTCACTCTTTCTGTATATCTCAATGTCTCATAAGAAACATTCGAATTTTGAATATAGAGCAGTAATGACAGACGACCTGGAAAGGAAGCAGCAATTAATTATTTCCCCAACTGTTTCCATGGGAAAATGGCATGTAATAATCCAGGATTAACTTCGCATTCTAACAGTAGTATTCTGGGAAGAACTGCCATTAAATGTTCAGGAATCAGCGCCATGGAATGAGACGGGAACGAAAGAAGACCTAGTCTGGAATCGTCGACCGAAGAACATAATTCGTCGAACTAAGTTTTGAGTTCGTCGAGCTGAGCCTGAGTTTGTCGAGCTAAGCTGAGTTCGTCGAGCTGAGCTGAGTTCGTCGAGCTGACAGTCTTCATTCGTTGAACAGACAATCTTCAATATCAGACAATCTTTATTCGTTGAGCAGAGAACTAAATTCGTCGAGCTGAGAACTGAAGTCGTCGATCTGAGAATCTGAGAACTTGAGGTCGAGCTCAGAAAGTAATTCGTCGACCAAAGCTTGAAGTTGGACTTAGAGAAATTCTGAAGTAGTCCTGATAATGCTTGAAGTAGAATCCCGGTGTTCGTCGAACAAAGAACATAGTTCGTCGAGCTCATTTCACTTAGTCTGAAAAACTGATAGATCTGGAGTTCCTAATGATCTTGAGGAAGGCTGGTCCATCTGAAGTTGAGATAGAGGACTGTCCTAGACTCTAAGACATAAACTTCGACCCAGACTATACATGATGGGTCACATCCTAAGTCAGTGGACCTAGCCCAAATCAACTAGGGATCCAACAATCTCCCGCTATTTGGGTGAGGTCACTAACAGAGACTCCAAGCAAAGAACAAACAGAAAAACAAAGCAAAATTAAGAAATATATCTGGCAGAGAATTTACAACACATGCATCAGATATATATATACATACAGGCTTTGTTTTAGTACAAGATATAGTCTGAAATAGAATCAGAAATGAAATAACCACAAAATTACTTCTCTGTCTTCTTCTGTTTAAGTTTATCTCCTGGTGCTTTATATCCTGGCTTTTTGAAAATGATTTCCCTATTGGGATCTGAAGCTTGAGCCCTGGTCATAGTCATGTCAGCTGCTCCTATGATGTTCAGTGAAGTGGCTCTGGGGACAACTGCTTCTGGGTGAAGATGCATGTACTCATCAACATTGAGTAGCTTGTTTCCTTTCCCAAATCTCTTTAGCTCATCTCTCCTGTACTGAGACATAGTAGTTAAGCCTGTTGTGTCCTTGCCTTCAGCTTTAGCTTTGTTGATTAGAGATAAGCCAATGAGCTCTTGGAACCTTGCCATTCTGGCTGTGTTGGCTGTTTCTGGATCTTTAGGAGGAGAATAGGGCCTTTCAGCTTCATGTTCCTTATATTCCTGGTGCTGCTGCTGCTGTTGTTGTTGATGGTGTTGTCTGCCTGAAGATGGTGGCCTTGGCTGACTACCACTAGAAGATCTCCCTGTTTGTCTCTGATAAGTTTGAATATGGGCAGATCTCTGAGAGCCAGAGCCAGAGGCACCTGCTGCTGGAGGAGGAGGAGGAGGATCCTTTCTGTATCTATGAACTGGGGGAGGAGAGTATCTCCTACTCCTCTTCTTCTCTCTTTGCTGGTTATTTGATAGCCACATCCATGCAGGCATCCCTTTGTAAGGAGCAACATTATGCAGAATATAATATAGAGTGTCTGCAGTGGGATTAGGCTTGGGAGTGGGAGGAGGAGCCTTCCTTTTCTTAGAAAGCAACTTCTTTTTCTTTTTAGCAGCCTCCTCATCTGATTCATCATCATCATCATCATCATCATCATCATCAGAACCTGAACTCTGAGGATTGTCATACAGAGCATTCAACTTCCTCAGAGTTTCATCAGAAATGAAAAGAGGTTTTTCTTGAGGGGGGATAGAAGGTTCAGAGGGTGAGGGTTCAACAGCAGTAGAGACAGAGCTTTCAGCTGCTGCCTTATTCTCTTCTTCAATGTCTACCAGAATGAGCTCATCCAGATCAGGCATGGGAGAATCATCCATGACAAAATCTGGGACATAGTAGATTTCTTAAATAAACACAGGAATTGGAACAACAGTAGGAGCAGCAAAGGTGTCACAGAGTTGCTTGGAAACTGCTGGACTGGCTGGAGAGGTATACTGGACAATAGCCAAATATGGCTTAGCAACCTCTGCTGAAGGAAGCTTCATATATACAGAATCAAAGGTATGAAGTATCTCAGATAAATTAACTGTGGGATTTATAAGGAAATCACCAGCAGTTGTTATTGTATCTACTGACTCATCAAAGCTAATGTCAGTGTCCATAAAGTGAATAAAATCAATTATTTCAAAATCAAAATCTATAGCTGTATCTGTAACTGCAACTGCATTATCAAGCACTGTATCAACTGTATCTGTATTATCAAAAACTGTATCTGTAGTATCAACTGTATCTGTATCAACTGTATTGTCAAAAACTGTATCAACCTCTGCAGCTGCTGCACCAGCTTCATCATGGAGCATCTCCCCCTGCCTGGGTTCAGGAGAACCTGGAGCTAGGCCCCTGAATGAAGAGGGGGCAGCAGAAAGGGTTGTAATTTGTGCAGATAAAGAATTAATGGAATTCACCAGAGGTGTAATGGCCTCTGTGATGAGTGATTGAATGAGAGGAGTCAGAAGAGAGATGATGGAGGGAATGGTGGAAGAGTCCAGAAGTGGAGAAAGAATGGTGGAGGGGATAGAAGCAGAGGAGGAAGGAAGAATATGTGGAGGGGATAATGGAGGGAGAACATGTTGTGGTTCAGTGGGTATAGGGTATGATGGAATAGTGGATAGGTGTGGGGGAAGAGGGGATTGAGGAGGTGAGGGAATATGGGTTTCAGTGGGGGAAACTGGAGGTGTAGGGATATGTGCAAGATCAAGCGGTGGAGATTGATGTTGAGGTGGAGTCAATTGAGGTGCAGGAGGAGTGGGAAGAGATTTGGTAGGTGGAATGGCCTCTTCAGTGTCAGGGTGGGGAGTGACCTTGACGGTCCTTGTGCTCTCAGAAGCGTTGATGGAGGAGGAGGAACCCTTGGAGGGTTTGGTGATTGTCCTCTCCCATCGGCCAAACAAGGCGCAGGTGAGGCGCTTGCTGGCATTGATGAATGTGGTCGGGGAGACCAAACATTCACTGGCCTTTTCCTGGAGGAAAATCCCCAGGATTCTGCCGTAGCAGACTTCCTTCTTGCTTGTTTTCTTCTTGATTAGGTCAAAGAAGACCATGCCCTAGTCGACCTGTCGTTTGTTGAGCACTGCGCACATAATCAGGAATTGATGGCGAGTGATATAGTCATGTGCCGAGTGCTTGCCCATCAGAATTTTTCCTACAATGTCGGCCAAAAATTGATAGGCGGCAGACAGTTGCTTCTTCAGAAGCTTATTAGGGTTGCTGCCGGAGAAACCCATTACCTTCAACATATCAGAATATTCTTCGGCGTCCATTTCCAAGTTGTCTTCACCATTGATCAGTCCAAAAATTTCAGAAAGGACTGCTGGAGACAGGGAAACAGAAGTGTTTCCAATATGTCCTGTCAGATCTCCGTCTTCAGAAAAGGTTGCAGTGTACACCTATTCTCTTATCTCGGTTGAGTATAGCTTGATGTTGCGAGTCATGAAATCCTTGAGATGCAATTCTTCAAGTAATTCCAGGATATAAAGAAAGATTGGATCTGAATGTTGGAAAGACTCAAAATCCATGGAGAATGCTGCATCAAACTTCATCGCCGCAAGTGCTCCTGGAGGAATCGCCATTGATGACCTGCAAAGAAAATCACAGAGAAAATGACGATCAAGAGCAAAGGAACTGAAAGCGCGGGACGGAGGTCGAAGAAAACCTAGATATAAGATTTTCGGAATATGAATCGACAAGCTCCGTTCCACGAAAAGTGACAGTTCTTCGAACTGAGGTCGACGAAATAAGTTAGAGGTGAGTAGTTCGTCGAACTCATTTAGAAGAATTGAAAACAGTTCGTCGAACTCCGTTCGACGAAATGGTTTTTGAAGCAAGGTTCGTCGATCTCCGGTCGACGAAAATTGTTTCCACACAGAGAATTCGTCGATCTCCGTTCGACGAGAATCTCTCAAACTTTCCCTAATTCGTCGAACTCCATTCGACGAACTCTGGAAAATTCGTCGAATGCAAACAGAAATTAATTTAACTCTTCTCCATTAATCATTCCTAGTTGATTTATAAAGAACAGATGAGTTTTCTCATCTAAAGGTTTGGTGAAAATATCTGCTCTCTGTAAATTAGTAGGAATATGAATCAAGTTAATCTTCTTTTTGTCTACATTATCTCTAATGAAATGATGTCTTTTTTCAATATGTTTAGTCCTAGAATGATGAACTGGATTCTGAGCTATAGCAATAACACTTGTATTATCATAAAATAAGGTTGAATTATTTAAGTTGATAACATAATCTAGGAGCTGGTTTTGTATCCATAGCATCTGTGAACAGCAGCTGCCAGCAACCATATACTCTGCCTCAGCAGTTGATGTAGACACAGATGTCTGCTTTTTGCAAAACCAAGATTCAAGTCTCATACCCAGGAACTGGCAAGTTCCAGAGGTACTTTTCCTGTCCACTCTACATCCAGCATAGTCAGCATCTGAGTATCCAGTTAACTCAAATTCTGACTCTGCAGGATACCAGAGTCCTAAACTAGGACAACTCTTTATATATCTCAAAATCCTTTTTAGAAAAATAAGATGAGATTCTTTAGGATTCACTTGGAATCTAGCACAAAGGCATGTGGCAAACATTATGTCAGGCCTGCTAGCTGTTAAGTATAATAGGGATCCAACAATTGCCCTATAATTTTTCTGATCTACAGGTTTCCCTGCTGTATCAGAATCCACAACAACATTGGTAGCCATAGGTGTTTTCATTCCTGAAGCATCACCCATCCCAAACTTTTTAATAAGCTCTTTAGCATACTTAGATTGGGAGAGGAAGATACCATCAGGGAGCTGCTTCACTTGGAGACCAAGGAAGTAGGAAAGCTCACCCATGCTACTCATCTCAAATTTGGAATGCATGAGGTCAGCAAACCTCTTGCACAATTTGGGATCAGTAGACCCAAAAATAATGTCATCCACATATATTTGTACCAATAAGATTTGGTCCTTATGATGTCTAGTGAAAAGGGTTCTATAAATGTTTCCTCTAGTAAATTTATGCTCTAAGAGAAAGCTAGCTAGTGTCTCATACCAAGCTCTTGGAGCTTGCTTTAAACCATAGAGAGCTTTATGCAATTTGTAAACATAAGAGGGTTGAGTTATAGAGATAAAACCTGGAGGTTGTTCTACATAAACCTCTTCTTGAAGTACACCATTCAGAAAGGCACTCTTAACATCCATCTGGAATACTTTGAACTTTTTGTAGGCTGCATAGGCTAGGAATATTCTAATGGCCTCCAACCTTGCAACAGGGGCAAAGATTTGGTCATAGTCTATTCCTTCCTCTTGCCTATAGCCTTGAGCAACAAGTCTAGCCTTATTTCTTACTATGTTCCCTTGTGCATCCAATTTGTTCCTATAGACCCATTTGGTTCCAATAATTGGGTAGTTATGGGGTCTTGGAACCAAATCCCAAACTCTACATCTCTCAAATTGATTTAGTTCCTCTTGCATTGCAAGAATCCAGTGGGGATCTTGCTCAGCTTCATGGATGGTGAGAGGTTCAATTTGAGAGAGAAAACAGGCATGCATCAAGTCTTGATTGAGCTGATGTCTTGTATGTACACCAACTAAAATGTCTCCAATCACTTGAGATCTGGGGTGATCTCTAAGTGTGACAAGATCAGTTGGTGGAGTTGGTTGAGCAACAGCTTCTGTAAATAATTCCTCTTGAGGAATGGTACTGGCTGTTGATGGAAGTTCAGTTACTTCCTCTTGGACTTCTTCTTCACTATCTTCAGCAGCCTGTGGAGTGGGATGAGTTGGAACTTCTTGGGTAAGGTTTAGTCCATCCATAGACTCACACAGTGGTGAAACCTGCAAAAAACTATTGGTAGAAATGTCTTTCTCCTTATAAGACATGTTAGCTTCATCAAAAGACACATGGAAAGATTCTTCAATTTTAAGGGATGATTTGTTGAAAACCCTATAGGCCTTGCTTACTTGGGAATATCCTAGAAAAATCCCTTCTTCAGCCTTAGCCTCAAATTTTCTAATGTATTTTTTGTTATTAGTGTGGATGTAACATATGCAACCAAAAACTTTAAAGTAAGTGATTTTAGGTTTCTTTTCTTTAAGTAATTCATAGGGTGTCTTATGTTTTAGTTTATGTATAGGACATCTGTTCAGGACATAGTTAGCTATATTTATAGCTTCTGCCCAAAAGGATAGAGGCATGTAAGCATCTGCTAACAATGTACCTGCAGCTTCAATGAGTGTCCTATTTTTCCTTTCAGCAACCCCATTTTGTTGGGGAGTTCTAGGAGCTGAGAAGCACTGCCTGATACCTTCCTTCTCACAGAACTCATGCATAAGAAGAGACTCAAACTCTGTGCCATGATCACTTCTGATCAATGCAACATGAGTAGAGAACTCAATCTGTATGATCCTGAGAAAATCTGTAAGAACTTTGAATGTATCTGACTTAGCTCTCAGAAAGTCTACCCAACTGAATCTGGAGAAATCATCAACAATGACTAAGGTATAAGACTTACCTCCTAGACTTTGTACTGCAATGGGTCCAAAAAGATCCACATGAAGCAGATACAATATCCTAGGTGAATCACTTTTATTAATGGATTTGAAACTAGTTTTAGTTTGCTTGCCTAGTTGACAAGCCCTACATAGGATTTCCTTCTTGTAGCGACCAGAAGGTAAACCTCTAACAAAGTTGTCTTTAGATAACCTAGATATGTTCTTAAGGTTTACATGTCCTAGCCTTTTGTGCCATAACTCATTTTGGTTACTAGTGATATTGAGTAAACAAATATCAGTTGTGTCAGAAATGAAATCTACTAAATATATGTTTCCTTGTCTAAGTCCAATTAAAGCAGTTTGGTTTTTATCATTTATAATAGAGCAAGAGGTAGAGTTGAAATGTACCTGATAACCTTCATCACATAATTGACTTATGGATATAAGGTTATGTTTAAGTCCTCTTACATTTGTCATCTTTTTGAAGGTCACTGCTCCAATGCTTACTCTTCCATATCCTTCTGACTGACCACTCTTTGAGTCTCCAAATATCACCTTTGGTCCTAGTTTGGACTTATAGCTGGAGAGATTTGCTTTGCTGCCAGTCATGTGCTTGGAGCAGCCACTGTCCAGGTACCAGGTCTGACTTAACCTTGGACAACTCTTCACCTGTACCTGCATTAAAAAATAAAGCTCAATTGTTCTTGACCCAGGTTACCTTGGGTCCTTGGTTTGGCTGAAAAGTAAAACTAGAAATGACTGATAAGGTAGGTTGAGACTTATACCCTAGAGGGTGATATCTCCTAGGTGGGATTATCCAATCAGCTACTGGATTAAATGTCTTGTTAGTTGCTTTAAAATTTCTATAGGAGAAATGATTTATATTTGGTCGTTCTGGGATCGACGAATTATTGTGAGTTCGTCGACCAGAGTTCGACGAATGGGGATGAGATCGTCGACCTCCACTCAGAGAATGACCATGGTCATTTTCTGCGTCCCACGTTTGTCGACCTCTGCTCGACGAACCATACACAGTTCGTCGATCGCAGTTGGACGAATAATTATTTCTGAAGTTTGCGTTCAGCGTTCGTCGATCGGGGTTCGACGAACTTGCAGGATTTTGTCGATTTGAGTTCGACGAATTCTGCTGAACTTGGTTTTTAACAGCTTTCTTCTGTTTTCTGTTTCTATTGTCTAGGGGATTTGACTTGTTTTCTAACATGGGTTTTTCAGTTAGTTTCTCTTTACCCTTAGCAGTGATAAACTTTATGGGAGTAAAAAGTATATTCTTCTTTATTATGGGGGTAAACTTGATGAAGCACCCAAGCCCAACCTGCCATTTAATCTAGCATTTACTGTGCTTGTGATATCCATCAGCTTGAGGCTTCTCCCATTGAGAGATTGCTCAAGTTGTTTTGCCTCACATAATTCAGATTTTAACTTGATTATCTGTTCATTAGCTAGTGTCAATTGATCAGTTAGTTTTCTATTTTCTGTGCTGACAGATTCAAGGTTTTCTAGTCTAGTCCTCAAGGTTTTTGTTTCTTTCCCTGAGTTTATTAGATCCATGCACATAGTTTTAAATTCTACTTTAAATAAGTCAGAATTGAAATCAAAACTAGAAATCACCTGATCAGCCTCTGAGTCTGAGGCACCTTCATCTTCAGAATCCTCTTCTGATCCACAGTTGCTTCTGGAGGCATCTATTGCCATTAGGCACACCTCCTTGGATCTGGCTTCTTCCTCTTCTTCACTGGAGCTGGAGGAGGATGTTTCCTCTTCTGTGTCACTCCAGGACTCAGCAACAAATCCTTTGTCTTTCCTTTTATAATTGTTGGAGGAGGGTCTGCTGCTTTGTTTTCTTCTGAAATGCTTGTCCCTGCCCTTGTCCTTTTTCTGATTCTCTGGGCATTCTGAAATATAGTGCCCAGGCTTTCTGCATCCAAAATACACAACCTCCTTAGTTGGTGTCTTGTCATATTTGGGCTTATCATCCTGCCTGGATGATTTTCTTCTAAAGTCCTTTCTTGCCATTTTGTAGAATCTTTTGGCAAAAAGACTCATTAACTCTTCATTGGATGTAGATGTTTCATTGTCTTCAGAAGCTTTGAAGGCCAAGCTGTGCTCCTTCCTAACTGTGGTAGTTGCCTTCTGTTCTGCTGCCTCTCTTGATTTGACAAGCTGCTCATATGACTTCAACTTGCCTAACAGAGATTCTGTTGAAATCTCATTGAGGCTTCTGGCTTCTTTGATTGGCCAGATTCTGGAATCCCATGAACTGGGGAAACACATCAGTATCTTGTCATTCACCTCAGTTAAGGTGATGTCCTTGTCAAGAGTCTTGAGTTCACTGATGATTGAACTTAATCTATTGTACATCTCAGCCACAGATTCTGTCTCATCCTTTTTGAAATTCTCATAGAGAGAAATGAGACTGGATCTCCTATCCTTTCTTTCATCAGCTGAGCCTGCTACCATTTGGTTAAGAGAGTCCCAAATGGCCTTGGCTGAGGTGCACTCAGCCACCTTCTGAAATATATCATCTGACATTGTTTGGGCTAGAATATTCATAGCCTTTGCATCAGCCATCTTGGCTTTCTTATAGGCTTCAGTATTGTCTGGAGGTGGTACTGCACTCAGATTAGTTGATGTGCTGGCAAAAGTTGTAGGAGCTGGAGGAACACCTGTTGAAATGACAGAAAAAATATCCTCATCAATGGAGTTCATATATAATCTAATTCTTGCCTTCCAGATGGCAAACTTATTAAGATTGCACACTGGAGGTCTGATGCTTGTATAATCCTTGTTTTGGGCCATGTCTATGAGAAGGATAAGTCCAATAACAGAATAAAAACAAACAGCTCTAACTAAGGGATCTTTGGGTTCAGGTGTTAGCCTGTACAACCAATTAGGTATGGTTTGTTAACCAACCTGTAAGGTCTGGTAATTTAACCAACCTCGCTTTGATACCAATTGAAAGTTCAGGAGGTATGCTTGATACCACCTGAAGGTGTTAGTTAGATCAGATATACTCTAGAGGGGGGGGGGGGGGGGAATAGAGTATGTTGGTGATTTTAAAACTTTTACAACTGTTGTTGTATTTTAGGTGTGTGTGCAGGAAAGCAAATACAATAAACCAAGATGCAACAACTATCTAATCACAGCACATTTACAGAGCAAGGCCAGAAAACAAAAAGAAAAGAAAGCAACCAGACGACACAAGAATTTTATAGTGGTTCCCCAAATCTGGGTAGTCCACTCTTTTACAACCATGGTAGGAATCCACTGCAGTAAGGGGTTGATCAGGTGTCATGGCACCAATGGGGTTTTGATCAGGTTCCCAAAAACCAAACCCTCAAGTCTTTTGGAGGGAGACTTGCAACCAGAATAATTTTGAAGGGAATTAAAACCATGTACATAGGTGGAGTGAGAGGGTGATGAGGTCTTCTCTTTTTCAAGTCAAATGAGAAGACTTGTGGATTGTTGTTTAGCAGCTTTGCTCCCCCTGAGATGTAGAATGAATCAGGAAGAATGCTGGAGCACTGCTTCATGGTGATAGGTCTTCAAAGACCTAGATTTCCTGGTCCAGAGAAAGTCTCCAGGAACTTCTTGTGACTGATATGAATGTATTGTCTTTGAAGTTATCCTGAGTAAAAGCAGATGAAGAAGACTCTTGATATTGATGTAGTGTTCTTCTTCTTCTTCTTCTTGATCAGTTTCTCTCTGGGCCAAGAATGAATTCCTTTTTCTGTGTTGTCTGAATCACTGTCTGTCTTTTTGTTGTATATCACTGTATTACTCACTTTTTCTGTATATCTCAATGTCTCATAAGAAACATTCGAATTTTGAATATAGAGCAGTAATGGCAGACGGCCTGGAAAGGAAGCAGCAATTAATTATTTCCCCAACTGTTTCCATGGGAAAATGGCATGTAATAATCCAGGATTAACTTCGCATTCTAACGGTAGTATTCTGGGAAGAACTGCCATTAAATGTTCAGGAATTAGCGCCATGGAATGAGACGGGAACGGAAGAAGACCTAGTCTGGAATCGTCGACCGAAGAACATAATTCGTCGAACTGAGTTTTGAGTTCGTCGAGCTAAGCCTGAGTTCGTCGAGCTAAGCTGAGTTCGTCGAGCTGAGCTGAGTTCGTCGAGCTGACAGTCTTCATTCGTTGAACAGACAATCTTCAATATCAGACAATCTTTATTCGTTGAGCAGAGAACTAAATTCGTCGATCTGAGAACTGAAGTCGTCGACCTGAGAATCTGAGAACTTGAGGTCGAGCTCAGAAAGTAATTCGTCGACCAAAGCTTGAAATTGGACTTAGAGAAATTCTGAAGTAGTCATGATAATGCTTGAAGTAGAATCCCGGTGTTCGTCGAACAAAGAACATAGTTCGTCGGCATCATTCACTTAGTCTGAAAAACTGATAGATCTGGAGTTCCTGATGGTCTTGAGGAAGGCTGGTCCATCTGAAGTTGAGATAGAGGACTGTCCTGGACTCTAAGACATAAACTTGACCCAGACTATACATGATGGGTCACATCCTAAGTTAGTGGACCTAGCCCAAATCAACTAGGGATCCAACACGAAGGTCAGATCCTCCACCCCCCGTTGCTCAAACCACCTTGCCTTCACCGAGTACGGCGTACTCGCGGCTTAATCAAAGGCGCGGGTCAGTCTCACCAATCCCGTTCTTGGCATTCAGCCTGGGTATTTCTCTACACCCATTCAACTCACAATATCAGTGGGTCTTTCCTGGGCACCCCAGTACTTCCTGTTACTCGTTCACAGGTACGACACCGCAATATCACAAATGTCAGGGGTCTTTCCTGGGCACGCCAGTACTTCCTGTTACTCTCTTCACAGGTGGACACCCTACGACATCAAGCATCACAAAGGGCCTTTCCTGGTCACACCAGTACTTCCTGTTACTCATTCACATGTATGACTCAATAACACAAGCATAACACGGATATTTTCCTGGACTACCACTCCAGTACATCCTGCTACTACTCTTCACAGGCCTAACCCGTTGACTCCTTAAACTACACGTTTATCACGGAGTCTTCTCCGATTAGTATGCAACATCACCAATCCAGACCAACCTGTCCAGATGGGCTTCACACAGCATGCCTATTCCGTACTCCATTTCCGGATCTATATGCCAACAAAGGGGATTTCATGAATCCACTCAAAGACTCCCAAAACAGCCACCTCTTGGTGTGGGAATCACAAACATATGCCAAAAGGAAGCCTTCACATGGCTATGAAGAAAAGTCGTTACCCTTGAAGACCGCTTTGGTGCCATGAGCTCTAAGCTGGCTTGAACGACTCACAAGAGCTTTTCCTCCGCAACGTCGGCCTCGGATCTCTAGTCGGTAAACTGCAGCACCACCGGTGATCAGCCCCCTTTCCTCCTCCTCCTTCTTCCTCTCTCTTTCTCTCTCTAGAAGTGAAGAAAGAGAAGACCAAATAAAAATGAGATTGCTCTTCTCATTCACGACCTTAAGGAAACAGGGAGGCCTCTCAGCCCTTGGATCCAGGCTGAAGGAATGGACAGCCACAAATTTGCCAAAAAACCTGATTTTTGCCTGACACGGCCTGTGACATGCCTGTGTCCCAGGCCGTGTGCCTCTAGCGGTGCTCAACCGACTTATCCAAACCAGTGATACGCCCATATCATGAGCCATGTCACCCAACACGCCTTCAGACACGCCCGTGTCTGTGGCCGTGTTCATCGGGCTGAAAAAAAATCCCAAAATCACCCGAGACTCACACGGCCTGTGACATGCCCGTGTCCCAGGCCGTGTGCCCATACACGACACTAAGACACGCCCCAGCGCAAAATTCGTCGGGCTGAGTTCGTCGACCCAAAGGGACACGCCCTGTGACACGCCCGTGTCACAGGCCGTGTTCACTTGTCGACATCTCGACACTCGACACTCGACGATCGTCAAGCAACTTTCGTCGAGTGCACTAATACGCCCTGTGACACACCCGTGTAACAGGCCGTGTCCATTTTGTCGACCATTCGTCGACTGTTCCTCTCGACACTCGATACACGCAGGACACGCCCGGGGACACGCCCGTGTCCCAGGCCGTGTCACCCAAAAATTGGCCTGCTGATAAAATTTGGGTTGTTACAACCCTCCCCTCCTACAAAAATTTCGTCCTCGAAATTAGTACACAAGTAGGCAACCAACAATCAGCAACCAAAACGTGATAACATTAAAAGTTTTATGTTACAACACAATTCTCTCCATGTATTACAGAAACAGCTCGGGAAACTCTTCTCGCATGGTTTGCTCTTGCTCCCATGTAAGTTCTTCACGGCCGCAGTTGTCCCACTGGACTTTCACCATGCCGACCGTCTTGTTCCGCAACTGTTTCTCGGCTCGATCCTCGATCTGAATGGGTCTAACTCTCGTTGTTAGCCCATACTCCACCGACACACCATCATCCGTGATCACTTGAGCTGGATCTTTAACGGCCTTCCGAAGCACCGAGATGTGAAACACATCATGTAATCCACTCAAGTCTGCCGACAGAGCTAGCCGATAAGTCGCTTCTCTAACTCGCTCCACAACTTCAAAGGGACCCAAATATCTTGGACTCAACTTTTTCAAACGTCGAATCCTGGAGACACCTTTGAAGGGCTTGATCTTCAAGTAGACCCAATCGCCAACCGCAAATTCCACATTCCGGTGCTTGGCGTTGTAGTACTTAGCTTGTCGATCTTGAGCAATAAGTAGCTTCTCTCGAATAGTCTGTATGGTTGAATTTGCTTCCTCAACCTCATTTGGTTGATAGACTCGAGCTTCACCCGCTTTTACCAAAGCCAAGGGAGTATGACACATCCTTCCATATAACACTTCTTATGGTGCCATCCCAATGCTCGCCTGGTAGCTGTTATTATACACAAACTCTACCATATAGAGATGATCTTCCCATCTCTTTCCGAAGTCAAGGGCACACATACGGAGCATGTGCTCCATCGTTCTGTTGGTATGTTCAGTTTGGCAATTCGTTTGGGGATGAAAGACCGTACTGAAAGTCAATTTCGTGCCCAACAGTCGGTGAACTAGCCTCTAGTCATTTGACGTGAACCGCCCATCTCGATCACTTACGATGCTCCGAGGAACACCGTGAACCCGTACAATCTGGTCAACATATAACTTTGCCAAACTTTCGACCGAATCATCCCGCCTATTCGGGAGAAAATGTGCCACTTTAGTTAGCCGGTCAACAATCACCCAAATGGAATCATTTCCTCGCTGTGATCTCGGCAACCCATGCACAAAATCCATGGAAATATCGTCAAATTTCCACTCTGGGATCGACATCGACTTCAAATAACCGCCGGGCTTTTGGCATTCCACCTTCACCATCGCACATGTTTGGCATTTGGCCACATAAAGGGCAACATCTCTCTTGAGCCCTGGCCACCAGAATAACCTTTTCATATCATTAAACATCTTTGTGCTCACAGGGTGAATGGAATACTTTGTGTAATGCGCTTCATACATCAGTTCTTCCCGCAATTTACCCACCTTCAGGACGCACAAACGGCTCTCTTTTCGCAAAAGACCGTCATTTCAGGAGAATTTGCTTTCTGGCCCTTCGTTACCATAGCGTAAGAGGTCTTCATCCAACTCCGTTGCCCGTCGAACTCAGTCCGCAAGGTCACATTGCACCTCTATCTAGTTCAAACATGCATTGGCAGTGGCATTTTTGTCAACACAATATACCTCTAACGCTTCCAGCTCCTGGATAAGACGTTCATCATGCCTTTGTAACCAATTTGCTCTAGCTGGAGCCCTCCGACTCAAGGCATCCGTGACAACATTCCCCTTTTCGGGTGTATAGTGAATCTCAAAAGTGTAGTCCCCAAGGAACTCCAACCACCTTCGTTGTCGCATGTTCAAGTCTTTCTGCTCCAATAGGTACTTTAGGCTCTTATGATCTGTATAGATCTCCACCTTCCCTCCATAAAGGTAGTGCCGCCACAACTTGAGTGCAAAAATCACCGCCGCTAATTCCAATTCATGGACGGGATAATTTTGCTCGTGCACCTTCAACTGGCATGAGCCATAAGCAATTACCTTTCCATTTTGCAGAAGAACGCAGCCTAAGCCGCTCCCTGAGGCATCACTATAGATAACAAATCCATCGGTCCCACTTGGGGAAGACAACGCCGACGACGTGGTCAACCGAACCTTCAGCTCTTCAAAAGCTCGTGCGCACTCTGGCATCCAAATGAACTTCTGATCTTTTCTCGTCAGCATGGTTAGCGACAAAGCGATCCGCGAGAAATTCTCAACAAATCTTCGATAATAGCCCGCAAGTCCAAGGAAACTCCTAACCTCAGCCACTGAAGACAATACCGGTCATTCCTCAATGGCCCTGATCTTTGCTGGATCCACTGCAATGCCCGCTCCACTCACTACATGGCCTAGGAAAGCCACCGACGATAACTAAAACTCGCACTTCGAGAACTTGGCATAGAGCTGATTTTGCCTCAAAGTATTCAACACCAACCGCAAGTGAGTCTCATGCTCAGCTTTCGACTTCGAGTACACCAGGTTATCATCAATGAACACGATCACAAACAGATCCAGGTACTCTCGGAACGTGCGGTGCATCAAATCCATAAACATCGAGGGCGCATTACACAGTCCAAATGGCATGATTGTGAACTCACAGTGCCCATAACGCGTTCCAAATGCAGTTTTGGGAATGTCACCTTCCCTAATTCTCAACTGGTAATAACCAGACTTCAGGTCCAACTTCGAATAGACGGTCGAGCCCACCAGCTGATCGAATAACTCATCAATCCGGGGAATCAGATACTTATTCTTCTCGGTCAGCTTATTCAGTTTACGGTAGTCAATACATAACCGCAACCCACCATCTTTCTTCTTTACAAAAAGCACAGGCACGCTCCAAGGTGACATGCTTGGGCATATATAACCTTGCTCTAGCAATTCTTGTAGTTGGACCTTCAACTCAGCCATCTCCTTTGGCGCGACGCGATATGGCGAGCGGGCCACAGGTTTTGCACCTGGCAACAACTCGATCGTGAAGTCAATCTCCCGCTGGGGTGGTAGCCCAGGGAGATCCATGGGAAATTCATCTGTAAATTCCACCACAATCGGAACCTCGCACACACTTTCCTTAGGCTCAACAGCCTGAATCAGTGCGAAGTAACACTCCGCACCCTTCCGAACAGCCTTGACTACCTACAGTGCAGACATCAACGTTCCGCCTACTCCTCGCATACCCGCGAACTTTGTCTCCTGTTCGGTATTCTGGCCCAACGTTATCTCTTTGGACTGGCAATCAATCATGGCATGCTGCTCCGCAAGCCTAATCCATCCCAAAAATCACGTCAAATTCCGATATCGGCAATACAGAAGCAGTCAAACTGAAATCCCGACTTCCTATTTGAACCGCCACATCGCAAGCTTGATACGCAAGCATCCAACAGCCATTCAGCAACACCACTCTGACGCTATCTGTCTTTGCACGACTAGGTATCCCAAGCCGCGCTATGAACTCGCGAGACAGAAAAGAATGCGACGCACCCGTATCAAATAGTGCTCGCACCAGCGTGTCCCGAATCATCACAAAGCCTGTGACAATTATGTCACACACACAAATCACAAACACATATGCACTAAGCAAAGCATACAAACAATAACATATGCAAAACTAAACTCATACCTGTGACGACATCACTCTGCTTGATGGCCTCCTGCAGGCCAAGATTATAGACCCGGGGTTGCGCCTGAGAGGCAAAGGAATCCACCACCGCCTTTCCTTTTTCCGCATAAGATGCTCCCGCCTTCTTTTCACTCTTTGGCGGTACCCGACAATCTCGAGCAATATGCCCCATCCGGCTATAATTATAGCAGATACGCATATCCGGCTTTGAGGTAGCCCCCGACGTTGCTCCCGTTGCAACTGATGAAGGAGGTTGTCGACTTGTCTTGGACTTCTTGCCCCATTTCTTCTTATAAAATGGTTTCCCAGATCGGGGCACCTTCCACTCCGGTTGCGTCACAGCCAAAGCTCTCTTCCCCTGCACCCTCTTCATATCCTTCTCCAGCGCGCTCGCAGTGTCAACCAATGCCTGGAAGCCTTGGTTCACAGAACTAGAAACCAGGAACCTCAGCTCGTCCCTCAGTCCTTCATAGAACCGATTGGTCTTCCTCTGCTCATCAGCAAAAATAGAACCCGCATACCGCCCTAAGCGAGTAAACTCATGCAGGTACGCATCAACACTGCCATCACCTTGTGTTAGTCGTTGGAATTCATTCTCCATGGCTATCCGTTGAGCCGCAGGAAGGTGCTTCGCTAGGAAGAGTCGGGAGAATTCTTCCATGGATACTTGTGTTAAGGGACGACCCGCCAAGTGATGCAACTCCATCTCATCCCACCACAATCTAGCTTCTCCTTCAAGCAGGAAGGTAGCTAACGTGACTTTCTGATGCTCCGCCGTTCCAATCTCCGTCATGACTCGCTTGACGCGCGATAAACAATCCTCAGCCTGCTTAATAGTTCCCGCTCCCGAAAACGTAGGTGGATGGAAACTCATAAACCGCGTCAGCTGCTTCTCAGCCGCTTGAGGCGCCACATCCACTAAAGGTTCAGGCCTTGCTGCCACCTGTTCTGGCCTCACAGTCGGTTGCTCCTACCCAAGTGGCCGGCCTTGGATCATGGTAAACAAAGCCTCAGCAACTAAACGCACATGTTCCGCAGACGGTGGAGGTGTAGGCATCGTGGCTGGTGCCGTACTTTCATCAGAACGCTGGGGCTCTGACTGCCCAGCTCCACTTCGTGTCACCTAAAGGTGGACAAGACACACACATTAGCGGCCTTACACAAGCAAACAACACAAAAGAGGAACGCGCAGGTTCCTTAAATACAACAATTTGCATTCCTATCATGGACATTCAGGAGTTAAATCGTAAAAATGTGGTTTGCACAAACACGTGCTCGCCACGCCACAAAAGAAGTTGACCACGACTTCGAGAGGCAAAGACCAAGACAGCTGATACCGAAAATGTAACAACCTCATCCGTTCATATGGTATATACTAGAAGGTCCGGCCGGGGCCCCACAACATATATCACAAAACAGGAGGTGAAGGTACGGGATGATACCAGAGTAGCGCAGCGCACCTATCACAAAGCATTCTAGCGGAAGCCTATACTACCACTTGAACTCCCCTCTTGAATGTCCAACAAATAAAACACCATATTTTATAGCATATATGAATGTCTTACCACATGTACAAAAGTTGTCCTTATGGCCTTACATGGCTTTCAAACAGTGGCCTAAAAATATTGGCACGCAGGCCGGCCACAATAAAATAAAACATCACTAGCATTGCCAAATAGCCTTCGAGGGCTAACAGTCGCAGCAGCAACAACAGCAAGGACCTCAACCTTTATGCATCCCGCTTAGCTCTCCAGCACCTGTACAGGGACAATCCACCCAACGGTGGCAAACAGAAGCAACGGTCAGCGTTTAGCTGACCAAATTATAACGACCCTACCCCTTCTCTCGGGGCAGCAGTAATCTTCCCTGCAGGCATAAGATATCACAAGCATGTCAACAATATTCATCCAATGTGCTTTCACGCACACATGCCATCACAACCGTTCGCCACCCGGCCCAACGGTCCGTACACTCAGGGCACATTCTTGGTGTTCTGGCAAAGCACTTGTCCACCACCGTATCAGGGTCACACCCAACGGTAACTCTCTTGAGCATTTACTCCATGGAGTGCAGCCGGAGTTCTAGTTTTACTACACCGGGATGGCCCGTAGCCTCCCATTGTGTCATGGTGCGCAGGCCTAAGACTCTTGCTATGCGCTCCAACAGACCACACTTTCTGGTCCACGTCGGACGGACATAACGCAGGTCGGATCCTCCACCCCCCGTTGCTCAAATCGCCTTGCCTTCACCGAGTACGGTGTACTCACGGCTTAATCAAAGGCGCGGGTCGGTCTCACCAATCCTGTTCTTGGCATTCAGCCTGGGTATTTCTCTACACATATTCAACTCACAATATCAGCGGGTCTTTCCTGGGCACCCCAGTACTTCCTATTACTCATTCACAGGTACGACACCGCAATATCACAAATGTCAGGGGTCTTTCCTGGGCACGCCAGTACTTCCTGTTACTCTCTTCACAGGTGGACACCCTACGACATCAAGCATCACAAAGGGCCTTTCCTGGTCACACCAGTACTTCTTGTTACTCATTCATAGGTACGACCCAATAGCACAAGCATAACATTGTTATTTTCCTGGACTACCACTCCAGTACTTCCTGCTACTACTCTTCACAGGCCTAACCCGTTGACTCCTTAAACTACACGTTTATCACGGAGTCTTCTCCGATTCGTATACAACATCACCAATCCAGACCAACCTGTCCAGATGGGCTTCACACAGCATGCCTATTCCGTACTCTATTTCCGGATCTATATGCCAACAAAGGGGATTTCATGAATACACCCAAAGACTCCCAAAACAGCCACCTCTTGGTGTGGGAATCACAAACATATGACAAAAGGAAGCCTTCACATGGCTAGGAAGAAAAGTCGTTACCCTTGAAGACCGCTTTGGTGCCATGAGCTCTAAGCTGGCTTGAATGACTCACAAGAGCTTTTCCTCCGCAACGTCGGCCTCGGATCTCTTGTCGGTAAACCGCAGCACCACCGGTGATCAACCCCCTTTCCTCCTCCTCCTTCTTCCTCTCTCTTTCTCTCTCTAGAAGTGAAGAAAGAGAAGACCAAATAAGAAATGAGACTGCTCTTCTCATTCACGGCCTTAAGGAAACAGGGAGGCCTCTCAGCCCTTGGATCCAGGCTGAAGGAATGGACGACCACAAATTTGCCAGAAAACCTGATTTTTGCCTGACATGGCCTGTGACACGCCCGTATCCCATGCCGTGTGCCTTAAGCGGTGCTCAACCGACTTATCCAAACCAGTGACACGCCCATGTGACACGCCCGTGTCATGGGCCGTGTCACCCAACACGCCTTCAGACACGCCCGTGTTTGTGGCCGTGTTCATCAGGCTGAAAAAATCCCAAAATCACCCGAGACTCACACGGCCTGTGACACGCCCGTATCCCAGGCCGTGTGCCCATACACGGCACTAAGACACGCCCCAGCGCAAAATTCGTCGGGCTGAGTTCGTCGACCTAAAGGGACACGCCCTGTGACACGCCCGTGTCGCAGGCCGTGTTCACTTGTCGACATCTCGACACTCGACACTCGACGATCGTCGAGCAACTTTCGTCGAGCGCACTGACACGCCCTGTGACACACCCGTGTCATGGGCCGTGTCCATTTTGTCGACCATTCGTCGACTGTTCCTCTCGACACTCGATGCACGTAGGACACGCCATGGGACACGCCCGTATCCCAGGCCGTGTCACCCCAAAATTGGCCTGCTGATAAAATTTGGGCTGTTACACAAGGATCTATAACATGAAAGATAAACTTCCTACAATAATACAAAATAAAATTTATACAACACTTTAGATTGAAAAACAATCTATTTCTTTAGATCTGAAAATGTTCAATCTTCTTCTTCCTTGAAATGAAAACTTGAAGGTCTTGTAGAAGGAGAAGACTTGAAGTTAATCTTGAAAGTTTGATCTGAAAATCTGTCTACGTGTACTGTACATGGTCGTTGGCTTGAAACAGAAACCTATCAGACTGAAAATCAGGGAAAAGTTTTTTTTGTTAAGTCTATTCATCGAGTATCGTTGTATATCCATGAGTTTACTCGACAAATCAGCTTCGATGTCTAACGAATTTCACTTAGACAAATCCAAAAAAGTAAATTTGAGAACTCAACGCTTTTCCAGTGAGTCTCGACAAATTTGATATGTATCGACTGTCATATTCGATGAGTGTCAACAGGTACACTCAACGAATTCGACGAGTATACTTTAGGATACTCGACGAAGCTTACCTAACCGATTTCCAAGTTCATAGAAGAAATTCTCTAAGTAAACAAGACGAATTCGATGAGTATCAATAGGTATACATGACGAATTCGTCGAGTATTCATAGGCATACTCGACGAATTCGACGAGTATTCACTACTATACTCGACGAATTTTATGTGAGAATTATTTGATTCACCTGAATACAACAACTTGTCCTTCCTTGAGCCTATTGATGCACTTGAAAAAGAAGTACAATCCAATTGAGAGATTACACACGAGTCAATACTTTGGCCTACACAAAGAGGGATTACATTATATAGTCCTATGCTTCATGACCCACTATAAACTGATATTGGTTTGTACTTAACAATGAACCATGCAAGCACATGACTAGAGGAAAGCATCAAATACAACTCAATTCATCTTAGTTTAAAAGACATTTTTTTCAAATCAAGGTCATTGTGGATACAATACTCAACAATCTCCTCATATTTGAAGAAGTCAAAATCATATACACTAAGGTGAATTGCACACAAGATAATCTTAAATAAGAACAAGGAAAGGAACATAAAAGCAAGTAATAAGAGGTTCTATCTCAGTCAAAACATTAATGTATATATATGAATAGTTTTATTGGGGCAAGAAGTTTTCACACAACATCAAAGAAAATATATACTTTAAACAAGTTTGCCCTTGTGCTTCTTTTTGAAACCGAAAATCGGCTTCTGTGGAGTTCGACCCTTGGGGAAGGGGGGATCACACACTTACTTCTCTCTCATAAGCTAAACAACCAAAGACTTAGCACAAGGAACAGACCCAAGACTCTAGCACGGAGGTCACACCACACACCCAGAAGATCTTAGAGCACTTCCCCTCCTTAGCCAAGTGTTAAGCTAAGGATACCTCAGAAAGCGCAAGAAGATCGTGGCACAAGCATGCCCTCTGAGGTACCCCCTTTGCTCTATCTATAGTTTTCTAAAAACGGTCTACCAACAACCAACCTCAGTTGTTCCAAACAGCTATATGCAGTCCAGGTCGGCCTGCGAACAACATAACTCCGCTGTTCTAAAAGGCTATGGGGAGGACCGCGGGTGTGGAATGGTAAAAATACACCATAGATCACCGGGCGAGTGGCTCTCAAAAACCTCCACTCGTTGTAGGCGGCGAGTGCCCGATGGAGCTTGCACTCTCCATATCCTGCCAGCCTTGGGCGAGTGCGGGCCCGGCCTGCCCCACTCGCCCGCTGCTTGCCGAGATCCTAGGGCGAGTGCGAGCCCACTTGCTCCACTCGCCCCACTACTTGCCGTCCCCCTAGGGCGAGTGCGGTCTTGATTTTACCCACTCGCCCGCTGTGTGTCGAGCCCCTGGGGCGAGTGCGAGCCCACTTGCTATGCTCGCCCTACGTATGTTCCACCCCTCTCGGGACTTGGATTGCCTGACTTGGCCTATCTGACTGTCAATCCCATTTGCTAGATGCAGGGTTGTACACAATCCCCGCTCTTTGCGAGGTTGTCCCAAGCTCGGAAAGAAACATCCAACCCCGCAAAATGCGGCGAGTGTGGAAGGAGCCAGAGAGAATATTTTGGTGGGGTACACCAACAGCTATATATATACGCCCGCGTACCTAGGCGACCTTTTCCATTCCCCTTACTCTGACCTTGCGAAATGCCTCTTTCCAAAGAGTTACAAAAGAGGATGAACCGTGCTCGGGAGCTCAATGCGGCTCGTGCTGCCGAGCTGATCTCTGTGTCTCCCAGCGCCTTGCAGCACGAGTTTCCAAAGCTCCAGCCCGCAAAAAAGGCCAAGCAAGCTCCAAAATCCGCTGAGTCGGTATATCCGATCTGGACTCCACCCAAGATCAAGGACTCCCATCTACCTCCAAGACAGCCGCCGAACCGAAACGAAAATAGATCGACTCATCTGCCGACTTGGACACTCATTAGAATGCTGCCGAGACTTCTGTGCCGCGAGTAGGCTCTCACAAAGACTCACGCCCCCAACCATCTCCTGAAGGCCACGCGAGAAGCCCGTCGCCTCCCTTTGGCACCACTGGGATGGGCTCGATGTTATTGAAGCCGTCGGCCCGCGAACCACCTCAGATTCATACCCCCGAGCCTATACTCGCCAGGGGGGATGCTGGGATTATCCCCATCCCAAACTTTAATATGATCTCCCCCAGCCCTCAAGTTCTAGGTCGTGGCAAGGCCCTCCACTCTCCTCTTGCTCGACCATTTCAGGGTGAGCCAAGTTCTTCTCGACAACTTCACCTCGGCGGGACCATCTCGCAAGGTTAATTTAACATTTCAACATTTTTGCATTTATCAGCTACTCATCTAAATTTGTTGTTCTCGCAGGCCTTCCCAGCCACTCTGAAGCCGAAGAATCCTTTGAACCAGCTCGCCACCACCTTCGCCCAATACGCTAGAGGATTTCCTGGATGCCTCGCTAATCCCTGCCGAGCTGAGGAGGCAAACTATTGGGATCCTCCGAAAGTATGGGCTCGCGATGTGCGACATCCAGGAGGAAAGAGCAGTTGAACACGAGCAGCTGCGCACGATGGAGCAGGACTATGTGCTGCTGGCGGATGAGGTCCGGCGCGGCTCGCCAGGCAAGATGACTTCTCTAGGACCCCTCATGGATCAGATCAATGAGAATATGTGGTTCATCCACCAGGACCTGGAGCTGGTGCACGAGTTCAACAACCTGTGCCGACCTCCGAGGATGGGGGTGCGAGGCCGGGATAGATGGAAATGGCTCCCCAACTAAGCCTACCGTTATTTACTCCCCAAAACCCCAGCTCGCGCGCGCTGAAATAACTTCCTCTTCTTGTTGTACTTTCTTTTGCTGAACTGCGAGAACCACTGTCTATAATAACTTAAAACATTTTCTTTTTAGTTTTCAAAGTCTGTTGATTGCATAATATACTGCTCTTTGGATTCAACTCGCCATAGGATAGGTCAGGTTGTAGGGGCGGTGAGTCGGGGTTGGCGAGTCGGGGTCGGTGAGCCAGACTGACCAGTTGGCTCGGCCGTAAATTTTGTTTTCTATAAATAGGCCCCCCTCACCAACCCCTAGTGTCGCCATTATTGTTGACTCTTACTCCCATCTTCTTACCCTTCTCACCACCTGTACTCGCGCCATAACCAATGGTAATATGGGCAAAACATGACGCGACGCCGATGGGAGGTTGAAATCTGCTCGGCAGTTTACCGAGTATAACTTTTTGTGGGAAACACCTCCGAGCGAGAGCTCGTAGATTTCATGGCCGACTATGTGACCACTGGCTTTGAAGCACGCCGACCAGTGGAGGGTGAGTCCATCAACACCTTCTTCAGGGATGAGCTCACCTTCCCCATCTCGCACTTTGAGGTAGGATTGATCTTGACCCTATGGCCAGAGATCCGCCAGATACTGAAAAACTTTGGGGTGGTCCCGACTCAGTTGAACCCGAATGCAATCGGCATAATGGTTGCATTTATCTGCTTCCTCCACCAAGAGCGAATAGAGTTCAATCTGACGGTCTTTAGGAAAATCTTCACCTACCGTGCGACCAATGATGGGGTCGCCTTCCTCATGGGCTCGCACCTCGAGGTTTTCGAGGCCACCAACAAAAATCACAACTGGGTATCCAAGGTTGTCTTCATCAAGGGAGATCGTGGCAACATACCCTTCTCGCCTTGGCAGAAGAGCGAGAAGGTGTACCGACCACCGATGGTGACGGGGAATGATGCCGAACTGCACAAGTTCTTTCTCGGCAAGAACTTTGAGGTCGCCTTTCTTCGAAGGGGCCTTGGCTCGCTTCCTCTGGTTCCTCTGGGCAAAGGTATATATCTTATCCTTTCTTTTTCAATGGGCTCGCTTAATAATTATTTTTTTCGACTCCAAGTCTTTTTCTGCAGGGGAGCAGCTGATTCCCGAGCACCCGCCTTTTGCGGACTCGGGACTCTACCCAGACCCACTCGCGCACGAGCGGGTAGCCGCAACATCCTACCGAAGCGAGCTATGGTCGGGAAAACCTTCCTCCAGTAAGAAACGACCTGACCCCCCCCCCCCCCCCAAAAAAAAAAAGACGAAGAAGGATCTAGTGGTCTCCAAGGTGAGACAACAACAAAAATACATGAGCTCGCTGGAGACCACTCTAGAGAAATCCCTAGAGAGCTCGCGGGAGAAAGATCAGGGGGGGGGGGGGTGGCGAGATCCCTACTTCCTCACCCGCCGAGGAGTTCATGGTCCGCGAGCCGGGTTTGCCGAAGGATCACCTACTCTTCGACCTTGGGGGAAAGCTGAAGGACCAAGTCGGTGAGCCAATGGTCCGATGGGATGAGCAGACCCACATGGTCTCCATCTCATCCCTCCACCCCTCCTGGTCAGAGCGCTGACCCCCCACTGGGCATGCGTATGCACTCGACTTCGGCCTGTATGGGCGCGAGGATGCCGAGGCCTACAAAGGCATGACCATCCAACAACTTGGCCATGAGAGCTCGTGAGCCCAGATGCGGGCCCTGGAGCTCTCGCACATGGCGGTCCGCCGCAGATTCAGTCTCAGCCACAACCTGCAAAAAGCCGAGCAGGCGCGCGACGTCGCCGAAGATAATGTTGCCGACCTGACGAGGCGGCTGGGTATTGCCGAGAGACTTCTCGCGAAAGCTGCCGATAGGATGGTAAGTGTCGGATATTCCCCACTCCTTTTACTTAGGATTTTCACAATAATCTTCATCTTACCTTTCCTTGCTTCACAGGATATCGAGTCCGCGAACGAGCTGCAGGCTCGCGCCGCCGAGCTGGAGGAGAGGAATGAAAAGCTGGAGGAGCAGAACAAAGGGCTCCTGGGGCACAACAAGTAGCTCTAGAGCGAGCTCACCCGATTGATGGATATCATCCTTCCCCCCTACTACAACGAGATGGGTGTCAATGCGCTGATGTAGAAGGTATTCACTGCGGCTGAGGTCGACGAGAAGCTGCGAGTCAACTCCATCAGCATCGCCGACTACACCCTGCAGAACATGCGGGATATGCAGGTGCTGATGGAGGGTTGGTAGGACATGACGGCGAAGGACCTGGTGCCAGATTTGTTCCCTCCTGCTTCCCCCTAGCGAGAAGGAAGAGAGCTTTGAGTCGCTCTTCAAGGATATCAAGGGCTACAAGGATGCCCGACAATCTGGAGGGGAGGGAGAGTGCTAAACTCGCGCTTTTCTGTCTTTTTTTAAACTTTTGTAAGGATTCTCATTCACCCCCCGCCCCTTCTGTAATCTCGCCGAGGCGAGCCCATCCCCTTGTAATACTTCATTCACTTTAATGAAAAGTCTTAGCCCTAAATTTTCTTGCAAATTTTTCTGTAAATTTATTTACTGTATGGCACTCGCACGTGAGTCGCTCCCTCTTCTAGGCGACCTCGCTAGGATAGCTTTCGCCATTAGAATGTAATTGAGTTAGGATACATACCCGCAAGGAGACCTCGAGATCTCGCCAGCCCTAGACAATTAGGAGGTAGACCACTCGCCGCGCTGGACCCGTAAGCACCCAGCTCGCCAGCAATATCTCTTCTTTCTATAGATTTGTTCCAAGCCAGAAATTTCTTCGTAATTTTCCAAGTAAAATCTCCATGGGATTGAGCATAGTTGCCGAACATAGCCTTGACTCTCCCTTTTGTCGAGATCTCGACTCGCCCTTTTGACTATTCCATGCTTAGATAGTGCCACCTCTTTAGTATTGCAGAGATCTCTACTTGCCACTACCAGCTTTCCTGGAGGTTGCTGGGACCAACTCTTTGTTTTTTCATTATGACCTTTTACCTTCAGCTTTTGTCCCAAGCTCAATTTCAACTGCCCTATGCTGAGTAGTAAGAGCAGCCCGGGGCCTGATTCTGGGATGACAGTTATGTCCACCGAGTATCTCGACCCTGCCAGCTAGGTGGAAGCCTGACAGCGGGAGCGTCTCGGGACTTTGCTCCGGAGCAGGAAAGATGTCCACCGAGGATCCCGACCCTACCAGCTAGGTGGAAGCTTGACAGCGGAGCATCTCGGGACTTGGCTCCAGAGCAAAAATAATGTCCACCGAGGATCCCGGCCCTGCCAGCTAGGTGGAAGACAGACAATGGAGCATCTCGGGACTTGGATCCAGAGCAAGAACAATGTCCACTGAGGAACCTGGCCCTGCCAGCTAGGTGGAGGCCTGATAGCGGAGCATCTCGTGACTTGGATCTAGAGCAAGAACAACATCCATTGAGGATCCTGGCCCTGTCAGCTAGGTGGAAGCCTGACAGCGGAGCATCTCGGGACTTGGCTCTAGAGCATGAACAATGTCCATTGAGGATCCCGACCCTGCCATCTAGGTGGAAGCCTGACAGCGGAGGATCTCGGGACTTGGATCTAGAGCAAGAACAATGTCCACTGAGGATCCCGGCCCCGCCAGCTAGGTGGAAGCCTGACAACGGTGCATCTCAGGGTCTAAAGAAATCTTGTCCTGTTATGAACATGATAACTCTAATTTTATCCATATTCTTATATATTGTTTGTTTAATAAGTAATTAGTTTATAAATATATTTTATGAATTTATTATCTAATTTCTTTAATTTCTTATTTTAGGTTCAATCTGGGCTGCAAATTTCAATATGGAGTTTACAGGATTGATCAGGAGACAAAGCTGGACAAATCCAAAAAATACGAAGTACACGCCCCGGTCATGGCCGTGACCACCAGGTCACGGGCGTGACCCCGACGCATTCTCCAGAGCACACTGCCACGTCATTTAAAAGTACACACCCATTGGTCACGGGCGTGACCATGCTGACCCGGGCGTGTCAACTAGGCGTGACATGCAGATGATGATCCAGGCCTCTACTCCACGTCAGATTAAAGTTACACGCCCTAGCACGGGTGTGACATCTTGGTCACGGGCGTGACTGCGAGCCGTGATATCCAGGCATGCCAAGTTTAATGCAGCAGTTTCAAGGCCTGGCGGTTTTTGCATTACACGCCCTTGCTCACGGGCGTGACCCTTCCAACAAGGGCCAGAGTTATTCCCGCCATTTTCAGCAGCCGACAAGACACGCCCTAGGTCACGGGCGTGACCTTGGGGCGTGACCCGCCAATTAACGATTTTTGGCAGTTTCGCGCCAACGTTCCCAGGACTTGAAGATGACGGTTCCGAACCTTACACACCCTAGGTCATGGGAGTGACCTAGGGGCGCGACCATCTAGCAAACTTGCCTATAAATTCCAGGCAATTCCAGAAGCTGAGGAGGAGATTTTGGGAGCTTTAGTTCTGTTTTCTTTACTTTATTTCTTGCATTTTCAATTCATAATGTAACTCTTTATTTCAAGTTTCTTTAATTATGTCTCTCTTCAACCTTTCATGTAATTCTCCCATCATGATCAGTAGCTAATTTTCAATTAGCACTTGATCATGATAAACTTTGAAATGGAATAAATTTCTTCTTTTTGTCTCAAATTTTCAAGCACTCTATTTTATGTACTTTGGTTTATCTTTGATTTTAATTTCATCGAATTCATAAGTTGCAAATTATGTTTATTCGATCTTAGATCCGTATCCTAAATTTATCGAGAGGTTGCGGATACGAGTAGATCACTCAAGGATAAAGAGAGTTTCATGCACCCCTTGAGAGAGGAAGGCAAAATTCTTCCATATTGGAGTCAATTCCATTAGTGAAGTTCACCGCATAAAGCAAGCTTAGGTTTTTCGACTGGCCGAGAGGTCTTAATCGATCAACCCAAGGTTAGTCGAATAACTATTCTCGAGAGAGGCGCTTCGTAGTTATGGAACCTCCGCGGTCGAAGTTAATAATTTAGATGCTTGTATTTTATAATTTCATGGAAATTTATTCTAACCCAAAGGGATTCTAGATCAAGTGCTAGCTTTCCTATCATCGTATTTATCCTTTTAGTTTAACGTTTTCTTTACTAAATTCACAAAACCAATTTCCATTCGATAAAATAATAGCTCTTCCTTGTGAGTATAAGTACTCAACGGTCCTTGAGTTTAAATACGACATTTCCTATACTATATTTCGATAAGTGCACTTGCCTATTTCGAGATTATAGTTTGGATATAATTTAAAACTATATAAATTCTCCATCAAGTTTTTGGCGCCGTTGCCGGGGAACTTTTCTTTGTTGATATTTTGAAAGCAAGGATCTATTAGTTTTATGATTTTCTTTTTGTTTTCAAAAAAAAAAATCAAAATCAAAAAACTTTATTATGTTTTTATTTTGGTGTATGACCTGAAGGAATCCGTCAAATCTACTTGATTTGGATCCGGAGATCGAGCAAAGCTTACGACGACGTCTAAGACTCCGCGATCTCAATTCTCCAGACTTGGTTGAGGAATCCATCGGTGACACTTCTTCTTCTTCTTCCTCTTCTTCTTCTTCTTCTTTTCAATTTTCTTCAATTTTAGGTAATCCAAATCCAAATATTGCTGGTCAACAAACTATGTTTTATTATGCTCGACCAAATTTGGATAATGCTCAATCAAGTATTGTTCGTCCCGCTATTACGAACAATAACTTCGAATTGAAGCAAAGCATCATCCAAATGGTACAACAATATGTACAATTTGATGGGATTCAAGATGAGGATCCCAACGCACATATTTCTAACTTTCTAGAAATATGTGACACTTTTAAAATTAACGGGGTTTCGGATGATGCCATCCGGCTAAGACTTTTTCCTTTTTCTTTGCGCACTAAAGCCAAACAGTGGTTAGGTTCTCTACCAAGAGACTCCATCACTACTTGGGCCGAGATGACGGAAAAATTTCTCACGAAATATTTTCCGCCCGCAAAAACGGCCAAGTTGCGCAATGATATTACATATTTCTCCCAAGTTGATACGGAAACGTTATATGATACTTGTGAGTGATTTAAGGAATTGCTTCGCCGTTGTCCGCATAATGCAATCCCCGATTGGTTGCAAATCCAAACCTTCTATAATGGTCTCAATCAACAAACGAGACAATATATTGATGCCGTCGTCGGTGAAACGTTAAACAACAAAACACTGACGACCGCCAAAGAACTTATAGAAGGTATGACCATGAACACGTATCAGTGGAGTATACCCCGGTCTTGTCCGCCTAAACCGGCCGAGATGTACGAAATTGATACGGTTTCAAGTTTATCTCTCCAGGTTGAGAAACTACAAAAACAAATAGCCGAGATGTCTGCTTCCTCGTCTACACCTACCGGTGAACCCCAATATTAGGAATCTTCCACCATTGCCGAACATGTGGATTACATGGGTAATCTGAATCGGCCACCTTATAATTCAGGTAATAATTTTGGTAACACTTATCACTCGGGTTTAAGGAATCACCCCAACTTCTCTTGGAGTAATCCAGGGAACGTGACTCGCCCAACAAACACAATTCCACCAGGTTACTTTCTGCCACAAGCTCCCAAACCTCCCGCTCTCGAGGAGGCATTCCACAAATATACAGCTACCACTGATGCCAGTATCCAGAATCTTACCGGATCTATTCGCAATTTGGAGAACCAAATTGGGCAAATCACTAAAATGCTCTCCGATCGTCAACAAGGAGCATTACCGGGCAATACGGAGCCCAACCCAAGGGAGCAAGTGAAGGCTATCATGCTACGGTGTGGGAAGGAGGTACATACTTCTTCAACTCCGGTTGAACAAGAGGTAACTACTTCAAATCCGGTGGAACAAGAGGTAACAAATTCTACGTCTCCTCCCCTCCTAAGCCTTCAAATGATAATAAACCAAAGGCTTATCAACCACGTCTTCCCCATCTGTCTAGAATGCTAACAGATCGGATGGATGCGCATCATAATAAATTTCTAAACATGTTTAAACACCTTCAAATAAATTTACCGTTTTGCGAATTAATATCGCAAGTGCCGAGGTATGCCAAGTATCTCAAGGATATTTTAACAAATAGAAAGAAACTTGAGGATATCTCCACGGTTCACTTGAACGCGGAATATTCCGTGGTTTTACTTAATAAATTGCCTAAGAAACTAACTGATCCGTGTAGTTTCTCTATTCCTTGTCTATTTGGTGATTTATCAGTAAAACATGCGTTGGCTGATCTAGCGCTTCGATTAATTTGATGCCTTACTCATTATTTAAAAAAATGGGATTAGGAGAGCCGAATCCCATAAAAATGAGCATCCAATTGGCGGATCGGTCTATTAAATACCCTATGGGTATTGTTGAGGATGTGCTTGTCAAAGTTGACAAATTTATCTTTCCGGTGGATTTTTTCATCCTTAACATAAAATAGGACACCAAAGTTCCACTTATTCTCGGTCGCCCTTTTATCGCCACCTCACGCGCCATTATAGACGTTAGTAACGGTAAACTTCTCCTTAGAGTCGGAGATGAAGAAGTTACCTTTACTATTGACTCGTCTATGAAAAATTTGCTCTTAAATGACGACTTATGTTACTATTTGGAGGCTTCTCCCGAAGAAGACTCCATCTTATTTTCTGAAAATTTTTCATCGCCTATTTTTCATGACAACAATTTTGAAACTTTAAATTTAATTTCTCAAGAAATTAGTAATAATCATTTGATCACACACGCACCTATTTTAGAAACTCTTGGATTAGGTAGTGACCTCTTAAGAACTTCGTTTGAGGAACCTACAACTTTAGAACTTGAACACGTGTTAGATCCTTTACAATATTTATCTCTAGCGGAGGGTTCCAAACTTCCCGTTCATGAGCCAGCTTATCTATCTGAAAAGCACATAACGTAGCGCGCGTCACTATGGTCGAGCTCAACGACCATAAAAAAAGCGCTCGTGGGAGACATCCCATGGTTATCTTTTCTTTTTACTTTAATTTTCTATCTAAGTTTTTGCGGGTTTGAAGAACATCATTGCATGATGATCGGACGGGTCGAGCGTCAAGTCTACGTGATTCTTCAAGTCGGTAACTTTTGTTTTATTCTAGTTTATCTGAATCTCAAAAAAAGAACACAAAAAAAACCAATAAAATTTGTTTTGTTCGTACACGCCTTTATCACGGGCGTGACCTATGGGTCACGGGCGTGACATAGCCGTGTTTAGTTCGTCTTGCGAAACCCGAAAATGGTCTCGTCGAGTGCAGTTTTTTCGTTCATCTTCCGTTACAGTCACGGGCGTGACCATTAATGGTCATAGACATGACAAGTGCGGAATCCCGTTTGATGAAATGTTTTAGGAAAATGGATTTTTCCTCTCCGTCACGCCCGTGACAATCCATGTCACGCCCGTGACACAGGAAAGTCATGGTCGTGACTGACCCGGAAAACTCCAAACCACAAAAACACAATTTTTTTAACCATTTCAGTTACACGCCTCAGGGTCACGGGCGTGACCCTGGGTCGTGTCCAACAAATCTGAGGCAATGACTCGGTCAATGCCTCAGATTCTAGCTAAACCATTTTTATGTGACACGCCCCAGAGTCACGGGCATGACTCTGGGGCATGACCCGCAAATCCGAGGCTGGGAGAATCAGATTCCTAAGCCTTTTCATTTTTTTAAGTACACGCCCCATGTCACGGGCGTGATATGGGGCTTAACAGACCCGAGAAATTCTATAAATAGGATTTCTCCCCTTTGTTTTCTCCACACCATCCAGCCCTCCCTCCTTGCCTTAACTTACCCGAAAACCCATTTTCCTCCCTCCTTCCACAATGCCTCGCACCACCCTCGCTCCACCGCTTCCTCCTCTGAGCACCCTGCGGATCGTACCGCAGAGGAAGCCATGCTCCTTTTTGAGAACCCTACCCAGCAGGATCAGAGTAATCGCCTACGCGCCAAACCCCTTGGCGTATTCCGCATCTTGGATTGGGCGATCCTCGCCACCTTTGGAGCAGCGGATTTGGTTCGGGAATTTCTCTCCACCCCTGGATGGAGTTACCTCTTCTCCATTTCAGAGCACGCTTTCCTTGAGCTCACCGTCGAGTACTTTTCATCTTTTAAGTTCCGTTGGGCGCCGAATGACGATTTCATCATCTTTCGCATGGGTGGGGTGATGCATCAGCTCACCATCCACAAACTCAATGTCACCATGGGATTTTGCTCGGAGGCCTTCTCCCAATCTCCAGCCTACCTCGGTCTACTTACTAATTTCCCTCCCAATGTCAACCTTCTCACCTTTTGGGCAGAACTCAGTAATGACACCGCGCCCTACACCCCTAAGAAATCTAAAGGCAGCCACCTTATTTCTCCCGCTTTGCGCATTCTCCACAACCTCCTCACCTTTACTATTTCTGGTCATGGCGATAGCCATGGAGTGGTGACTCGGGCGGATTTACTATATTTATATAGTATGTTTTATCGGGTCCCCCTCAACCCTGGTTATTTGCTCGCAATTTTCTTTCGGCACCAGACCGAAAATGCGACGTAGGGAGAGGTACACGACAGGAACTTCATCACTTTTCTCTCCAAGCAGTTCAGTCTTTGGGATGCACTTCCGCAACTGAGCTGCGCTTAGACGCCGCAAGTCATTCAGTTCCAGACCCTCCAGGCCCTTGGCCTTGCACGACGACGAGATGGAGAGTTTGAGGTTATCCCCCCAGCAGTCCGTGGCGGGGATCTTGATCTTGATTTCGGTGCCGGTCCCAGTGGCACCATTCACTCTCCCCACATCCCACCACCACCGCAGGATCCTTCTTCAGAGCCCGATCCTCAAAGCTATTGGGATCCTTAGTTTGGGTCTATTCACACACGCTTAGACACGATACAGACCGATTTTGACGCTCGTTTTGCGAGTTTTGACGGTCGCTTTATCGCGCTGGAGGAGAGTCACACTTCTTCCATGACACGTATTGAGCGTGAGTTTACGGACCTACAGACGTACTATCAGCAGCCGAGGCACCATAGTGATGAGGATTAAGTTTTTTTTTCTTTAGAGTTATAGTCGGTTGTCATGTATCTTTTTTTTTCAGTTGTCATGTATCTTTTATTTTTATTAAAAAAATATCAAAATTATGTTTTGCTTCAGTCATGTCTTACAGGTACATTTTGGTGCTGATGTGAACTCTTCAAGGAAGTTTCCTTGATTTTCTTTATTTATTTTTTCCATTGAGGACAATGTATTGTTTAAGTATGGGGGGGGGGGATATTTCTCAAGCAAAACATAAAAAAAAATCATAAAAATTTTCCAAGAAAAAACTCATAAATTTTTTTCAATTTTTCAATTTTATTTTTACTTAGTATTCACAAAAATACAAAAATTTGAATAAAAAAAGAAAACAAAAATTTCAAAAAATAATAGAAAATCGAAATTACAATTTCTTAGAAAGGGACATTTGGGATATCACCTCATCTTTCCTCCTAGTACCGATGAGAGCCCTTCACAGGGTATACCTCGGGAAGTCTAAGAAATAACAAAAAAATTAGGGTTAATTTAAAATTAGAGAAATTTTTATTTCTATATTTATTCACATGCAACATCCATAGTATTCAACTTTTACATAGTGTTTAGAAGATTTTTAATGCTTTAATTGAATTTTGAATTTTGGAGTAGAACTGTTGACCATGTTGTGTTTCTAGTCAAGTGCACATGTTTGTAGAATTTAAGTAGAATTAAACATTCAGCATACAATTAGATTTTTATTTTTCTAAATGCATAAAAATAGTTTATTTTGCTTTTACTTTGAAACCGGTAAAATCTAAGAATAGTTTACTAGAGACATATTTCGCGGATCAAGAAAGAGGTATTCTTTCTCGATGTCTAGAACTTGCCCTCTAGCTATTCTCAAGACTTTGCATAGGTTAAACTCATTAGCATAAAAATGATTTAGACACTTCTTTTGGCAAGTTTGAGCTTTTGCACCCTTACGTAACGTTTTATCTTTGCTAAGTCAATTTGAGCATATACCCTTCCATTTGTTTTAGCTCCACCAACACTTTACCAAAGCCTAAAAAGCATACTAATTACACACCTATGACCGAGCTTGAAATTATATATACAAAACCAGTTTATGAGTGATTAGGAGCCATTTTATTTTGGTGACTAATTGAAAAAAAGAGTTGTTTTATTTTTCATTCCTCCTCCAAAAAAAAGAAAAAAATATAAATAAAAAAATGAAAATAAATAGAGGAAGTTGAAAAAATCTTCAACATGTTAAGAAAAAGAAACAAAGGAATTTAGGAATTGGCGGAGTTCTTCAATTTATTTCTTTTGTGCAAGCTCTCATTAGGTTTTGGTGTGTCTACCCATCGTTTTTATCTTTGATTTTCCAAAAAAAACCTAAGCCTACATTTCAACCTAGTTAAGCCCTACTGATTTGTGCATATAAGTTAAACTAGTGCCGTGGCGAGAGTGTGAAAGGGCAAGCCTATGGCCATCGACATTGATGGATTTCTTTGGAGGGTATCCCGATCTTCGATTTGTGCAATGTTATCTTAGTAAGCACGCTACTTTCTTCCTAAATGTGATTTTAAAATTTACCGGGTTTTCATTTTCGAAGTAAAAATAATAAGTGAAAACACATTTTAGAAAAGTAAAAAAACTAATTTGTATGCTGAGTAGGTTGTTCTATAAAAATAACTACGCACATATGCATAAGACTTCACATTCTACTCCTTAGGTTCAATTTTCGTTTCTTGCGTAAAAACTTTTCTACTCCCTATGAAAAGTTGTTTGCTCGGGACGAGCCAACGAGTAAGTATGATGGTATTTGATAACTCTAATTTTATCCATATTTTTATATATTTTTATTTAATAATTAATTAGTTTATAAATATATTTTATGAATTTATTATCTAATTTCTTTAATTTCTTATTTTAGGTTCAATCTGGGCTGCAAATTTCAATATGGAGTTTACAGGATTGATCAGGAGACAAAGCTGGACAAATCCGAAAAAATGCAAAGTACACGCCCCAGTCACGGGCGTGACCACTAGGTCAGGGGCATGATCTCCAAGCGTGACCCCGGCGCGTGCTCCAGAGTTCACTGCCACGTCATTTAAAAGTACACGCCCATTGGTTATGGACTTGACCATGCTGACCTGGGCGTGTCAACCAGGCGTGACACGCAGATGACAATCCAGGCCTCCACTCCACATCAGATTAAAGTTATATGCCCTGACACGGGCGTGACATCTTGGTCACGGGTGTGACTGCGAGCCGTGACATCTAGGCGTGCCAAGTTTAATGCAGCAGTTTCAAGGCCTGACAGTTTTTGCATTACACGCCCTTGGTCACGGGCGTGACCATGGGCGTGACCCTTCCAACAATGACCGGAGTTATTCCAGCCGTTTCTGCTTCCCGCCATTTTCAGCAACCGACAAGACATGCCATATGTTACAGGCGTGACCTAGGGGCGTGACCCGCCAATTAATGATTTTTGGCGGTTTCGCTCCAACGTTCCCAGGACTTGAAGACGATGGTTCCGAACCTTACACGCCCTAGGTCACGGGCGTGACCTAGGGGAGTGACCATCCAACAAACTTGCCTATAAATTCCAGGCAATTCCAGAAGCTGAGGAGGAGATTTTGGGAGCTTTAGTTCTGTTTTCTTTACTTTATTTATTACATTTTCAATTCATAGTGTAACTCTTTATTTCAAGTTTCTTTAATTATGTCTCTCTTCAACCTTTCATGTAATTCTCCCATCATGATGAGTAGCTAATTTTCAATTAGCACTTGATCATGATGAACTTTGGAATGGAATAAATTTCTTCGTTTTGTCTCAAATTTTCAAGCACTCTATTTTATGTACTTTGGTTTATCTTTGATTTTAATTTCATCGAATTCAAAGGTTGCAAATTATGTTTATTCGATCTTAGATCCGTATCCTAGATTTACCGAGAGGTTGCGGATACGAGTAGATCACTCAAGTATAAAGGGAGTTTCATGCACCCCTTGAGATAGGAAGGCAAAATTCTTCCGTATTGGAGTCAATTTCATTAGTGAGGTTCACCGCCTAAAGCAAGCTTAGATTTTTCGACTGGCCGAGAGGTCTTAATCGATCAACCTAAGGTTAGTCGAATGTGTTTTCTCGAGAGAGGCGCTTCGTAGCTATGGAACCTCTGCGGTCGAAGTTAATAATTTAGATGCTTGTATTTTATAATTTCATGGAAATTTATTCTAACCCAAAGGAATTCTAGATCAAGTGCTAGTTTTCCTATCATCGTATTTCTCCTTTTAGTTTAACGTTTCTTTACTAAATTCGCAAGACCAATTTCCATTCGATAAAATAATAACTCTTCCTTATGAGTACAAGTACTCAACGGTCCCCGAGTTTAAATACGACATTTCCTATACTATATTTCGATAGGTGCACTTGCCTATTTCGAGATTATAGTTTGAATATAATTTAAAACTATATAAATTCTCGATCAGAACACCATTTCCAAAAAAAGTTGAAATATCAAAGGATTTCATTATTTAACAAAGGAATGTACGTACATCTTTCATGGATAAAAACGCTTTAATTCATCACCACTCCAAGTATGACTTAGGGTCTCGCCCTCCACATCCCGGAAGCGATACCCTCCTGACCTCAATGCCTCCTATACAATGTACGAACCTTCCCAGTTGGTGTTGAGCTTCCCAACGACATCTGATCTTCCGGCTGCATCCACCTTTTTCAAGACCAAGTCCCCCTCCGCGAACTGCTTGATTCATGTAACACCCCAAAAAGTAGTTGGTCGTAACAGGCTAAAAGTCGACCCGAACTCGACGAAAAGCGTCGACACGAGCTCGACGAAAAGTGTCGAGCCGAGCTCGACGAAAATCGTCGAGCCGAGCTCGACGAAAATCGTCGAGCAGAGCTCGACGAAAATCGTCGAGCTGAGCTCGACGAAAATCGTCGAGCTGAGCTCGACGAAAATCGTCGAGCTGAGCTCGACGAAAATCGTCGAGCTGAGCTCGACGAAAATCGTCGAGCTGAGCTCGACGAAAATCGTCGAGCTGAGCTCTACGAAACTTCGAGAAGAGCTCTACGAAAACGGCTGTTATGTGTTATGGCCTGTTTGATGAACTCAGACCCCGTTCGACGAATTTTCTCTTGTTCGACGATTTGCGTTCGAAAAACTTGACTCTGTTCAACGAATTGTCGAAGTAAGATGTCGCCGAAATAGCGACTCGAGTTAGGTGGCTGGTGTGCAGCCACTTAGTGGTGATTGACTTTGTCAGCTCAAACCCGAGCCGTTGCTTTGTTTTGATAGGAAGAAATCGTGTGGCTGGGGTAAAACCAGAGGCCTTATCTGTAGAGGAATGGGAATCAGGAAATCATTATTTCCTTTTCTCTCTCTTCCATGTTTCCCGAATTCTGGAGCAGAGAACTCTTGGCTGGTACTAGGGTTTGGGTAGGACTAGTCGAGTTGCTGGAGAAGATCTTGTGGCTGAAATCAAGAGCCGAAGCTAGAATCGCGAAGGGGAAAGTGAGGCGATCATTTCCATCAGCGTAGAAAAGCTTTGTCATGGCTCCAAAGAGAACTCCAAGGGTAACGTTCTTCCTCCTTGGACATGTGAAGTCCTTATTTTGGCATGTGTATGGATTTCCCTCACCAAAAGGTGGAATGTTGAGGGATTTCCATTGGGTTGATTTTTATCCCCAAGAAGTCATGCATATAGATCCGAAAATATGTAGTACGGACTAGACATACTGTTTGAAGCCCATCTAAATAGGTTGGTCTGGATTGGTGATGTTTTATTTTGCATACCGGATAAGACTCAGCGTATAAACAAGTATTTTGTGGAGTCGGTGGGTTGTGCCTGTGAAGTGGAGTAATAGGAAGTACTGGAGTGGAATTCCAGGAAAATACCCTCAATATTTATGTGTTATATGCTATGAAAATCTAGTGTTTCTGGCACTTCAGGTGGCTGCAGGATTTTCTGGATAGTTGGTCCAAATATGGTTTGGGCTGGGTACAAAAGGTGTTCTGTCGCTAATGCCAGGCGATAGTGGTTGTCGCTGGCAATAACACATAGCTAACATGTGATTGTGAAGCCAGTCCTTCGGGGACGTTGTGGCTATTATGAGCTATGCGCTCTTAAAGGCCAGTGTGCTGAACGGACAAGGGGAAGACGACCCGCGTCAGTCTAGACATTGAACTGGCGATTTGGGCAACATGCAAGAGCTGAACTGTATCCGCGTTATGATTGTCTAACTTGAGTGCCTAAGTTATTGGCTTCGTTAGGATCACATAACGAGAGTCTTGGGATGTTCGCCACCAAGACTAAAGTCTTCGGCCATGGGCCGTGGGACATGAATGCTCAAAGTTTACCGTTGGGTTTGAGACCTGAGAACGGTGGTGAGACCTTGGTTTTCCGATACACCGAGAATGTGCCCTGAGTGCACAGAGCGTCGGGATGTGTGGTCGACGTTTATGATATATTGACTGTGCGTGAGTGCTCATCTTGTGATATATCTGCTTGTGAAAATGCTATGCTTGCAGGGAAGGAATACCACTGCCCCGGGAAAGGGGTAGGGTCATTATAAATTGGTCAGCTGAATGTTGACCGTTGCTTTGTTTTCCACCGTTGCGGTGGATTGTCCCCAAGCAAGTGCTGGAGAGCCGAGCAGAAAATAGTGGGCTGAAGCCCTTTCTGCTGCTGCTATGCTGGCCCTCGAAGGCCAAATAAAGAGAAGTTTACTGTTTTCATGTGTGGCTGGTCTGTGTGCCGATGTATGTAATCCACACTTTTGAAGATTAATTGTATTGCCTTAAGGCCAAACATTTTGTGTAAATATTCCTTGGAGATATATAAATGTGGTTGTTTATATAGAGTGGACATTCATGGTTGATGAGTTCAATATTAACACCTAATGCTTCCGCTAGAATACTCTGAGTTTGGATGCGTGCACTAGTTTTTAAAATTAACATGTAACCCCGCTGCCTGTTTGTGGTATTAGCGTGGGGCCCCGACCGGACCTTCTATTATATATCATGTAACGGATGGAAGTATTATAATTTGGTATCAGCTCGTCTTGGTCTTCCTCCTTCTAATTCGTGGTCGAATTCTTTTACGGGGTGGCGAACATATGTAAGTGCGACCTGTTATAATATAAATGTGTTGGAACACCCTATTACTAATTTGGGTCAGGATCACTATGTCTCTAGGAACCTTTACTTGACCTTCTGTATAGCTTAATAGGTCAATTAGAATTGAGTATAAGGGTTAGAAGTCTAGGATTGGAAGCTGCCCTGGAGACCAAGTTTTTCTGTCTGGAGACTAAGTCTGATCATCGAGCTCAGCAAGACGATTCGTCGAACTCCGATCGACGATCGTCTAGCTCAACTCCGACGGATCGTCGAGCTCCACTCGACGATCGCTGATCTCAACTTCATAATATCGTCGAACTCCATTCGACGATCGGTGAGCTCAGTTCGACGATTTTGACTCTGCATTGGATCTTTATCTCTGAGCTCAGTTCGACGATCTTTGAGCTCAGATCGACGATATTTTTGCTGCTTAAGATTTTCTGATCGCTGAGCTCAGCTCGACGATAGCAGAGCTCAGTTCGACGATTTCAGATAACTTCCAGAATTCAAATTCAAATCAGTTAAGAGTTATTCTGCAATTAATTCAGAGATTTGCTAGCCGTTTACATTCAATTCTGGACCAAGTTTCAAGGGATTTTTCAAGGAATAATTCTGTAGACTTTCCTCCAGAAGAGATTATGCAATTAAGGATGCAATCAATGCAGACCAACGACTATCCTTGACAGAGAATGATATTCTATTCTGGAACAGAGAATAAAAGACAGAATGTTTTTTGAATCAAGAGAGATGAACAAGAAGAGAACACACAATACAGATTACAGAGACTCATTCAAAATCTTCTGTCAAAAAGAATTCTGAAGAACACTCATCCAAGGAGATCTAGTTTTCAATCTTCAGATCTCTTCATCTTTCAAAGTATTCAAGGCCAACTTCATTCCAAGATCTCCTCCACCATATCATTGACCAAACCACTTTCACCCCATCCATATCCATCCCATTGTCCTCCATTTCCACCATCCCAACACCTGAGCCATCCATTCCACTCTCCAGCCCTCCACTTCCAGCATCCTCAGCTATCCCCATTCCATCTACCTCTGCTCCTATTCTTGAGCAAGTAGACCTCTCAGCCCTAGCTGACAAGTTGTATGAGCTAATTGCCCCCAGGCTCTCCCTACTCTTGGAGACCTCATTGGCTCCTCTACACTTGTCAGTGGCAGCCCTCTCTGTCAGGCTTTCCTCCCTCCTTCCTCAGGCAGCACCTCCAGCAGTGTGCCTTGATACAGATGTCTCTGCATCTAGGCAAGGGGAGATGCCCTATGAAGCAAGCTTTCATGCTGTTGCTGCTGCTGTGTCTGCTCCTGCTGCTGATCATACTGCTGCTGCTGCTGATGTTTCTGTATCTGCTGCTACTTCTGCTCCTGCTGCTGTGTCTCCTACTCCAGTTCTGGCAATAGACCTAAAGTCTTTGCTTTCTGCCTTTGATCCTGCATTCTACAGCTATCTCCCAGAGGTTAATGCTGTCCAGCCCCCAGAAGATTTGTCCAAGGCACTGGTGCCTGTCTCTTGCTATGACCCTAGCATTATCTCTGCATTTGTACATTCAGTGATTGCTGCTTCTGAAGATGTTGCTGCTGCAGCTGCTGCTGTTAAAGAAAACACTGACTTTGCTTCTGAAATTGTTGATACTGCTGAGATTGCTCACACTGCTGCTGAAATCCTAATTGCTTCTGATGAGCCAATTTCCAAGGATCTTCTGATGACAGAGGCCACTGTTTTTGAGCCTGCTGCAGATTCTGATGATGTTACTGCTGTTACTTCTGCTGTCACTACTCCAGCATCTGTTGCATCTGCTGTATTTTCTCCTGTTGCACCCTCTGCATCTGTTGCTCCATCTGCTGCTGTCCCTGCTGCTGCTACTTCTGCTTCTGCCTCATCTGCTGCTATTCAACTGAAGAAAGATTTGATGAAGAGAATTGATGCTCTATATGATGCCCAGAGTTCTGAATCTGATGAGTTCAAGACAGACTCTGATGACTCTTCTACCACTATTGCAAGGAAAAGGAAAGCTAGGAGCAAGACTATGAAAAGGGTCCCTCCTGCAAAAGTCAAGGATGATAATGATATTCCTTATTACATTCTGCATAACTGCCCCATCACAGAACATTGGATGCAATATTCTAAAAATCAGCTCAAGGCCATGAAGAAGAAGAGAAAGTATGAAAAGGGCTCCTCCCAGTTCAAGCACCCTCATCCTCCTCCACCACCTCCTCCTGATGCATGTGCAGGTGGCAGCTCTGCAAGTCAAGCCCTAGCTAGAAGCCAGGCTCCCTATCAACCCCATGCCAGATCCTACCAAAGGGAAAGCCAGTCTAGGGGTTCTTATTCTAGGAGAGGAGGATACAGGGGTAATCAAAGAGATTTTCAAGTTTATTCCAAAGGGTATTCCAGGCAGCACCCATACTCCAGGGGAGGACATGGTTCTTATGATACTACTTCTGGTCCCTTCCCCTACAAGCTCAAAGAGACAGTGTCTGCCAGGCCTCCTCAAGACAATTCTTCCAACAGGTATGAGCCACCTGTACCATTTGAGGACCCTGAAAAGAATCCATCTGCTTGGACTGCTAGGATGAAGGAGTTGGCTGCACTAGATCAGATCAAGAAGGCCAGAGAGCAAGGTTTAGACACTTCAAATATTTCTACAATGTCAGAGCAAAGACAAAAGGAACTAGACAAATATGCTTCCAGCAAATTCTTTGATGCTGAGAGATATATGGAGTTGCATCCTACTGCTGTGGTCCCCAGATCTTCAAAGCAAACTTATTTGGGTGCAGCAGATGACACCAGGTCCAACAAGGAAGCTCTAAATCCAAACAGAGAAATCAAACTTGTCAAAGGCAAAGAGAAGAAGTGACAGTGTAAGGTGACAATTTCTGTGAATTCTGACTGCTATCTGGATGACATATATACAGATATATATATCTCTATGATGTTTCTGCAATGTCTAGCTGTTGTTTTTATGCTTCTCTGATTGTATGTTGTTATTTGAATTTTTCCAAAGTCTGTAAATAGTCATCCTAACCCAAATAGGGGGAGATTGTTGGAACACCCTATTACTAATTTGGGTCAGGATCACTATGTCTCTAGGAACCTTTACTTGACCTTCTGTATAGCTTAATAGGTCAATTAGAATTGATTCTAAGGGTTAGAAGTCTAGGATTGGAAGCTGCCCTGGAGACCAAGTTTTTCTGTCTGGAGACTAAGTCTGATCGTCGAGCTCAGCACGACGATTCGTCGAACTCCGATCGACGATCGTCTAGCTCAACTCCGACGGATCGTCGAGCTCCACTCGACGATCGCTGAGCTCAACTTCATAATATCGTCGAACTCCATTCGACGATCGGTGAGCTCAGTTCGACGATTTTGACTCTGCATTGGATCTTTATCTCTGAGCTCAGTTCGACGATCTTTGAGCTCAGATCGACGATATTTTTGCTGCTTAAGATTTTCTGATCGCTGAGCTCAGCTCGACGATAGTAGAGCTCAGTTTGACGATTTCAGATAACTTCCAGAATTCAAATTCAAATCAGTTAAGAGTTATTCTGCAATTAATTCAGAGATTTGCTAGCCGTTTACATTCAATTCTGGACCAAGTTTCAAGGGATTTTTCAAGGAATAATTCTGTAGACTTTCCTCCAGAAGAGATTATGCAATTAAGGATGCAATCAATGCAGACCAACGGCTATCCTTGATAGAGAATGATATTCTATTCTGGAACAGAGAATAAAAGACAGAATGTTTTTTGAATCAAGAGAGATGAACAAGAAGAGAACACACAATACAGATTACAGAGACTCATTCAAAATCTTCTGTCAAAAAGAATTCCGAAGAACACTCATCCAAGGAGATCTAGTTTTCAATCTTCAGATCTCTTCATCTTTCAAAGTATTCAAGGCCAACATCATTCCAAGACTCCAAACACTCAACATTTCAGCTATTGGTGAAATCATCCATTGCTGGAGTTCTATATTTGAAGGCCTATCACCCTCAAGCAAAGCTTTTCTTCCTGAAGATCTCAAGGACTCAGGGGGAGCTTTGACATCAATCCACTTAGTCTTCTCAGCTGTTTGAGAAAGAGAAGACTGCCATCACTCTCTCACCCCCACTCTGTAAAGGGTTTTTCAAACTCCCTTCAAAAGTTCGAACCTGGTTTTTGAGCACCTTGTCAAAAGCTCATTGGTGGCAAGACACCTGATCAAAAAATCTGCTTTGGTTTTTGAGCACCTTATCAAAAGCTCATTGGTGCCCAGGACACCTGATCAACTCATCCTGTAGTGGATTCCTACCTAGGGTGGTAGAAGAGTGGATGTACCCAAGTTTGGGGAACCACTATATTTCCTTGTGTCTTCTGGTTCTGCTTGTTTACTTTTTGTTTCTGGCCTTGATTCTCTCTGTGCTTAGTTTTTGTTTAGCTTAGTGCTGTAGTTAGATTCTTTATTGCTTCCCTGCTGACACAGATTACAACAATTGTTGTAAAAGCCTATAAAAAGTTTTTAAGCACCATATACTCTATTCACCCCCCTCTAGAGTATATCAGATCTAGTTGCACTTTCAAAATGAACTCAAGAATGTCCAATAAGAAATGTAAATACACCTATTTGAGGAACCTATATGTTCCTACTATGTTGTTGTTGCTTTTGCCAAGTCGCTAAAGTGTGTCTTTTACAAGTGTAGGTGACTCGAAGTGGTGCGGGGCAGTCTGAGCCCCAGCATTCTGATGAGAGTCCGACACCAGCTGAGGTGACTATACCTCCTCCGTCTACGGAGACAGTATGCTTAGTTACTGGGCAGGCGTGGCCTGCGGTAATGCCAGAATATGTTGGTGTGAGGCCCGTACCTGTTGCGGCTCTTGTAGATCCACGAGCAACAGAACGACAACCGAAGCAATTTATGAGCTTCAATCCTCCTACGTTCATGGGGGCGGGATCCCCAACGCAGACAGAGGATTGGCTTGCGCACGTCAAGAGGATTTTGACAGCGATACATAGAGAGGAGGAACAAAACGTTACCTTGGCCACTTTCCTGTTGGAAGGAGAGGTTCGACTTTGGTGGGACAAAATGGAGCTGCACCACTTGGCGGGCAGATAACTAACATAAGTCTCGATAAAGGAGTTTTCGAGACTGTTTTTGGTAAAGCACTTGCCATCGGCTCAGCGCATAGCCATGGAAAATGAATTCTAGCATCTAACCCAGGAGGAAAAGTAGTGTTGATACCTACTTACATGAGTTTACCAAGTTGGGACATTATGCATGATCTATCTTTGCTGACGAAGAGCATAAAACCAATAGGTTCTATGAAGTATTGCGGGATGAGATGAGATTCCTGCTCTTGAGTTCGGTGAACCAGGGGTTTCTAGTGTTGGTTGATACGGCTCGTGCATTGGAGAAAGATATGAAGCGGGTACAGGGCAAAAGGGACTTGGCTGTGATAAAGCCCGAGTTCAAAGTGCCACACCAAGGAAAAACAAACTATCAAAGGAAATGGGGTAAGAGATCCAAGTCTTCTACACAGGCTCACTCGACTGTTGCATCTGGAGCAACTTCTAGGCAAGACCCTCGTGCTTATTATGCATGTGGTAAGGTGGGTCATCTAGCCCATGATTGTCGGGTTGGTCCGCTAAAGAGTGAGAAGAAGACAGGAGCATCATATGCAAAAAATGGAAAGGTAGTGGTGGAGTCCTCTGCATCCCAGGCATAGCCCCGAGTATATAATCTTGTCTAATAGGAGACCATAAAACAAAGTGATGTCGTTACAGGTACGAGTTAAGATACTTTGTTATTGTTTTTGATACTCCATACCTTATGTGTAGATTGTGTATGATGTGTTTGTCTTAGGCTTTGTCCTGATTCGGGACTATCCTACGAGAGCACTGTTTGATACTGGTGCTTTACATTCTTTCTATCTGTGGACTTCGTGTCACGGATCAGAGTGCCGATTCGTATGATGGCAGATATTGTGAAAGTGTAATTACCGAACGGATGTGTGATGCATACAGATAGGACTTGCTATGTGGAGGTACGGATAGGAACTTGGGATTTCAGATTGGAAGCATCTGTGGTGCCAATATCGGAATTTGATGTGATCTTTGGTATGGAGTAGCTCTCGGAGCAGCGTGCCTTTATTGATTGCAATTCAAAGGAGATCACACTGGTGCAGAATACCGAGCTAGAGACGAAATTCGCTGGTATGCTAGGATCGAGCAAATTATTGATGTCTGCTCTCCAAGTCATCGAAGCTGCTCGGAAGGGCGCGAAGTTATTCTTCACGCTTATCACGGCTGTTGGGCCAAAAACCAGTGTGAGTGATGTTCCGATTGTTTTGGAATTTGCGGTTGTGTTTCTGAAAGAGCTTCCGGGGCTACCACCCCAGCGGGAGATTGAATTCTCTATCGAGTTGGTGCCAGGTGCATAACCTGTGGCCCACTCACCATATCGGGTAGCGCCAAAGGAAATGACGGAACTGAAAGTTCAAATACAAGAGTTGCTGTAACAGGGTTATATACACCCAAGTATGTCACCTTGGAGCATACCTGTTCTATTTATGAAAAAATCTGTAGTCTTTGGTTGTGCATCGACTATCGCGAGTTGAATAAGCTGATGGAGAAGAACGAGTATCCAATACCTTAAATTGATGACTTGTTTGATCAGCTAGTGAGATAAACTTTCTATTCTAAACTGGTCTTGAAGCATGGTTATTACCAGTTGAGGATTCAAGAAGGTGACATTCCCAAGACCGTGTTTGGAACACGCTACGGTCATTATGAGTTCACTGTAATGCCGTTTGGGCTAACAAATGCACCATCGATGTTCATGGACCTAATGCACCGAACATTTCACGAGGACTTGGATTTGTTTGTAATCGTCTTCATCGATGACATTCTAGTGTACTCCTTATCTGAAGAAGATCATGCGAACCATTTACGGATGGTGTTATACACCCGGAGGAGAAACAAGCTCTGCGCCAAGTTCTCAAAGTGTGAGTTCTGGCTGTCGTCAGTGGCTTTTCTTGGTGATGTGGTGAGTGGAGAGGGCATTGTAGTGGATCCGTCAAAGATAAGAGCCATACAGGAGTGGCCGGTGTTGTCCTCTGTGGCCGAAGTCAGGAGTTTCCTTGAACTGGCAGGCTACTACAGACGTTTCGTAGAAAACTTCTCACGGATCGCTTTGCCTCTTACCACATTAATGAGGAAGGATTAGAAGTTCGTCTGGACGCTGGAGTGAGCGCGAGCTTTCGAAGAGCTGAAGAGTCGCTTGACCACAAAGCCAATCTTAACGTCGCCATGTGGTTTGGACGGCTTTGAAATCTATAGTGATGCATCAGGGAGCTGCTTAGGCTGCGTTCTTCTTCAGTTTGGAAAGTTGATCGCTTATGGCTCACACCAGTTGAAAGTGCATGAGCAAAACTATCCCGTCCACGATTTGGAGTTGGCAGCAGTGATTTTTGCACTTAAACTGTGGCGTCATTATTTATATGCATGGCTTGAAGGTGGATATATTCATGGACCATAAGAGCCTAAAGTATTTATTAGATTAAAAAGATCTCAACATGCGACAACGTCAGTGGATGGAGTTCCTCGGGGACTACACCTTCCAGATTCATTATACTCCAGGGAAGGGAAACATCGTCGCAGATGCCTTGAGTCGTAGGACTCCGACAAGAGAAACTTGGTTGCAGATGCATGATGAGCGTCTGATCCAGAAGTTGGAAGCTTTAGAGATTTCTTGTGTTGACAAGAATTCCATAATAAATGCATGATTGAACTGGACGGAGGTACATTATGACCTTGCAGATAGGGTTCGACGAGCAACGAAACTTGATGAAAGTTTACAACGCTATGCAGTGGATGGGTCAAATGACCAATTCTCCTAGGATGATGACCTTTGCGAAAAGATGGTCGTTTGTGCGTCCTGAATGTGGGTAAGCTAAGAGCTGAATTGATGTATGAAGCTCATTTCATGAAGTATTATTTTCACCCAGGGAGCACAAAGATGTATGTTGCTGTATGGAGACCGGACGGTCTGGCGGTCTGATTCTAGCGGTTTAAAGACCGAGCAGTCTGTCAGTTTCTTTCCTGCGGTTTGGTGGCTGGACTGTTGCTGTGGTTATCCGGGCGGTCTACGGTTTGTCTCAGGTGGCTTAGAGACCGGGCGGTCTGGCGGTCTCCTATGGAGGCTTGTTCTCTCTTTCTTGTGGTGGCCGGGCAGTTATGTAACACCCCCTATCCGTCACATAGCATATAGCAGTAGGTCCGGCAGTGGCCCAACGCCATATACCACAGACAGACTAGAAGGTTACGCAATGGAAACCATCCTACCAATAACCAACGTCCTACATAGAGTACATTCTAGCAGAAGCAATTTAAAAGTTGCAAATAAAGAATCCAACCAACAACATGAATGTCCACTACAAAAACCCAACAGGAATGAACATACAAATACACAAGTATTTGGCCTTATGGCCTTACAAGAGTTTACTCAAATAAAAGTGTCTTCCAAACCTCGGCACACAGGCCGGTCACACATGAGAAACAAAGTAAACATTCAAATATTAGGCCTTCGAGGGCCGACTCAGCAATATGGGCTTTTGCCCGCTATTATCTACTAGGCTTCGCAGCACCTGCAAGCAACAATCCACCGAAGCGGTGGCGAACAAAAGCAACGGTCAGCTAAAGCTGACCAACTTATAACGACCCCGCCCCTAAACACGGGGCGGCGATGCTCCTTCCCTGCAGTGCATTAGTAAAACCAAGCAAGATAGTGAAAGTATAATTTAAGCACACTTCACCACAGGCGTAGGCACACACGGCCACACATCCCGTACTCTCATGGCACTTATACAGTAAAATCGGTCCACCACCGCCCCTAGGACAGAAAACTCGTGAGCATTTGAGTCTTTCCAGCAAAAGTCACGTCAATTGAAGACATCGACAGCCTCAGACCCACCCTCTATGCCATCGGTAGGCCCCTAAAATCGAACCGCATAGAGCGGGAACGGTTCCACTCAACCGGTTGCTCACCTCGCCATGACAATTTAAGTCATCGGCGCAGGTCAAGCTTTCCCAAAGCCCGAGTATCGAACACACAATATTACATAACCCAGTTATATACAAGTTGGCTCCCAGGCCACCAAGATGGCAGAACCACGCTTCTGCCCAGTTTTCCGGGTGTACCTTGAGGTTAGTCCCCAAGGCTCCCTGTTGCAATCTACAGCGTAGAAAATCCGAAAAACAACCATCGACGCAGAGTCTTCTCCGGCCATTCATGCAATGCAACATCACCAATCCAGTCTAACTTGTCCGGGTAGGCTTCACACATCATGCCTATGTCCGTTTCTCGATTACGGACTCTACATGCAAAACAACGGGGACTATTCATGTCTACCTGAAGGAACACCTCACACGCACCGCATACTCGTGAGAGCGGGCTTCCTATGTAAGGGAAAAGAGGACTTCACATGTCCAAGATGAGAATCGTTACCCTAGCATTCCTCTTCGGCGCCATGAAGATCTATGCAGATGAAAAGCACCGCAACATCCTCGGCTCCGTAGATCCGAACTCGGCTTGCGATTTGGGGCTCCGAAGCTCTATCGGCGGCCGGATCTCTCCTCCTTCTTCTTCCTTGCTCTCCACTGTCTTTAGAACTTTAGAAAGAGAAAGATCAAATAGAATGAGGGTTTCTATACCTATTCTCGGGTAAATCCCAACAAGGACAGCCCTAGCCATTAGATCCCAAAATAAGGAAACGGACAACCATGATTCGCGCTTAAAATCCAAAACCTGGGCCACACATGGCTTGTGACATGCCCGTGTCCAAGGCCGTGTGCCCCATTCGATGCCGAAACCGTCACATCCCGAAAAATACGCGTGCTCTCGACACACCCGTGTCAGGATTGACACGCCCGTATCATCCAGTACACGCCCGTGTAGCTGGGGGTGTTCCTCCATCGACACAGGACCAACACCAACTCGAGGAGAACACGGGTATTCGACACGCCTGTGTCCAATTTGACATGCCCGTGTCAAACCTGAACACGCCTGGGCTCCAGGCCGTGTTTCTCCCCCGAAACATCTCGACCAACTACCCGAGTAGGACACGGCCTAAGACACGCCCGTGTCTTAGGCCGTGTTCGCTGTTCGACGATCGTCGACTGCAATTTCGTCGACCACACAGCCACTGTCGAACCCGAGCACGACAAGGCCCTGGGACATGCCCATGTCCCAGGACGTGTGACCCCTACCAAGTTCCAAATGTGGCCCAAAACGTCACCCGTCCCTCTTTTGAGTTTCGAGGCATTACAACTCTCTCCCTCTTAAAAGAATTTCATCCCGAAATTACAGAAAGGAAAGATATAAACAAAACTTAAACAGTACCTGAGTGGAATAACTCTGGGTACTCCTCAAGCATGGTCTGATCTCGCTCCCACGAGAGCTCCTCCCGACCGCAGTTGTCCCAACGAACCTTGACCATTCTGATTTCCTTTATACACAATTGCTTGACTTCCGATTCCTCAATGTGAACGGGCTTGACCTTCGTCGTCAACCTATTATCAACCGGTACTTGTTCGACCACAATCACTTGCGAAGGCTCTTGCACCGCCTTCCGCAGCACCGATATGTGGAATACATTGTGTAGACCACTTAGCTCCACTAATAGCTTCAATCGATAAGCTACTTCACCAATCCGCTCAAGAACCTCAAACGGTGCAAGGTACCTCGAGCTTATCTTCTTCAAGCACCGTACCCGTGAGACACCCTTGAACGGCTTAATCTTCAAGTACACCCAGTCACTAACAGCGAACTCCACATTACTATACTTGGCATTGTAGTACTTAACTTGCCGGTCTTGAGCGATTAGCAATCTCTCTCGAATGGTTCGTACCAACGAGGTTGTATCGTCCACTTCTTGCCGCTTGTATAGCTTCGACTCACTCGTTTCCAAGCACGATAACGGCGTACGACATCTTCTACCATAAAGGGCCTCGAAGGGCGCCATCTGAATGCTCGCCTGGTAGCTGTTGTTATACGCAAATTCCACCAAGTATAGATGATCTTCCCACTGCTTCCCGAAATCCAGAACGCACATGCGAAGCATGTCTTCCATCGTCCGGTTGACCCTCTCGGTCTGACCATCAGTCTGTAGATGGAAGGCTGCACTGAAACTCAGCTTTGTTCCCAACATCTGTTGCACCAACCTCCAATCATTGGATGTGAACTGCTCATCTCGGTCACTCACAATGCTGCGGGGCACACCGTGAAGCTGCACAATATTATCCACATATAATTTTGCCAATTTCTCCACAGAATCATCCTTCTTATGTGGAATGAAGTGCGACACTTTCGTCAAATGATATACGACCACCCAGATGGCATCGTTTCCCTTCACGACCTTGGAAACCCATGCATAAAGTCCATAGTAATGTCGTCGAACTTCCAGTCCGGAATAGACAAGGACTTAAAGAAACCTCCAGGTGTACAACCCCGTGTCTGACGAACAAGGTCGCCAGGAACTAGACCGATCGGGCTGAAGATAGTGGGCGAGCTCGGCAGTAGAGAAGCCGGGCCCGAGCTCGGCGTTCGTCGAACGGGAGATCAACATTCATCGACCGCGAGCTCGGCATTCGTCGAGGTAGTCCAAGAATCGTCGAGCTGAGATCGACTAATGGAGACCGACTGATGGGCGAACTCATCGTCCCAGCTCGCGCTCGCGCAAAGGAGCTCGGCAACAGCAGGCGAGCAGGATCTGCCGAGGTGGCCAGGCTCCCCAGCTCGCCCAGATACAAGAGGTACTTTTTACTATTTTGCCCCCGTTGGTCTGCCCATAGCCCTTCAAAATAGCGGAGTTTGGCTTTGGCAGACCCGACCGATGGTTTTTTTGGTAATTTCAGGTCAGTTCAGTTTGGTTATTGGCAGTTCAGATTCTAAAAACTAAAATAGGACCAAAGGGGTACCCCAGAAGGCAGGCTTCCTGTACTTTCCTGCTTCAGTTTTCAAGTGCTTTCTAAGGGTACCTTAGCTCGGCCTCTGGCTAAGGAGGGGAAGCGCTCTCAGATCTTCCTGGTGTGTGGTGGGTCCTCCCTGTCGAGCCCTTGGGTCGGTTCCCCTTGCTTATTTTGTTGTTTTGATTGCAGGAGTGAAGTAGGCGCGCGACCACCCCTTCCCCGAGGGTGAACTCCACAAGAGACCGTTTTTCGGTTTCAACATTTTGGTGCGGTGAGCGTGGTCAGTGCAGAAAAGCTTTAGTGAGCCCGATGACTGGAGGACAGGGATCTGACAGGCAGGACTCGCCTCCCCCCGCCTCTTGCCACAGTAAGGATGTTCGAGGATTTCTGGAGTGAGGTGCTGAACCTCGTCAAGTCCGTACTCGGCACGCGGGCCGAGTGCTCGACTCCAGCAGCCCAGATCGCGGCCGCCCCCTCTTTGGGTGAAGACGCCCCCGACAGTCGAGCTGGGAAGGAGGTGGTCGAGGAAGGCCGGGGGTGCGAGCTCCCCGGGCGCGAGCTCTTCCCTGGCACGGCAGGCCGAGGCCAGTTCGACGAGCTAGGCTCGCGAGACTCGCCAGCTCGCTCAGTAGGGGAGGAAGCCCCTTCAATTACTTGGTTTCCTCTGCCCCAGTTCCAGATGTGTTCAGGGAACCCGATATGTCCTACTACACTGAGAAGGGAGACCCGGTCCAGCACGTTCAATGGTTCGAGGATGTGGTTTCAATCCGGCAGATGACGGACGGGTTCAAGTGCCGACTCTTCACTATCACCCTCAAGGAGAAGGTAAGGGAGTGGTTCCACCAGCAACCGGCCAGCTCCATCTACTGCTTCGAGGACCTACGTCGGGGGTTCATGCTGAGGTTCACTACCTCGAAGAAGCGGAAGAAGGAGTCGGAATCCCTGTTCCACATCAAGTAGGGGGTGAATGAGACGCTGGGGAGCTACGTGGATCGGTTCCAGGAGGAGGTTACTCAGGTCCAGGAGATGTCGGGCCATAGTTTGATGATGGCCTTTACCCTGGGCCTGCAATAGGGATTCTTCAGGATGGTGCTGAAGAGAGTTCCCCCCTCTCCTATGAGGATCTGATGGAGAGTGCGGCGAGAGAAGTTGACGGGGAGGCATCAAACCCGGAGTTTGCACAGAAGCTAGCCAGGTGGGCTATGGAGGAGGAGAAGGAATCGAGAGGGGGAAGGGGACAGGAAGAGAGGAGAGGAGAGCCCCGACAGAGGGAGCAGAGGCAGCTCTAGGGGCAGTAGCAGCCTAGGTGGGGGCGTCAGGAGCCCGACCGTCTACTGGGCTGGAGGCCTGAGTGGCAAGGGCAGGGGCCACAGAGAGGATACCAAGGAATGGATCGCCATCAAGGGGGGCAAGATCAATTCCACCCCCCGGGCTGGAGGCAGGCACAGAGGCCCCGACTCCCCGATCAAGAAGAGGCTATGACCATAGCCCTGTGGGAGAGGAGGAGAGTAGCAAGGAGGAGGAGGAGAGAAGTTAGGGTGGAGTTGCCCTATTGCGACTTCCATCAAGAGGAGGGGCACGCCACAGCCACGTGCCCGGAGTTCCTTGAAATGAGAGGGAACAGGGAGCAGCAGAAGCAGCAGCAGGGGCACCAGGAAGTCAGGATTGAGGAGGTCCTGCCTCGGGCAGAGGAGGACCATTGCGAAGACCGGGTGGACATTGGGACCCGAGGAGGGATCAGAGTGATCCACAGAGGGGTGGGGGTCGAGGCTTCCTAGAAGGCGAGCCTCCACACCATGTATCGTCGGAGCGTTGCCTCCACGTCCCAAACCCCACCCCCATAAGAGAGGATCACCTTCTCCAGGAGCGACATGCCGGATCATGACGATCCATTCTGTGATGCGCTGGTCATCAAGACAGCCATCAAAAATTTTACCGTCTCTCGGATACTCATTGACAACGGAAGCTCCGTCAACGTCATCTTCAAGAAGGCGTTTGACACGATGAAGGTGGAGGCGAAGAGGGTACTGGCCTCGGACGGACCGTTGTTCGGGTTTTCAGGGGAGAGGAAGGAAGTGGAGGGAGGAGTCGGCCTCCATGTCACCCTAGAGGGGCAGTCCAGGAACTGCAGGTTCGTCATCGTGGATGCCCCCAGCAGTTACAGTGCCATCTTCAGGGGGCTCCTTATCAGCGCCTTCCGCTGCATACCCTCATCATTCTATCAGTGCTTGAAGTTCAATGCTGAGGGGATTTAGGTCAGGGTCAGGGGGGACCCTAAGGTGGCGCGAGAATGCTATGTCACCGCTGTGAACTCCATCTCTTGGTAGGAGGGAGCCGAGGAGATGGGGCGAAGAATGGAGGAGGCTGAGCAGGAAGCAGGCAGGGAGGAGCTGGAGGTGGAGAACTGCTCAGAGGAGGGGATAGCATGAGGAGACAAGGAGGAGATGGTCGAAGTGATGGCCGTGGAGGAAGAGGTGGAGGTGGAGGTCCCCGTTGCGGAGGAAAGGGATGCTGAAGGATGGTGGGAGTAGTCTCGGTTGGAGGCTGTAGAGGAAGTGGTGTAGTTGGAGGTCCTCACCCGTGGAGGCAGGGTGGAGAAGGTCCGCGTCAGCGGAGGGCTGACCCCGGAGTACCAAGGTAGGATGCTGGAGTGCATCCAGAAGAATGTGGACATCTTCGTATGGAACGCCGCAGAAATGCTGGGGGTTGACGCGGATGTGGCCTGCCACCGCATCAACCTGGAACCGAGAACATGCCCCCTCCAACAAAAGAAGAGATCCACTGCAGACAAGCTGGCAGAGCCCATCAGAGAGGAGGTGGCAAAGCTTCTCAAGGCTGGCTTCATGTCCGAAATCCAATACCCTGGCTGGGTCTCCAATGTGGTCATGGTCAAAAAGGGAGACGACCAATGGCGAATGTGTATCAATTTCTCTTAACTTAATAAAGCTTGTCCTAAGGACTGTTATCCCTTGCCTTGGATCGACGCGCTGGTTGACTTAGCCGTTGGTTTTTCTGTAATGAGTTTTCTAGATGCCTTTTTAGGTTATCATCAAATCAGGATGTCTCGTTCATCATGGGGGATGGATGCTACTATTACAAGATGATGCCCTTCGGGCTAAAGAACGTAGGGGCGACCTACCAGAAGATGATGGATAGGGTCTTCAAAGAGCAAAAGGGGAGGAACCTGGAGGTGTACGTGGATGACGTTATGATCAAGAGTCAGGATGTGGACTCCCACCTCCAAGACCTAGAGGAGACCTTTGCCACCCTGCGCAAGTACAAGATGCGGTTAAACCCCCTAAAATGTGTATTTGGGGCTAGGCGGGGGAAGTTCTTGGGGAATCTCCTCACCCCTGCGGGGGTCGAACCAAATCCTGACAAGGTCAAGGCTATCATGGAGCTAGGGTCACCACGGAACACCAAGGAGGTGCAGCGCCTGACAGGAAAGCTGGTAGGGCTAAGTAGGTTCCTCTCTCGGGCTGGGGAAAAGTGCTCCCCCTTCTTCAAAACGCTAAGGGGTGGTCGGAAGTTTGAATGGACCAAGGAGTACGAGGAGGCATTCCAGGCCATCAAGATGCAGTTGATCCAGGCTCCGCTGCTCCAAGTGCCTAAGGAGGGGGAAGACCTATTTTTGTATCTCGGGGTCGGGGCAGAGGCCTTGAGCTCCATCCTAGTTCGGGAGGAGGGGAAGAAGCAGCTCCCTATTTACTACGTGAGTCGGGTCCTGAGGAAGGCTGAGCTTCGGTATCCAATTTTGGAGAAGCTGGCTTTCGCCCTGATCATCTCAGCCCGAAGGTTGCGACCTTATTTCCAGGCATACTCAATCCGAGTGGTGACTGACCATCCTCTCCGCAACATCTTTGAGGGGGTGGAGCATTCTGGTAGGCTAGCCTAGTGGTCGGTGGAGTTGAGTGAGTTTGACGTTTCCTTCGTTCCACGCCTCTCGATCAAAGCTCAAGCGATGGCCGACTTCTCGGCTGATTATGTGATTGAGGTGGCAGAGGAAGAGCTCACTCGTCCGACCCCTTGGAAGGTGAAGGTGGATGGCGCCTCAGGGAGGCATTCCCTAGGAGTGGGGGTGATCTTGGAAAGCCCTCAGGGGACTAGAATCGAGCAGACGGTGGTGGTACACTTTCCCATCACCAACAATCAAGCCGAGTATGAGGCCGTGATAGCAGGGATGTGCCTTGCCAGGGAGCTGGGGGTGCTGGACGTGGAGGTCCTTACCGACTCCATGGTGGTAGATTCCCAGATCAACGGGGAGTTTGAGGCAAGAGAGCCTACCCTGCGGTTATACTTAGCCAAGGTAAAGGAGGTTATTGGCACGTTCCAAACTTTTTCCATCCAGCACGTGCCCCGGGAGGAAAATGAGCAGGTCGATCAGCTTGCAAAGCACGGTCCTCGGGTGGGGGGTACCATCACCGACCTATTCTGCCCTTCCATCGAAGAGGGGGAGCTCATGGAGATAGATCAACGACCCTCATGGATGGACCCAGTGGTAACTTTTCTCTCCACGGGAGAGTATCCGAAGGGGGCAGATGAGAAGAAGCTTAGGCATAAGTCAGCGTACTACCTCCTCCAGGATGGGCAGTTGTACAGGAAGACACTCTCGGGGATGTTGGCTCGTTGCGTGGCCGAGGGGGAGGTATAAAGAATCTTGGAGGAAGTCCACTCCGGAGAGTGTGGGAGTCACTCCGGGAGTCGGACCCTGGAAGGGAGGATCGTCAGGCAGGGGTACTTCTGGCCCACCCTGGGCCATGATGCAACGAAGTTCACAAGAAGGTGCCACAAATGCCAGCTATTTGCCCCCCTCCAGCTGCAGCCGGCTCAGCGACTCAAAAGTATCACAACCCCCCTGGCCATTCGCCATTTGGGGAATGGATTTGGTTGGACCATTCCCTCAGGCCTGTGGGCAGAGGAGATTCCTCCTAGTAATGATCAGTTATTTCTCCAAGTGGTTGGAAGTGAAGGCGCTAGCTAAGGTGACCTCCCAGGTTATCAGAAACTTTGTTTGGGGGGGGGGGGGAGATCATCTGCCGCCACGGGCTGCCCCAGGCCATTGTCACGGACAACGGGCCCCAGTTCGCCAGTGCTGAGTTCACCAGTTTCTGCGAGCAGCTTGGAATCGATCTCAGGTTCGCCTCGGTCCATCACCCCGGGAGAAACGGGCAGGTGGAGGCCGCAAACAAGATCATTATCAACCTCCTGAAAAAGAAAGTGAAAAATCTGAAGGGAAGCTGGGTGGAGCAGCTTCCCGCGGTTCTCTGGGCCCTGAGGACCACCCCCAACACAGCTACCGGAGAGACCCCCTTCAAACTCTCTCATGGGTGCGAGGCAGTGCTCCTCATAGAATTTGAAGTTCAAACACCTCGAGTTGTTACAGCCAACGAAGGCAGGGAAGAATGGCAAGCTGAGAACGAGGAGGAGCTGCGGCTCTCCCTTGACATGGTGGAGGAACTGCGGGATCTTTCCGCCCTCCAGCAGGAAGAGGTGAAGAGACGGATGGCCAAGTACTTCGACAAGCACATCAGAGTCAAACAATTTGTGGAGGGGGACTTGGTGCTGAAGAAGGTGGATGCAGCAGGGAGATCGGCAACCGTGGGGAAGCTCAACCCCAGCTAGGAAGGCCCATTTATTATAAAAGAAGCGTTGAGATCTGGGGGTATCGACTCCAAAATGTGGAGGGCGAGACCCTAAGTCTCACATGGAGTGATGACGACTTAAAACGCTTTTTCTCTTGAAACTTGTAAGTTACGCCTTGATTTTTAATGAAAGTTCTTCAATATACCAATATTGTCGCTATGAGTTCACATGAAGAAGTGAAGTGAATTGGAACCCCGAGCAGATCCCGCTGTCAGGCTCTCACCTAGCTGGCAGGGCTGGAAGTCACTCGGTGTCATCCTTGGGCCTCGTGCAGATCCCGCTATCAGGCTCTCACCTAGCTGGCAGGGTTGGAAGTCACTCGATGATGTTAGTAGTGGACCCCGAGCAGATCCCCATATCAGGCTCTGACCTAGCTGGCAGGGCTGGAAGTCAATCAGTGTCATCCTTGGGCCTCGAGTAGATCCTGCTGTCAGGCTCTCACCTATCTGGCAGGGCTGGAAGTCACTCGATGGTGTTAGTAGTGAACCCCGAGCAGATCCCGCTATCAGGCTCTCACTTAGCTGGCAGGGCTGCAAGTCACTCGGTGTCATCCTTGGGCCTCGAGTAGATCCCGCTGTCAGGCTCTCACCTAGCTGGCATGGCTGGAAGTCACTCGATGTGTTAGAAACAAACAAAAATGAACCGAAAGGGGTTTAACAGAAACTTTATTCTCTGAAAAAGTTGTCTATTACAAAGGTATAGCCTACCTTATATAGAATGGAGGAGAGATGAGAGAATACAAATAAGAGATGTGAGACTAAAAATTTACAGTAGTAAGCGGACTAATACAAAACAATTCGCACAAGCTGCGCGGTTAGACAGAAGGGCTAACCGCTCGGCTACCACCAGGGAGAGAGAGATCACCATGGGAGACCGCTAGACCGCCCGGTCTTCAAGTCTCCAAAGGCAAGCCGCTAGACCGCTCGGACACCAGACAACAACAACACAATAATAAAACCACTGAAGGGAAACCGCCAGACCGTGCGGTCTTCAACCCGCCAAGACAGACCGCCAGACCGTCCGGTCTCCAACTTCAACACTCCCCCTCAAGCTGGAGCATATATATCGATCATGCCCAGCTTGTCACAAATATGAAGAAACGAGGCTGAGACTGGCTTGGTGAAGATGTCAGCCAGCTCTTTATCAGAACTGACGAAGGGAGTGCAAATTTATTCCTTCAGAATCTCCTCACGAATGAAATGACAGTCGACCTCAATGTGCTTGGTTCTTTTATGGAAGACCGAATTTTTGGAGATGTATATGGCAGCCTTGTTATCACAGAACATAGGTAGAGGATGGTTGTACACCTCTCCTACATCCAGCAGGAGAGCCCGTAGCCACTTTAACTCACAAGTGGTCGATGCCATACTACGATACTCTGCTTCAAGCACTAGACCTGGAAACAACCGACCGCTTCTTGCTCTTCCAGCTCACCAGATTTCCCCCAACAAAGGTGCAAAAACCCGAGGTTGACTTGTGATCCCCTTTGTCATCAGTGTAACTCGCATCTAAGTATGCTTCAACCCTCAGATGACCATTCTTCTGAAAGAGTAATCCTTTCCCAGGCGCTGCTTTGACATACTCCAAGATCCTCAAGGCGGACTGTAGATGACACTCCCTAGGTGCTTGCATGTATTGACTCACTTTGCCCACATCATAGGAAATGTCGGGCTTGGTCACAGTGAGATATATGAGTTTACCAACCAGACGCTGGTAGCGCGTAATATCTGAAAGAGGAGGCGAATCATCTGTCCAGGTTTTGTCTTCTCCAGTTGCTATGGGGCATCGGGCAGGTTTAGCTCCACTCAATCCTGCCTCTTTTAAAAGATCAAGGGCATACTTACGTTGGGAGAGGATTAAGGAGTTGGGCTTCCGAGAGATTTTGATCCCCAGAAAGTACTTTCAGAGAGCCCATATCTTTCGTGACCAGATGTTGACAAAGATGCCGCTTTGTCAAGGCTACCCCTTCCTGGTCATCGCCAGTGAGAAGGATGTCATCGACGTACACAGCAAGAACCACCAGTCCCGAGGAGGTTTTGCGAATAAATAGCTAGTAATCGGCAGAGCTTCGCACAAAACCAACGGCTGCAACGATGCCGCTGAACTTGTCGAACCAAGCTCGAGGGCTCTGCTTGAGACCATAGATTGCCTTCTTCAACCGGAAGATTCGTGTCTCCCCCTGAGCAACATACTCAGGAGGTTGCTCCATGTACACAGTCTCCTGAAGATCACCATAAAGGAAGGCATTCTTGACATCCAGCAGGTAAATCAGCCAATCTCTATTGACCGCCATAGAGAGAAGGACCTGAATAGTGCTGAGACGAGCCACAGGAGAGAAGGAGTCAAAGTAATCAACCCCATAAGTCTGAGTAAATCCCTTAGAAACAAGGCGAGCCTTATAACGATCCACAGTGCCGTCTGGGCCAAATTTTACCACAAAGACCCAGCGACAGCCAACGACATCAGTACCGAGGGGACGAGGAACAAGAGTCCAGGTACCCCGCTCAGTTAGGGTCGCCATTTCCTCATCCATGGCCATATTCCAATGAGAATAACAAGGGCCTCCTGGTAGGAACGGGATGTGGTAGTGGCAGAGATAGCCAATGCAAAGGCCCTGCGAGAAGAGGTGAGACGATCATATGAAACAACAACAGCAAGGGGGTGGAGGGTACACGTCCGCACCCCTTTGCGAAGAGCTACAGGAAGATCCAGGTCAGCAGGTCCCTCGGCATCTGGATCATCCGTGGCAGAGAGAGCTGGCCCAGGAGGAGAGAGCGGCAATGGCGGAGATGAGGGAGACGGTGGCAGAGAAGAGGGAGAGAGAGGTGGAGGGAGAGAAGTGGACTATCCGGGTCCTTCTCTCTGATACCATGTTAGAAACGAACAAAAACAAACCGAAAGGGGTTTAACAGAAACTTTATTCTCTGAAAAAGGTGTCTATTACAAAGGTATGGCCTCCCTTATATAGAATGGAGGAGAGATGAGAGAATACAAATAAGAGATGTGAGACTAAAAATTTACAGGAGTAAGCGGACTAATACAAAACAATTTGCACAAGCCGCGCTGTTAGAATAGACAGAAGGGCTAACCGCTCGGCTACCACCAGAGTGAGAGATCACCATGGGAGACCGCTAGACCGCCCGGTCTCCAAGTCTCCAGAGGCAAGCCGCTAGACCGCTCGGACACCACACAACAACGGCACAACAACCAAACCACTGAAGGGAAACCGCCAGACCACGCGGTCTTCAACCCGCCAAGACAGACCGCCAGACCGCCCGGTCTCCAACTTCAACACGATGGTATTAGTAGTGGACCCCGAGCAGATCCCGCTGTCAGGCTCTCACCTAGCTGGCAGGGCTGGAAGTCTCTCGGTGTCATCCTTGGGCCTCAAGCAGATCCTGTTGTCAGGCTCTCACCTAGCTGGCAGGGCTGGAAGTCACTCGATGGTGTTAGTAGTGGATCCCGAGCAGATCCCGCTGTCAGGCTCTCACCCAGCTGGCAGGGCTGGAAGTCACTCGATGGTGTTAGTAGTGGACCCCGAGCAGATCCCGCTGACAGGCTCTCACCTAGCTGGCAGGGCTGGAAGTCACTCGGTGTCATCCTTGGGCCTCGAGCAGATCCTGCTGTCAGGCTCTCACCTAGCTGGCAGTGCTGGAAGTCACTCGATGGTGTTAGTAGTGGACCCCGAGCAGATCCTGCTGTCAGGCTCTCACCTAGCTGGCAGGGCTGGAAGTCACTCGGTGTCATCCTTGGGCCTCGAGCAGATCCCTCTGTCAGGCTCTCACCTAGCTGGCAGGGCTGGATGTCACTCAATGGTGTTAGTAGTGGACCCCAAGCAGATCCCGCTGTCAGGCTCTCACCTAGCTGGCAGGGCTGGAAGTCACTCAGTGTCATCCTTGGGCCTCGAGCAGATCCCGCTATCAGGCTCTCACCTAGCTGGCAGGGCTGGAAGTCACTCAATGGTGTTAGTAATGGACCCCGAGCAGATCCCGTTGTCAGGCTCTCACCTAGCTAGCAAGGCTGGAAGTCACTCGGTGTCATGCAGGGAAGTCCTTATCCCCCCAAGTAGTGCCTAACAAACTTGGCCCTTCCTAAAAGAGGAGAGCTCGACATGGGCGAGTCCGAGATCGCTGATCCAGCTCGGACTCGGCAGAAGATTGGCAAGCTAGAGTCTTGGACCTCGCTAAGAGGAGGCGGGTCCCGCCGGGCCACCTCGTCCCCCACTATGTTTTACTCGGGAAGATTTAGAGAATTTGGTCTCACATCGATAAGATGACGGACAGCTCGCGAGCAAGCTGGGGAGAATCCTGAGAGTTGGCAAGCCAGGCCCTGGGACCTCGCCAAGAGGAGGCGAATCCTGCCGAGGGGCCCCGCCCCCCGCTTTATTTTACTTGGAAAAATTCAGTAAGTTCGGTTTTTTGATTAAGTAGGCCAAGGACAGCTCGCGAGCGAGCTGCGACGAGACCCTGGGAATTGTCGAGCACTCAAGGTACTCTCCCACGGGCGCGTACTAATGATTATCCTACTCGCAGTATCTGTCTACGCGAGGTCGCCTGGGGAAGGGCCAGCAGATATACAGAACACAGCAAAAAGAGAAGAAAAAAAAGAAAAATGGTACGGGTATGATCAAAAATCGTTTTTCATTGAATAATGGCATTTACAGGTGTAGCTCGCCTCGGCTAGGAAACAAAAGAAAAGTATACATATTTAGGCCTCGCCCCCCCACCCCGCCGGACTGGTCCTCCCCTTCGCCCGATTGATCCTGGAAGCCCTTCCCGAACATTGCGTCCAGGCTATCCTCCTTATCGCTGGGCGGCGTCGCCGGGAACAAGCTCGGCATCAGGTCCTTGGCGGAGATCTCCTCGCACCCCTCCACCAGCACCCCAGTGTGCTTCATCATTTGGAGGGTGCATTAGGCAGCTTGGGTGGAGTTGATCCGCAGCCTCTCGGCGAGGTCGGCCTCGCCAAAGACCCGTGGCCTCTTATAGGGGTGGGTAGGGTCGACGTCGCTGGCCGGGAAGAAGATCTCTGCATGGCGGCGGGCCTCGCAGCTGAGGTTCTGATTCTCCTCCTTCAGCCTCGCATTCGCCCCCTCCAGCTCGGCAAGCCGGGCGCGCAGCTGGCCGATCTCCTCCCCCTGCTCGGCATTGCGAGCCCACAGCTCCCCGACATCCTTGGCATCTTGATGAAAGAGAGAAATTCATTAACAGTGCAAAATATTTCAAGTAAAAGAGGGAAGGAGACAAATACTCACCAACCTGCAGGAGGCCTCGACGAGGAGACCCTCGGCGATGCCGAGCTGCCTCGCCTGGTCGGCGACCTTGTCCTTGGCGACATTGCGAGCCTGCTCGACTTTTAGGAGTTGATTGCTGAGGGCAAAACTGTGGCGGGTCAGCATGTGGTGGAGCTCCATGGTCAGCAGATGGGCCTGCTGGCCCTCATGGCCGAGCTGTCGCAGGGTCATGTTCTTGTAGGCCTCGGCATCCTCGCGGACATAGAGGTCGAAGCCGACAGCGTAAGCATGGCCAGTGGCGGGCTCGCGGTCATGCAAGGACGGGTGCAGAGTGGAGATGGAGACCTGATGGGCCAGCTCATCCCACTGCACCATGGGCTCCCCCGCCGAGTCCTTCCACCGCCCCCCGAAGTTGAAGAGGGGATGCTATTTCGGCGCCCCGCGCTCGCGAGCCGCCCTCTTCACCGAAGGAGGCGGGGAGATCGCTGCCGCGAAAGAAGGGGCCTCGCTGTCCTTACGACCTTTGCTGGTGATCTCCTTCAGCGGGCTCTCCGGCGACGCGTCGGGGGGTGGGGGGTGGGGGGGGGGGGGGGGGGGGGGGGTATCGGACGAGCTTATATATTTGGGGCTGGATTGATGTTGTTGATGTTTTCCCGCGGAGCAAGCACGTCTTTCTTCATCTTTTTTGATAATGGCTGGCGGTGTGGCGGGTTCGACCCCGCATCTTCAGGCCGCCTCTTGCTGGAAGAGGGTTGGGAGAAGGCCGCCTCATCTCGACAGGCCGCCGCCGCCGCCTTCTTGCGAGCAAGGGGGTCTGGGTTCGACCCCGGGTCCGCAAACGGCGGGTTCGCGGGAATCAACCGCTCCCCTGCAAGAAAAAACTTGGGAAGAATTAGAGCACTTTCAACAGCAGTATGACGAGCTCGGCAATCGGGCGAGCTCGGTAATACGGGGGGAACAATACCTTCACCGGGTAGGACAAGGAGAAGCGCGTCAAGGCCCCTTCGCAGGTAGGCGACCTCGAAGTCCTTGTGGAGGAAGTATTTGTGGAGCTCGGCATCGTTGCCGGATACGGCCGGCGAGCGGTAGACCTCCTCGCCTTTCTGCTGCGGCGAGTACAGGATGTTGCCGCGATCGCCCTTGATAAAGGCAATCCTAGTCATCTAGTTATGGTGCTTGTTCGCGATCTCGCGAACTTTGATCAGCGAGCCGCCGAAGTAAGCGACCCCATCCGGCATCGCCTTGTAAGAAAAGAGCTTCCTGAACACTGTCAGGTTGAACTCTATCCTCTCTCGCCGGAGGTAGCTCACGAATGCCACCATCATGGCGATGGCGTTGGAGTTCAGCTACGCGGGTACCACACCATAGTACTTCAAAATTTGCCGGACCTCTGGCCAGAGGGGGAGGCGCAACCCCACCTCAAAGTGAGAAATGGGGAAGGAGAGCTCATTATCGTAGAAGGTATTGATGGCCTCCCCTTGCCTCGGCCGGCGCGCCTCGAAGCCCGACGATACATATCCTATCTCGAACTCCGCGAACTCTTCCTTGCTGGTATGCCCCTCGAAGAAGCAGTAGTCGGTGAAGTGCTGGGCTCACTTGCTACGACCATCTGCATTGGGATTGGTCTTGCCCATGCTCGCGAAAGAAGACGGGTTGCGAGTAGAAAAGGAAAGATGCGCAGAGAGACAGAGAAATCAATAAAAGCACAGTACGGGGGTTGGTGGGTGTTGCAGGATAGAGAACAGGAGGTCTGTTGCTATTCGGAGACCGAGCGGTCTGGCGATTTCTCCCAGCCGGTCTGTGTGCCGGGTTGTTGCTGTTTGGTGTCCTAGCGGTCAGGCGGCTTGTCTTAGACGACTTGGAGACCGAGCGGTCTAGCGGTCTGAAAGTGTAAGTTAGATCTGATATACTCTAGAGAGGGGGTGAATAGAGTATGGTGCTTGCTAAAAACTTTTTACAATAGTTGTTGTATTCTTATGTGAACAGGGAAGCAAATAATATAAAGTAAATCTAAACACAGCAACTATTTAATCACAGAGCAACCTAGTCACAAACCACAGCCAGAAACAAAAATAAAGTAAGCAACGAGATGAAACAAGGAGCTATAGTGGTTCCCCAATCAATCTGGGTACATCCACTCTTCTACCACCCTAGGTAGGAATCCACTGCAGGATGAGTTGATCAGGTGTCCTGGGCACCAACGAGCTTTTGATAAGGTGCTCAAAAACCAAACAAGATTTTTTGATCAGGTGTCTTGCCACCAATGAGCTTTTGATAAGGTGCACAAAAACCAAACACAAACTTTTGAAGGGAGTTTGAAAAACCCTTTACCGCAGAGAGAGAGAGAGAGAGAGAGAGAGAGAGAGAGAGAGAGAGAGAGAGAGAGAGAGAGAGAGAGAGAGAGAGAGAGAGAGAGAGAGAGAGAGAGAGAGAGAGAGAGAGAGGGAAAGAGATGATCTTCTCTATCAACAGTCAGAGAGAAGAAAGTGGATGTTGTCAAAGCTCCCCCTGAGATCTGTAGTTGTTCAGGAAGTGAAGCTTTGCAGTAGGGTGATAGGCCTTCAGAAAATTGATCTCCAGCAAATGATGATTTCGGCAACAACTGAAATGTGAGGTGTCTGGAGTCTTGAATGATGATGGCCTTTGAACACTTGAATCAAAAGAGATCTGAAGATTTCAGTTTGTTGATCTCCTTTGGTGATGGTGTTCTTGTATGAATCTTTGAGACTGAGAATGTCTGCAACTCTTTCTCTTTCTCTTGTGTAATTGTTGTTGTGTGTGCTGTTGTTGCAGAGAATAATTTTCTTTTAACTTCTTGTTCTTCTGCTTTTGGAATAATGAAAAATCTTATCTTTTATTCTTTTTTGTCTGAATAGAAATGATCCACTGTCAAGATAGCCGTTGGCCTGTCATAAATGACTTCCTTAATTGCTTTTGTCTTCTGGAGGAAAGTCCAATAAAACATTTCTTGATAATTCCTTGAAACTTGCTCCAGATTAATTAAAAACGGCTACAAGATCTGTGAATTAATTGCTGAGAACAATTCCTTAACTGTCTGAATTTGAATCTTGAAAATCGTTGAACTCTTCAGAAAAACGTCTAACTGAGCTCCACTATCGTTGAACTGAGCTCAGAGATTTGGACTTAGACAGAAACCGAGATCGTCGATCTGAGCTTAACTATCGTCGAACTGAGCTCAGAGATTGAGAATCAAACAGAAGTCAAGATCGTCGATCTAAGCTCGAAGATCGTCGAATGGAGTTCGACGACTTGTTGAAGTTGAGCTCAGAGATCGTCGAATGGAGTTCGATGATTCATCGAAGTGAGCTCACCGATCGTCGAATGGAGTTCGACGATTCGTCGTACTGAGCTCGACGAAATGACTTAGTTTTCTGAACTGAAAATCCTGGTCTTGAGGGCAGCTTCCAAACCTAAGTACTAACCCTTAGACTCAATTCTAATTGACCTTTAGATCTATACAATGAGGTAAAAACAGGTTTCTTAAGAGACATAGTGATCCTGACCCAAATCAGTAATAGGGTGTTCCAACAATCTCCCCCTATTTGAGTTAGGATTACTATTTATAGATATTGAAATAAAAACAACAATATACAAAGCAAAAATGCAATAAACAAAACATTGCAGAATCACAGATATTATCTCAGACAGATCATAAAACAACATATATTGTCACCTTACAGAATTACTCCTTTTCCTTGCTCTTTATAAGTTCTATTTCCCTGTTTGGATTAAGAGCTTTCTTTTTAGATCTTGTGTCATCAGCTGCACCTAAAGAGGTTTGTTGCTTTGGCCTGAGCACTACAGCTTCAGGATGCAGCTTCATGTAGCTTTCAGAATCAAAAAACTTGCTGGAAGCATATCTTTCAAGTTCCTTTTTCCTTTGATCAGATAATGTAGTAATATTGGAAGTGTCTTTGCCTTGTTCTCTGGCTTTCTTGATCTGGTCCAGAGCAGCTAATTCCTTCATCCTAGCTGTCCAAGAAGTAGGGTTGTTCTCTGGATCCTCAAAAGGAACTGGAGTCTCATATCTATTGGAGGAATTGTCTGGAGGAGCTCTGGATGAGACTAACTCTTTAAGCTTGTAGGGAAAGGGACCTGAAGTAGTATCAGATGGACCTTGTCCTTCCCTTGAATAAGGATGCTGCCTGGAATAGCCTTTTGAATAGACTTGAAATTCTCTTTGGTTTCCTCTATAGTTTACTCTCCTTGATTGATAGCCTCTGGATTGGCTTCCCCTATGTTGAGATCTTCCTTGAGGCTGATAAGGGGTTTGGCTTCTGGCAGAGGGTTGAACAGCAGAGCTACCACCTGCACCTGCATCAGGAGGAGGAGGAGGAGGATGATGGAACTGAGAGGAACCTTTCTCATACTTTCTCTTTTTCTTCATGACCTTCAATTGATTCTTGGAGTACTGCATCCAGTGTTCTGTGGTAGGACAGTTATGCAGTATGTAATAAGGAATATCATTGGTATCTTTGACTTTTGCTGGAGGAACCCTTTTCATAGCCTTGATTCTGGCCTTTCTTTTCCTTGCAATAGTTGCAGAGGAGTCATCTGAATCAGTCCTATATTGATCACTTTCTGAGCTTTGATCATCATACAGAGCATCAATCTGTTTCAGATAATCTTTCTGTTGTTGTGATTGAGCAGGAGAAACAGTAGTGACAAAAACAGTAGAAGGAGGAATAGAAGCAACACTAGCAGAGGAGATTACATCAGCAGATACAAAACTTTCAGAAGTAACACTCTTAGAAAGGGAAGGTACAGCAGCAGTCGATACAGTAGTAGCTGGGGCAGCAGCAGATACAAATAAAATACTTTCAGATACAACAGGTTCAACAGGTTCAGCATCAACAATAACATCAGCAATAACAGTAGGCTCAAGGTCAAATGCCTTTGTCATATGTATATCCTTAGATATTAAATCATCAGAATTAGCAGCAATATCAACAATATCAGTACCAGAAACTGAAGGAGCAGCAGCAGAAAGGGACTGTACAAAAGAATGAATTAAGCTAGTGTCACAGCTTGAAATAGGCACAATGGCCTTAGACAGATCTTCAGATGGCTGGACTGCAGTATGCTCTGGAAGACATCTGAAATATACTGAATCAAAATCTGATAATAATGACCTGAGCTCCATTGAGAAAACTGCAACTTGTGGTGTTGAGGCTTGAGCTTGAATAGAAGTAACAGCAGCAGCAGCAGCAAGCAATCTAACCACTTCATGAGGCATCTACCCCTGCCTAGATTCAGTCAGGACTGGATCAAGGCACCCAGATGAAGGGATTGCCTGAGGAGGAATAAGAGAGGAGAGCCTGGCAGACAGGTCTGCAACTGACTGTAGAAGTGGAGCCAAGGAGGTCTCCAACAAGAGGGATAGCTTGGGAGCTATCACCTCATAAAGTCTGTCTGCTAAAGCTGGAAGATTTACATGCTCAATAGGGATTTGAGCAGAGGTAGGGACTGAAGGTGGAGCATCTGGAGATGTCGGTGGAGAGCTGGTGGAGGGTGGAAAGGAAGGTTGAGATATGGGGATTGTGGAAATTGAAGATAATGGAATGGAAACAGAGGGTGTGAAGGACGGTTGTGCAATGATATCTTGAAGTAACTGTTGGTAAGATGTGGATGAAGAGGGTAGATCAGGAGGAGATGGAGGAGAATCATCCATAAAGGAATCATCTATCAGATTGAAAGATGGAAGATGAGATGATGATTCAATTTCTAGATGAGGGTATTGATGTAAAGGATGGAAGATTTCTTCTGTGAGAGGTGGACGTGGAGAAATTGAAGTTGGAGATGGGGTTGAACTAATGATTGTGGAGGAAATTTGAATGGTGGTGGTGACTCGTGGAGATGAAATAAGAGGTGGAGGAGGAGGAGAAGAAGCAGGCAAGTCTTCTGCAGGGGCAGAGACTTGAGGGGAAGAGACTGCAACAGTCCTTATGCCTGAAGTAGTAGATGCAGAGGGCCTGCTGGGCTTCACTATCTACCTGTCCCATTTGCCAAACAGGGCACAGGAGAGCCTCTTAGAGGCATTGATGTGCATCCTATTTGAGACTAGCAGTGCAGGGCATCTGTTTTGAAGAAATAGCCCGAGTATCCTTCCAAAGTTGACAAAATTCTTGTTGATCTTTTTCTTAATCAGGTCAAACAAAACTTCTCCCCAGTTTAACTGTTTCTTATCTACAATAGCACCCATCAAACACAACTGATACCTGGAGATGGTATCATGGGCTGAGTGTTTGGCCAACAAGACTTTTCCAACCACATCAGCTAAGAACCTGTACTCAACAGCCAAATGTTTCTTCAGCAGCTTGCTAGGGTTTGCATCAGAATGACCCATTCTATTAAGCATGGTAGAAAATTCTTCTCCAGACATCTCAGCAGAATCTCTTCCAAAATTTAATTGAAAAACCTCTGTCAAGATAGTAGATGTCAGAGGTACCTGGGTTTCAGAAATTGTTCCAACAATTGTATTTTGATCCTGGTTGTGGGCAGTATATACCCATTCCTTTATTTCATCAGCAGGCAATTTGATTCTGGTGGACATTATAGTAACTAGCTTTTGCTCCTTGAAAAGTTCTAGAATGTCTTGGAAAATCTGATCACTGTTATTGAAAGAATCCATATCTATATCAAATCCTGCATCAAATTTCATGACGACCAGGACTGCTACTGAGACGGCTATTGTTTCCTGCAAAAATCAACAAACAAACGACCAAGTGTAGAGAAGTTTGGAGGGAAAGAGAATTTTTACAGAAAGTATGAAAGCGAAAGGGAGAACGACGGCCGAAAAAAGAGTTTTATATTAGGGTTCGACGCAGAAAAGGAAAGATCGTTGAACTCAGTTCGACGATCGGGGCTCCTAAAGGAAACTGAAAGGTCATCAACATCATCGATCTCCGTTCGACGATATTGGAGAGCGTCGAGCTCCGTTCGACGATAGTTCAGAAAACAAAATCGTCGAGCTTCATTCGATGATCGCTGACCTGGAGAGATAGTTGAGCACTATCTGAGAAGCGCTGAACTCTGGTCGATGATTTCGGAAAGCGTCGATCTCCGTTCGACGATAGGGGGGAAAATCGTCGAGCGCAGTTCAAAGATCAGAAACACTTTATACACTTAGAAAAATTAAAATGTTTGTCTAGTCTTGGTCATTTTTAGATTTTTAAAATCTTGGAACTTATTTTAGACTTCCTCCATCTAACATTCCTAACTGATTTAGGAAGAAGGTGTGTTTCTTTTCATCCAAGGGTTTAGTGAAAATATCTCCCCTTTGCAAATCAGTTGGGATATATTGAAGTTCAATTTTATTTTTCTCAACATTATCCCTTAGAAAGTGATGCCTAATTTCTATGTATTTTGTCCTACTATGGATGACTGGATTTTGAGCTATAGAAATAACACTGGTATTATCACAAAAGATTTTAGACTTCTCTAAGTTGTAGCCATAGTCTAGGAGTTGGTTTTGAATCCACAAGATTTGTGAACAACAACTACCTGCAGCCATATATTCAGCTTCAGCAGTTGAAGTTGACACAGATGTTTGTTTCTTGCAAAACCAAGAGACAAGTCTATCACCAAGAAACTGACAAGTTCCACTGGTGCTTTTCCTGTCAATTTTGCATACAATATAATCAGCATCAGAAAATCCAGTTAAGTCAAATGCTGAATCTTTTGGATACCAGAGACTAGATTTGAACAACTTTTAACATATCTGAGAATCCTTTTAACTAATATTAGGTGTGACTCTCTAGGGCTCACTTGGAATCTAGCACAGATGCATGTAGCAAACATTATATCAGGTCTACTAGCTGTAAGGTACAATAAAGAGCCAATCATTGCTCTATATGTTGTCTGATCAACAAGTTTCCCATGTTTATCAGCATCTAATACAACATTAGTAGGCATAGGTGTTTTCATACAAGATGCTTCAGACATACCAAATTTCTTGACCAACTCTTTTGCATACTTGGTTTGAGAAATAAATATGCCTTTAGCATGTTGTTTGATTTGCAATCCTAGAAAAAAGGATAGCTCACCCATGCTACTCATTTCAAATTTGGAATGCATTAGATTGGGGAACCTTCTGCACAAATTTGAATCAGTAGAACCAAAGATAATATCATCTATATAGATTTATGATGGCGCCATGGATCCCCGTCTGAAAGCGTTCGTGGATTGGGACGGTCGTTGCCGCAAGCTCACAGATGGTATTTCTACCTCGACGCCAACGCCGCCGCCAAAGCGTTCGTGGATTGGGACGATTGTGGCCGCAAGCTCACGGATGGGATTTCTACCTCGACGCCAACGCCGCCGCCACTATTAAATAAAATATATAATTATGAATAAAATAATTATAATTATATATTTTATTAAATTGTTATTTTATCGATTGTTATTTTAAGAAATCTTACTTCAAGCATTTTAATTTTGTATTGCATGATGGATGCTTATAACCATCTTGCATTTTTTATTCTTCATGCAAACTCTATGCTTTATTTAATTCATGATGGGTGCATATAACCATCATGAGGGTGTTAATTTTCTAAGGTGGAGATTGAGTGGTGTAGCCTATATATAGGCATGGATTGTTTTCATATGGTTAAGTTGAATGAGAAATTGAAATCCTACCTCCAAAAGGAATCTCCCCCCTCTCCCTCCTATTCTAATTTCGGCTCCCTCTCAATCCTAGCCTTCTTTCCCCTCTTGGCCCCCAACCTCCTCTCCCTCCCAAGCCGCCCAACTTCTCCCCCTTCCCCCTTCAAGGAAGAATCCGGCCACCCCTCTCTCTTGGTGGTTAGAGCAAGGTGCTTGTGGTAATCTCTCGTGGATCTCGGCCAAGGCGTGACGCGACGAAGGAGGAAGAGTTTCCTCTCCATCCGGCGTAACTCCGGCGAAACCGTGGAAGAGCGATTCAAGCAAGATAACCGGAATCATCTATTCCGGTTTGGGTAACGAAAATCTCTACCGTTGTGTGTTTTCTCCTCTTGATAGATCTTGTGGCATATGCGTGTTGCGTGGCTTGTGAAGCGTTTGAAATTTCGTGGTTAAATTTTCATTGATATCGTTGGTGTTTTCCTTTTTCCGTTTAAGTTCGTGAGGCGTGGCGGCCCTCATTTTATTTTGTTGGGAGAGAACCATCCTTGTCCGAATCTTTTGTTTTCGGTGGATTCTCTTTGGTACAACAACGCTCGACCGAACCGTGTGGGTTCCTTTCGCTTGAGAGGACCTTGGCCTATCGCCTTGGTACTATCTTGAAGGGCTTTGCGAACCCTCCGTCGTCTATGTTTAATGAATATACGAATTGGGTAGTTGCTGCGTTTTTGTTGCTGGAGCGTGACGTGAGAGTTAGCGGAGAGCGTTGCGTTTAGTTATGTCCGTCTCCATAACGTCAAAAAGGGGCAAGCCTACATCAATTTGGTATCAAAGCGAGGTTCTCGTCAATTTCCTAATTGGCACTCCTCCCCTTTTTTCAAATTAAAAACAAATAAATTTTAAATTTTAAATTTCAAATTTCAGATTTCAAATTTAAATTTCAAATTTCAAATTTCAAAATTTCAAATTTCAAATTTCAAAATTTAAATTTTAAAATTTTAAAATTTCAAAATTTCAAATTTCAAATTTCAAAATTTCAAATTTCAAATTTCAAATTTCAAATTTCAAAATTCAAATTTCAAATTTCAAGTTTCAAATTTCAAATTTCAAAATTTCAAATTTCAAATTTAAATTTCAAAATTCAAAATTTCAAATTTCAAATTTTAAATTTCCAATTTAAGAAATCCAAAAAAAAAAATAGAAATTTTATTTTTCATTAAATCATTATTTTTACTAAGTTATTTTAAAATTTAATAGTTGGTCTGCAAATAGCGGCCTATATTTTTATATTTTCAGCAAAATTAAAAAATAAATTTTTTTTAATAATCCTCATATTTTTTCCAGCAAAAAAATCTATTTTATATAATTATAACCTTAGTGGCTAAGCGGGAAAAATTCAATCTTTTAAAATGAAGTAGGGTCAGGTTTTTTAGTCATTGCATGTGCACCAGTTCTGGGTGAGTTTTCTCTCCGGTTCTCACTAAATGACATATGACATATATGCTACCCAGTTAGACTATTCTTATGCTAAGGATATGACTAAACACACCCCTATGACACACCATATTTATCCTACTTTTGACGGTTTGAGTATCCCCAAAGTTTTCGAGACTGGCTTAGGGGATTAGAACAATATTTTAATTGTCACTTATGGGATGACTACGAAAAGGTTAGTTTTGCCCGAGAGCGGTTAGTAGGTCGAGCCCGATTATTTTGGTTAAACGAAGAGCGCCGTGTTGGTAGCTATCATTATACTTGGCCGCACATGCGTAGCCTCCTCTCGGATCAATTTGATCCCGCCTACCTGCGCAGTAATAGCACCACACCCGTTAGTAAGAATAGTTATGGCACCAGAATCGTATCTGCTTATAGGAGTGACCGTACGCCTCAGGATAGATCCTATCCCCAGAGAGGTAGTAATACCCAAAGTGTGCCTAGTCCCACCTATAGGGAACATAAGCCATTTAGACCCCAAAATCTGAACTCGAAAGAGGTTACTATTAGGGTGCTAGCTTCTTTAGCCTCGACATCTAAGCCCTCTGGTATAGTGACTGATACCTCTAAGGATTTTTATGTGGATATAGAATCTCTGGATGATGAAGTTAATCAGCCAGGTGGGAGTCTTCCTTCACTTACGATAGTGCCTGACTCTCCTATTGAACCCGAGGATGTGAATAGGACTAAGCCCGTCACTGAGGACGAGGCAATTCTCGCTGACGCTTTTAGTGACGTTGAGGAGATTGGTTACCCTAGTGACCTGGACGAGGATTTCTCCCCTGAGGAATCATCTTCACCCCCCTTTGACGATATTTTAGTCAGGGAGTCGCCTGATGACCCTGAGTCAGAAGACGTTCCGACTGAGTCGGTAGAGTCATCCAATGTTGAAAGCTTACCTGTTACTAAATTAGGTGATGACTTGCTAGGACCCGATATTATTATGGTTGACCCAGAATTAATAGATGTTTCAACGGTATTGGAAGAGTCACCTTGGGATGGATGTTCAATTTGGGATAATCTTAGTGTGATACATCCGAGAGTTAGTTCATTTACGGTATCAACGCCGCTTAAAAGTAAAGTTAATTTTGATACTCATCGGGATTCAATTTGCCCATCCCTTTATTTTGATTGTGACGATGCACCCACTTCTTGGGAAGAGTTGGTTAACGAAGGATCTGTCGTTTTGGAAAATTTACACTATGGGGAAAAATTATCTTTGGATGACGGTAGCCCGGAGGGCCAGAAAGACATTTCGTTGATGATAGCTCCTTTACCTGGGGCCCAAAACTGTTTAGAAATTTTGTCGGATACGATTTTTCTTACTTATGATACGATCACTAATTCTGAATTAAATGAAGTATCGAATGAGTTGGAAGACTTGTCGGCTGAGTTTTCAGTGAGGACAAATCCACTGTTTAATTTTTCCTATGATTTTAACGGCCTGCAAACAGAGGCTTGTTCTTGGACGAGTAATCCGTGTTTTGACGTTGAGTGTGACTTAACTTCCCCTACGGAATCACCCATGTCGACTCTCCCTCCGGTTCATTTAACTCGAGTAGATGATTTGTTAGGACACGAGCTAGTCATTCCTAGCCCTTTATATTTGGAGAAGTTTATTATTACCGCCTCCCCATTAGGCTTACTTAGATGGATGTGGGTAAACGTAGTTGGTGACGAGCGTTTTCTGCTGGCTATTCATTACGAAATTTTAAAATCAAAATTTAATTCCAAATTTAAAATGAAAACGTTAGGTTCCACTGAAATAATTTTTGAAGTTAAAGAACCCGTGCCACCTGACATAATTCCGTTATTTTCTACTATTAATTCTAGTCATGTTGCATATGGGTTCACCCCACATGGTTTAAAGTTAATTAGGCGCATTCTTATCCTTTTAATCCATCAAAATGCGTCCTTTAATTTACTTGAGAGTTTGTGTCAGAAAGTCTCCTACTGTTATGTGGATGATTTGGGTTTGGTTTGTCTCACCCCTGAACGGATGCCCACGAGCACCTTAAAAATATTAACGGATCGGCAAGTCCATCCTTTGCGAACCTTAAGGGAGTTTGGTAACATCACTTTTCTATTAGAATTTTCCATTGATTGGGGCATAGCTTCTATTTTCATCGTTTCATATTTTACGCTTCATGCTTCTATGCCACTTGAAATGTCTACCTCTCCGTATATATATTCCACTTTGAATTCTATCGGGTTGGGTGGTGCAAGTTTCCCAGGATCGTTCTCTTTCTCGGTCTCCATCGGAGGTATGTTGGTTGATGTTGTGGAAACTGTTTTTCCTTCGTTGGCTAATGCATTTTTGAGGTCCCCCCAAGACCACTTTTTGCCTTGCAGGTTCTGCTTCCCCGTCGACGATCTTCCATACGAGTACTCACATGCCTACTCATCAGTGATGAGTATTTTTGAGAGGGGGAGGATTGATGGCGCCATGGATCCCCGTCTGAAAGCGTTCGTGGATTGGGACGGTCGTTGCCGCAAGCTCACGGATGGTATTTCTACCTCGACGCCAACGCCGCCGCCAAAGCGTTCGTGGATTGGGACGATTGTGGCCGCAAGCTCACGGATGGGATTTCTACCTCGACGCCAACGCCGCCGCCACTATTAAATAAAATATATAATTATGAATAAAATAATTATAATTATATATTTTATTAAATTGTTATTTTATCGATTGTTATTTTAAGAAATCTTACTTCAAGCATTTTAATTTTGTATTGCATGATGGATGCTTATAACCATCTTGCATTTTTTATTCTTCATGCAAACTCTATGCTTTATTTAATTCATGATGGGTGCATATAACCATCATGAGGGTGTTAATTTTCTAAGGTGGAGATTGAGTGGTGTAGCCTATATATAGGCATGAATTGTTTTCATATGGTTAAGTTGAATGAGAAATTGAAATCCTACCTCCAAAAGGAATCTCCCCCCTCTCCCTCCTATTCTAATTTCGGCTCCCTCTCAATCCTAGCCTTCTTTCCCCTCTTGGCCCCCAACCTCCTCTCCCTCCCAAGCCGCCCAACTTCTCCCCCTTCCCCCTTCAAGGAAGAATCCGGCCACCCCTCTCTCTTGGTGGTTAGAGCAAGGTGCTTGTGGTAATCTCTCGTGGATCTCGGCCAAGGCGTGACGCGACGAAGGAGGAAGAGTTTCCTCTCCATCCGGCGTAACTCCGGCGGAACCGTGGAAGAGCGATTCAAGCAAGATAACCGGAATCATCTATTCCGGTTTGGGTAACGAAAATCTCTACCGTTGTGTGTTTTCTCCTCTTGATAGATCTTGTGGCATATGCGTGTTGCGTGGCTTGTGAAGCGTTTGAAATTTCGTGGTTAAATTTTCATTGATATCGTTGGTGTTTTCCTTTTTCCGTTTAAGTTCGTGAGGCGTGGCGGCCCTCATTTTATTTTGTTGGGAGAGAACCATCCTTGTCCGAATCTTTTGTTTTCGGTAGATTCTCTTTGGTACAACAACGCTCGACCGAACCGTGTGGGTTCCTTTCGCTTGAGAGGACCTTGGCCTATCACCTTGGTACTATCTTGAAGGGCTTTGCGAACCCTCCGTCGTCTATGTTTAATGAATATACGAATTGGGTAGTTGCTGCGTTTTTGTTGCTGGAGCGTGACGTGAGAGTTAGCGGAGAGCGTTGCGTTTAGTTATGTCCGTCTCCATAACGTCAAAAAGGGGCAAGCCTACATCAATTTATACTAGTAGGGTATGAGACTTATGGGTTCTAATAAAAAGAGTTTGGTCTACTCTACCCCTTACAAACTCATTTTTTAGGAGAAAGCATGCTAGGGTCTCATACCATGCTCTAGGAGCTTGCTTGAGACCATATAATGCTTTATTCAATTTGAAAACATAATCAGGATGGGTTGGAGAGATAAAACCTGGAGGTTGTCTGACATAGACTTCTTCTTTGATATCCCCATTGAGAAAAGCACTCTTTACATCCATCTGGTATACTTTGAAGCCTTTGCGTGCTGCATATGCTAACAAGATTCTAATAGCCTCCAACCTTGCAACTGGTGCAAAGGTCTGGTCATAATCTATGCCTTCTTCTTGAGAGTACCCTTGAGCAACTAGCCTTACCTTGTTCCTTACAATTACTCCTTGATCATCCAATTTGTTTCTGAACACCAACTTTGTTCCCACAATGGAGTGATCCTTAGGCCTTGGTACTAGTTCCCAAACTTTGTTCATTTCAAATTGATGCAACTCTTCTTGCATTGCAATGATCCAGTGTGGATCTTGCTCTGCATCTTGAATGGATTGAGGTTCAATTTGAGATAGGAATCAAGTGTGCAACAGGTTTTGGTTGACCTGATTTCTGGTTTGCACACCGGCTGAGATGTCTCCAATTACTTGGGAAATTGGATGGTCTCTTGATGTTACTAAATTAACAGGAGGTGTTGATTGTTCACCAACCTGTGTTGTTGTTTCCTCTTGTGGTACAACAACTGGCTCTTCAAGAGGTTTCTCTTCGGGATGTTGAATGTCTTCTTCATCTTCACTGCTTTCCTCTTTTTGAATGATTTGTAATCTGTCCAAGTATTCAGCAAGAGAATGTACCTGCAAAGGTTCTATGGTAGAAGTGTTCTTCTCCTTGAAAGACATGTTAGATTCATCAAAAGATATATGCACAGATTCTTCAATTTTAAGAGTTGATTTATTATATACCCTATAAGTCTTACTGATCATGGAGTATCCCAGAAACACTCCTTCATCAGCTTTAGCTTGAAATTTTGCTAAATACTTCTTGTCATTATTGTGTATGTAACTGATACAACCAAAAATTCTAAAGTAATCTACTTTAGGTTTCTTCCCTTTGAGTAATTCATAGGGAGTCTTGCCCTTCAGTTTATGTATTAAACTTCTATTCAGCACATAGTTGGAGGTGTTCACTGCCTCTGCCCAAAAAGATAGAGGAAGGTGAGCATCTGACAACAATGTAGTGACAGATTCAATAAGGGTTCTATTTTTCCTTTCAGCTACCCCATTTTGTTGAGGAGTTCTAGGAGCTGAGAAAGTGTGCCTGATCCCTTCACTCTGACAGAACTCATGCATAAGAAGAGAATCAAACTCTGTCCCATGATCACTTCTGATCAGGGCAATGTGAGTATTGAACTCAGTCTGTATGCATTTGAGAAACTCTGTCAAACACTTAAAGTTATCTGACTTCTTCCTCAGAAAAAATACCCATGTGAATCTAGAGAAGTCATCTACAACTACTAAAGTGTAAGATTTCCCTCCTAAGCTTTGTACTGTAATGGGTACAAAAAGATCCATGTGTAACAGATACAAAATCCTAGGTGAATCACTCTTATTAAGTGACTTGAAACTATTTTTAGTTTGCTTGCCTAATTGACAAGCCCTGCAGAGTCCTTCCTTCTTGTAGGGGCTAGAAGGTAGTCCTCTAAAAAGGTTGTCCTTGGATAGCTTAGTAATGGTTCTAAGGTTTATATGTCCTAATCTCTTATGCCATAATACATTAGGTCTACTAACAGAGTTAAACAGGCAAATATCTACTTCAGTTGAAAGAAAGTCTACTAAATAGATGTTACCTTTCCTTTTACCTGTCAACACAGTAGTGTTGTCCTCTGATTTGATCCTACATAAGGATTTGCTGAAAGTCACCTGGTAGCCTTCATCACATAGCTGACTGATGCTGATCAAGTTGTGCTTCAGTCCTTCCACATGGGCTACTTTCTTGAATGTGACTGTGCCAATTTGGACTGCACCATATCCTTTTGTTAGTCCAAAGTTTGAATCACCAAATATGACTTTGGGTCCAAGCTTGGCTTTAAAGGATGTGAGATTGTCCTTGCTTCCTGTCATGTACTTTGAGCACCCACTATCCAAATACCATTGTTGGTTTGATGTTGGATAGGTCTTCACCTGCACATAAAATAATTTACTTATTTTTGACCCAGTTTACCTTGGGCCTAGGTTGATAACCTTTAAATTCAGAAATAAATGACATCCCTGGTTGACTCTTATAACCTTCAGGATGATATCTCCTTGGAGGAATTATCCATTCAGTATAAGGGTTAAGTCTGGATGAAGGACCCCTAGGATTGGAATTTGATTTACCCTTGAAGAAGTTTTTAAATCTCTGATCTCTACTCGATGATCGTTGAGCTACGTTCGACGATCTTGGGTCAAATCGTCGAGCTCCGTTCGACGGTCGACTGTGGCAGAGTTCAGGGTTTAGAGATCGTCGACCTGAGTTCGACGATTTTGCCGGAGATCGTCGATCTGCATTCAACGATCGTCTAGCTCCGTTCGACGATTTCTGTTGAACACTTGATTTCTTGGGTAAGTCAGAATTCTTCCTAGCTACCTCTACAACTCCCTTCCCTTTATCAGAAATAAACTTAATTGGGGTTGTTAGTACTATAGGTTGGCTGGATGAAGCACCCAAGCCCAGTGTGTAACGCCCCGAAACTCAAAGGAGCAAAGGGGGACGTTTTGGGCCAGTTTTGGTTTCTGGCTGAAGGCACACGGCCTGGGACACGGGCGTGTCCCAGGGCGTGTCAAGCGTGTGTCGACACTTAGCCGCGAAGTCGTCGAGTTATTCTCGACGATTCGTCGAGAATGGGCACACGGCCTGCGACACGGGCGTGTCGCAGGGCGTGTCGACCCGTGTCGACACTTAGCCGTGAAATCGTCGAGTTATTCTCGACGATTCGTCGAGAATGGGCACACGGCCTGCGACACGGGCGTGTCGCAGGGCGTGTCGACCCGTGTCGACGATCGTCAAGGTGAAATCGTCGAGATTCACTCGACGATCGTCGAGACAAGGCACACGGCCTCGGACACGGGCGTGTCCAAGGCCGTGTCAGCGAGTCGTCGTTCTCCCCTCGACGAAATGTCCCGTGTACACGGCCTGGGGGCCCAGGCGTGTCAATGTGACACGGGCAAGGACACGGGCGTGTCCTAGAACCCGTGCAGTGCTCGGGTTGGAAACGGGGGAAAAATCATGGGTACACGGCCGGCTACACGGCCGTGTCAGCTGGAACACGGGCGTGTCAGCTCGAACACGGGCGTGTTCGGTACCCGTGTCCGTGTTCAGCAGATTCGATTTTGACGGCGAATGCGGCACACGGCCCTGGACACGGGCGTGTGCCAGGCCGTGTTCGGCCCAGTTTGGGCATTTCAGCCCCGAATCAAAGCCGCTCGTTTTCTTAGGTTGAGATCCGACGGCTGGGGATGGTTCCTGGGAGGATATACACGGGTTTGACTTAAGAAAAATCCACTTTTCATTACTTATCCTCTCTCCAAACCCTTGGAGAAAGAGGAAAGCTATTGGAGGAAGAGGAGCTAGATCCGCCATTGGAGGAGCTTCGGAGCTCCGAATCGCAAGCCGACTCCGGATCCACGGAGGCAACGCAAGTGCGGTGATTTCTATCCGATTACATTTCGATGGCGCCAAAGAGGAACGCAAGGGTAACGATCCTCACTTTTGAGCATGATAGCTCTCTTTCTTAGCATAGGAAGCCCCCTCTCGCGAGTTTGCGAAGAGTTGGAGGCGTTCCTTCGGGTAGATATGTAAAGTCCCCGTTGTTTAGCGTCCGTATGCGAGAACGGACATAGGCATTTTGGTTGAAGCCTACCCGGACATGTTAGTCCGGATCGGTGTTGTTGCATTGCATAAGGCCGGAGAAGACTCCGTGCTATTTGGTGTTTTCGGGTTTTCTACGCGGTAGATTACAGCAGGGAGCCTTGGGGACTAACCCAAAGGTGCACCCGGAAAACTGGGCGGACACGAGGTCTTGCCAACTTGGTGGCTTGGAAGCCAACTTGAACATAACCGGGTTATGTGACTTGTGATGAAAATGGGACTCGGTAGAAGTTTGACCTGCGCATATGGTTTAAATTACCGTTGCGGGCGCATATGGTTTAAATTACCGTTGCGTTGTGAGCACGGGTTAGATGGAACCGTACCCACTCTATGTCGTTCGGATTAGGGCCGTTGGCATAGATGAGGGTCTTCGGCGGTCTATGGTTTTAATTACCGTGACCCATGCCAGGAAGACAAACTGCTCATTGTTTGGCCGTCCAAGAGAGGATGGCGGTGAGTCGGCAGACTTAGACTGCGTTCACCAAGAATGTGCCCTGAGTGCACGGGGTGTGTGGCCGTTGAGCCTCCGCCTGTGATGAAATGACTATATTTATAATGCTCGCTTATGCTAATGAAATGCAGGGAAGGAGCATCGCCGCCCCGAGTTGGGGGTGGGATCGTTATAATTTGGTCAGCATTGCTGACCGTTGCTTTGTTTGCCACCGTGCGGTGGTTTGTTTGCTTGCAGGTGCAGCTGGACCAAGCGGTCAATAGCGGGCTAAAGCCCATTTTGCGAAGCTGGCCCTCGAAGGCCCGAATGGAAATGTTTTATGTTTTGTTCATGTATGGCCGGCCTGCGTGCCGAGGTTTGGAAATCATGTAAAAGACAAGTGAAACATTTTGTAAGGCCTTAAGGCCGACTTTTGAGTATTTTGTAATAACATTCCTATTATCTTGCTAGTGGACATTCATGCTTGTGCTGGGTTCTTGTTTTGCAACTTTAATAAATTGCTTCCGCTAGAATGCTCTGTGTAGGACGTTGAGATTGGTTGGATGGTTTCCATACGTAACCACCCGGTCTGTCTGTGGTATATGGCGTCGGGCCCCGGCCGGACCTACTGCTATATGCTATGCGACAGATAGGGGGTGTTACACAGTGTACTGTTGAATCTAGAGTTCACTGTGCTTGTGATGTCCATTAGCTTGATGCTTCTCCCATTAAAGGATTCTTCAAGCTTTTTGGCCTCTAATAGTTACTTTTCAGTGAAGCTATCTGCTCCCTACAGCACTCCAACTCCTCAGAGAATTTGAGATTTTCTGATTTTAAGATACTATGTTCAGACAATTGATTTCTGAGAGAGATAATTTCCTTCTCAGATTTTAATAGGTCTAAACACAGTGCTTTAAATTCATACTTAAAGTCCTCAGAATTGAAATCAAAAGAACTTATCACCTGGTCCTCTTCAAGTTGAGTCTCTGAGTCTGACTCTGAATCTTCTGCATCAAAATTATGTTGTGAGCCATTGATAGCCATCATGCAGAATTCCTTTTCTTCAGCATCACCCTCATCATCACTTGAGCTGGATGAAGCTTCTGATTCCTCTTCAGTCTCACTCCAAGATTCAGCAACAAATCCCTTCCTTGTGTGTTTGTTCTTGCTTGAGAATGGTTTGCCATTGCTGTTCTTCTTGAAGTCCTTGTCTTTTCCTCTTTCTCTCTTGTCCTTTCTGTCCTTGTTTTTGTTCTCTGGACAGTCAGGCACAATGTTGCCTGGTTTCCTGCAACCAAAGCAAACAATTTCTTTATTGTTTGATTTATCATACCTTGGCTTGTCATGCTCTTTGTATGATCTCTTCCTGAAGTTCTTTCTGGCCATTTTGTAAAATCTTTTGGCCAGCAGACTAAGCAACTCATCATTGCCTGGAATTTTGTCTTCAGGCTGATCTTCAGTGGCTTTGAAAGCTATTGACTTTTCCTTTCTTGAGGCTATTGAGGCAGCCTTCTGCTCTTCTTCTCTATTTTTGATGAGCAGCTCATAAGACTTGAGCTTGCCCAAGAGAGCTTCTGTGGTGATCTCATTGAGACTTCTGACATCCTTGATTGGCCAGATCCTTGAGTCCCAAGTGCTTGGGAAGCACATTAGGATTTTGTCATTTAGCTCAGTCAATGAGATCTCTTTATCCAAAGTCTTCAGTTCATTGACTATCAGGCTGAGTCTGTTATACATTTCAGCTACTGGCTCAGCTTCTCCTTTCTTGAAGTTCTCATATTGGGTTATGAGGTGAGATCTTCTGTCTTTTCTTTCATCAGCAGATCCTGAGACTATCTCATATAGCTTATCCCAGATTTCCTTTGCTGAGTTGCATTCAGCCACCTTTCGGAAAATGTCATCAGACATAGTCTGGGCTAAGATATTCATAGCCTTTGCATCTGCTACTTTCCACTTCTTGATCTCTGCATCTATTCCTGAGGGAGGTGGAACATCATTTGTACTTGTATTCTCTGGATGTCTTGGACACACTGTCAAAACAGAATTAAAAATGTCCTCATCAATAGAATTCATGTAGAGTCTAATCCTTGCCTTCCAAAGTGCAAACTTGGATAGATTGCACATTAGAGGTCTGGTGCTAGCATAATATTTGTTTTGGGCCATGATTTGTGAAGAAATAATTCTAATAACAAAATCTACAACAAGCAGATCAAACTATAGGAATCTTTGGGTTCATGTGTTAGCCCGTGCAACCACTAAGGTGTGGTATTTTAACCAACCTGGAAGATGTGGTATTTTTAACAAACCTCGAAGATGTGGTATTTTTAACCAACCTCGAAGATGTGGTATTTTTAACCAACCTCCCTCTGATACCAATTGAAAGTGCAAGTTAGATCTGATATACTCTAGAGGGGGGGGGGAGGTGAATAGAGTATGGTGCTTGCTAAAAACTTTTTACAACAGTTGTTGTATTCTTATGTGAACAGGGAAGCAAATAATATAAAGTAAATCTAAACACAACAATTATTTAATCACTGAGCAACCTAGTCACAAACCACAGCCATAAACAAAAATAAAGTAAGCAACCAGATGACACAAGGAGCTATAGTGGTTCCCCAATCAATCTGGGTACATCCACTCTTCTACCACCCTAGGTAGGAATCCACTGCAGGATGAGTTGATCAGGTGTCCTGGGCACCAAAGAGCTTTTGATAAGGTGCTCAAAAACCAAACACAAACTTTTGAAGGGAGTTTGAAAAACCCTTTACAGCAGAGAGAGAGAGAGAGAGAGAGAGAGAGAGAGAGAGAGAGAGAGAGAGAGAGAGAGGGAAAGCGATGATCTTCTCTGTCAACAGTCAGAGAGAAGATTGTGGATGTTGTCAAAGCTCCCCCTGAGATCTGTAGTTGTTCAGGAAGTGAAGCTTTGTAGTAGAGTGATAGGCCTTCAGGAAATTGATCTCCAGCAAATGATGATTTCAGCAACAACTGAAATGTGAGGTGTCTGGAGTCTTGAATGATGATAGCCTTTGAACACTTGAATCAAAAGAGATCTGAAGATTTCAGTTTGTTGATCTACTTTGGTGATGGTGTTCTTGTATGAATCTTTGAGACTGAGAATGTCTGCAACTCTTTCTCTTTCTCTTGTGTGATTGTTGTTGTGTGTGCTGTTGTTGTAGAGAATATTTTTCTTTTAACTTCTTGTTCTTCTGCTTTTGGAATAATGAAAAATCTTATCTTTTATTCCTTTTTGTCTGAATAGAAATGATCCACTGTCAAGATAGCCGTTGGCCTGTCATAAATGACTTCCTTAATTGCTTTTGTCTTCTGAAGGAAAGTCCAATAAAACATTCCTTGATAATTCCTTGAAACTTGCTCTAGATTAATTAAAAAGGGCTACAAGATCTGTGAATTAATTGCTGAGAACAATTCCTTAACTGTCTGAATTTGAATCTTGAAAATCGTTGAACTCTTCAGAAAAACGTCGAACTGAGCTCCACTATCGTTGAACTGAGCTCAGAGATTTGGACTTAGACAGAAACAGAGATCGTCGATCTGAGCTCAACTATCGTCGAACTGAGCTCAGAGATTGAGAACCAAACTGAAGTCAAGATCGTCGATCTAAGCTCGAAGATCGTCGAATGAAGTTCGACGACTTGTTGAAGTTGAGCTCAGAGATCGTCGAATGGAGTTCGACGATTCGTCAAAGTGAGCTCACCGATCGTCAAATGGAGTTCGACGATTCATCGTACTGAGCTCGACGAAATGACTTAGTTTTCTGAACTGAAAATCCTGGTCTTGAGGGCAGCTTCCAAACCTAAGTACTAACCCTTAGACTCAATTCTAATTGACCTTTAGATCTATACAATGAGGTCAAAATAGGTTTCCTAAGAGACATAGTGATCCTGACCCAAATCAGTAATAGGGTGTTCCAACACGGTCTCCTGTGGCGGCTTGCTCTCTATGTTGCATGGTCTCCTCCTGTTGGTGGTCAGGCGATTAGCCGGTTTGTCTAACCGCACGACCTGTCCGGTTTGTCTCTTTGTGAAGCTGCATATACTTGTAAATTTTTAGTCCCACATTGCTTAACTGTAATCTCTCTCATCTCCTCCATTCTATAAAAGGGAGGCTATACCATTGTAATTGATACCTTTTTGAAATAATAAAGTTTACATTACTCCAATTTTTCGGCCTGTTATTTTCTGTTCGCACATGGTATCAGAGGACTCGGTGCTTTCCTCCTGACTGAGCTCTCTCTACGCGTGCATCTTGTTTCTTCTTTCCTCGACCTGTTCTCGCGACTTGTTTTCTCTTCTGACCGCTGCTCTGTTCGTGCGGCTTGTTTCTCCATGTTTGCGGCCTCTTGCTTCTTCTCTTTTCTAGCCGCTCTCCTCTACCGCTCTCCTTTTCTTTGTCGCCGCGACCTGTTCTTAAGTCATTGCACCCTGTTCTAGCCGCTCTCCTCTTCTTTGTCGCCGCGACCTGTCTTTAAGTCGCTGCGGCCTTTTCTCGCCGCTCTCCTCTTATTTGTCGCCGCGACCTGCCCTTAAGTCGCTGCGACCTGTTCTAGCCGCTCTCCTCTTCTTTGCCGCCGCGACCTGTCCTTAAGTCGCTGTGGCCTGTTCCGGCTTCTTCTCCTTCTAGCCGCGACTTGTTTCTCCCGCTGCTCTCTTCTATGGCCTCCATCTCCTCCACGCAGTCCGCCTCGGTGGTCACCTCTTCTGGTAGTGCCCACGTTGTTACTCACGGCTGATGGTTGATCGACTCTGGTGCTACCAATCATATGACGGGCAATCCTCAGTGTTTTTCTCATCGCGAAACACATGATCGGTTGCCTCCGGTCTTTGTTGCTGACGGCTCTTCCTCTCTGGTGAATGGGACAGGGGTGGTTGAGGTCACTCCGTCTCTTCGTCTGGCGGATACCCTCTACGTGCCCCTGTTCCCTTGCAATTTATTATCGGTTACTTCTCTATGCAAGTAATTACGGTGTTCCGTCACATTCACTTCTACTTCTTGTTCTTTTTAGGATCCGGACTCCCAACGGATGATTGCTACTGGGACTGAGTGTGGCGGCCTTTACTTCCTCGACAATGTTTCCCCTCTATCCGCCTTTTCCTCCTCCTCTACAGATCTTCTCCAATGGCATTTTCGCCTTGGACATGCTCCTCCACGGCTTCTGCGCCAGCTTCTGCCCCACCTCCCTCCTCATCATCCTCCTCTAAACTGTGATGCATGTCAGCTCGGCAAGCATCATCGCTCATCCTTCCCACCAACGCAGAGTCGTGGCTCTTCCCGTCCCTTCAACCTCGTTCACTCTGATGTGTGGGGTCCTGCTCTTACCCTCACCATCGGTCGGGGTAGTTCCTATTTTGTTACATTTATTGATGAATTCTCTCAGTGTACATGGGTGTACCTTCTCAAGGATCGCTCCGAACTGTTCTCTGTCTGGACATCCTTTTATTCTATGATCAAGACTCAGTTTGATACGTCTATTAAAATCCTTCGTTCTGACAATGCTAAGGAGTATCTTAGCCATGAATTCTCTTCTTTTTGTATGCATCATGGTGTTACTCATCAAACTAGCTGTGTCTACACCTCACAACAAAATGGGGTGGCGGAACGCAAAAATCGTCACCTCCTTGATATCGCTCGCACTATGTTGACTCAAATGCATGTTCCTCGATCCTATTGGGGCTATGCTGTCCTCCACTCCTGCTATCTCATCAACCGCCTTCCCTCCACAGTTCTCCACGGTGCTACCCCATTCTCCATCCTTTATTTGAACAGGGATCCATTTCCTCTTACTCTGCGAATCTTTGGGTGCACCGCCTTTGTTCACTCTCCCGCTGCCACCCGTGACAAACTCTCACCACGTGCCACTAAATGTGTCTCTCTAGGGTACTCTACCACTCAGAAAGACTATTGTTGTTTTGACCCCATTACCCGCAAGCAATTTGTCTCTGTGGATGTCACCTTCTTTGAAAATGCATCCTACTTTTCTCCTGCTTCCTCCTCTACACCTGCTGATCCTCTGTCTCATACCAACCCATCCATTCCCTCTGCTCCCACTGACTCTCCACCATCTCCTCCGCTATCTCCTTCCTCTCCGCAGCCGTCTCTCTCTACTCCCGGGCTAGCTGTAACACCCCCTATCCGTCGCATAGCATATAGCAGTAGGTCCGGCCGGGGCCCGACGCCATATACCACAAACAGACCGGGTGGTTACTCATGGAAACCATCCAACCAATCATAACGTCCTACACAGAGCATTCTAGCGGAAGCAGTTTAATAAGTTGTAATAAAGAACCTAGCTCAAAAGCATGAATGTCCACTAGTACCAAATAGGAATGTGGTACATACACAAGTACAGGCCTTAAGGCCTTACAAAATGGTTTACTTGATATTACATGTTTTACAAACCACGACACGTAGGCCGGTCATACATGAATAAAAGCAGTAAACACTCCAATTAGGCCTTCGAGGGCCGGCTTCGCAATTTGGGCTTTAGCCCGCTATTGACTGCTTGGTCCAGCAGCACCTGCAAGCAACAAACCACCGCACGGTGGCAAAACAGGGCAACGGTCAGCAATGCTCGCCAAATTATAACGATCCCGCCCCCAACTCGGGGCGGAGATGCTCCTTCCCTGCATTTCATTAGCATAACCGAGCAATTTAACAATATTCATTTCATCACAGGCGTTGGCTCGCACGGCCACACGCCCCGTACCAACATGTCCGGGTAGGCTTCACACATCATGCTTATGTCCGTTCTCGCTTACAGACACTACACAACGGGGACTATTCATGTCTACCCGTAGGAACGCCTCCAACTCACCGCAAACTCGCGAGAGCGGGCTTCCTATGCAAAAGAAGGAGTGCTTCACATGCTCAAGAAGAGAATCGTTACCCTAGCGTTCTTCTTTGGCGCCATGGAAAAGTAAGCGGATGCAAAGCACCGCACTCTCTTCGCCTCCGTATATCCGAAGTCGGCTCGCGATTCGGAGCTTCGAAGCTCCTCCAATGGATGGATCTAGCTTCTTCTTCCTCCTTTGGCTCTCCTCTCTCTCTATACTTTAGAAAGATAACCACTCAAGTAAAAGTGAGGGTTTCAAAGTTCCAATCCCGTGTATATCCCATCAGGAACAACCCCCAGCCATTGGATCCCAAATTAAAGAAACGAACGGCTTTGATTCGGGCCTGAAATGTACAATCTGGACCGAACACGGCCTGACACACGACCGTGTCCAGGGCCGTGTCCCCCATTCGCCGTCAAAATCGACGCGCCTGGAACAACACACGGCATCCGACACGCCCGTGTTCCAACTGACATGGCCGTGTGGTCGGCCGTATGCCCCCATCGATTTATCCCGAAAACAACCCGAGAATAACACGGGTTTTTGGACACGCCCGTGTCCTAACCCGTGTCCACTCGAACACGCCTGGGCTCCAGGCCGTGTTCACGGTCTCGACACTTCGTCGAGTGAAGTTTGTCGACCACACGACACGGCCTTGTACACGCCCATGTCCTAGGCCGTGTGCCTTGTCTCGACACATCGTCGAGCGAAAATTCGTCGACTCCCCGGGACGAGTGTCGACACGGGCTCAACACGCCTTGAGACACGCCCGTGTCTCAGGCCGTGTGCCCTGTCTCGACACTTCGTTGAGCGCAAAATGTCGACTTCGCGGGCTGAGTGTCGACACGGGCTCGTCATGCCCTGAGACACACCCGTGTATCAGGCCGTGTGCCCTGTCTCGACACTTCGTCGAGTGAAATTCGTCGACCTCTCGACCAAATCGTCGACACAAGCCTGATACGCCCTGGGACACGCACGTGTCCTAGGCCGTATGCCTCCTGCCAGAACCCAAAACTGGCCCAAAACGTCACCCGTCGCTCTTTTGAGTTTCAGAGCGTTACAACTCTCCCCCTCTTAAAAGAATTTCGTCCACGAAATTATATAAAGGAAAGACATGTACAAAACCAAAATTTGTACCTGAGCGGAACAACTCCGAATACTCGTCAAGCATAGTCTGCTCTCGTTCCCAAGAGAGCTCCTCACGACCACAATTGTCCCATCGGACTTTGACCATCCTGATCTCTTTATTGCTTAGCCGCTTGACCTCCGAGTCCTCAATCCGCACGGGCTTGACTTTTGTCGTCAGCCCACTATCCACCGGCACTTGATCAACCGCGATCACTTGCGTAGGCTCTTGCACCGCCTTCCGAAGTACCGAAATATGGAATACATCATGTAATCCACCAAGCTCCACTGAAAGCTTCAACCGATAGGCTGCTTCACCAACCCGCTCTAGAACCTCAAACGGCCCAAGGTACCTCGCGCTTAGCTTTTTCCATCGCCGCACCCGCGAGACACCCTTGAACGGCTTGATCTTTAAGTACACATAGTCGCCCACAGCAAAGTCCACGTTCCTGTGCTTGGCATTATAGTACTTCACTTGCCGGTCCTGAGCGATAAGCAACCTCTCCCGAATGGTACACACCAACGAAGTAGCATCCTCCACTTCTAATCGCTTATACAACTTCGACTCACCCGTTTCTAGCCAAGACAACAGCGTGTGACATTTTCTACCATATAGGGCCTCGAAGGGCGCCATTTGAATACTCGCTTGGTAGCTATTGTTGTACGCGAACTCCACCAAATAAAGATGGTCTTCCCATTGCTTACCAAAATCCAAGACACACATGCGAAGCATGTCTTCCATTGTTCTATTGACCCTCTCGGTCTGCCCATCTGTTTGCGGATGGAAGGCTGTGCTGAATTTTAGCTTTGTTCCCAACATTTGCTGTACAAGCCTCCAATCATTGGACGTGAACCGCCCATCTCGGTCACTCACGATGTCGCGGGGCACACGGTGAAGCAGTACAATGTTATCCACATATAGTTTTACCAATTTCTCCACCGGATCATCCTTCCTATGCGGAATGAAATGTGACACCTTCGTTAGCCGATCTACGACCACCCAAATGGCGTCGTTCCCCTTTTGCGACCTTGGCAAACCGTGCACAAAGTCCATAGAGATGTCGTCGAATTTCCACTCTGGAATAGGCAAGGACTTAAGAAATCCTCCCGACTTTTGGCACTCCGCCTTCACCAAGGCGCAAGTTTGGCACTTCGCTACGTAGAGCGCCACATCCTTTTTCAAACCCGGCCACCAAAACAGTTTCTTTACATCGCGGTACATCTTCGTGCTCCCCGGGTGAATTGAGTATTTGGTATGGTGTGCCTCGTACAACAATTCCACTCGCAAATTGCCCACACTTGGGACGCACAGACGACCGCCTTTCCAAAGCAATCCGTCCTCCACAACGAATTGGGAATTTGACCCATCCAGAGCCTCTACCATGAACTACTTCATATGGATATCCATATCCAAAGCCTGCCGAATCCGATCAGCCAGGTCATATTGGACTTCAGTCCAATTCAGTACTGCTTCAGCACTTGATTGCTTATCCACACAAACAATCTCCAGCGCCTCCAACTCCCGCACCAACCGCTCATCATGTACCGATAGCCAATTGGCTTGAGCTGGGGCTCGGCGACTCAACGCGTCCGCAACCGCATTACCTTTACCAGGCACGTAGTGGATCTTGAATGTATAGTCCCCCATGAACTCCATCCATCTACGCTGCCGCATATTCAGATCTTTCTGATCAATCAAATACTTCAGGCTCTTGTGATCGGTGTAGATATCAATCTTCACACCGTACAAATAGTGTCTCCACAGCTTCAAGGCAAAAATCACGGCCGCTAACTCCAAGTCATGGACCGGATAATTCCTCTCGTGCACTTTCAGCTGTCTCGAGCCATAAGCTATCACACTTCCGTGTTGCAGTAGCACGCAACCCAAACCGCTGCCCGAAGCATCACTATAAATCTCATAGCCTTCGGTCCCAATCGGCGAACTCAGCACAGGCGCCATGGTCAACCGACATTTCAACTCCTCAAAAGCTCGCGCACACTCCGGCGTCCAAACGAACTTCTGTTCCTTCCTCGTCAAAGTAGTGAGAGGTAATGCTATCCGCGAGAAGTTCTCTACGAAGCGCCTATAATAGCCAGCAAGCCCCAGAAAGCTCCGGACTTCTGCTACCGTAGCAAGCTCAGGCCACTCCCGTATCGCAACAATCTTCGCCGGATCCATTGCAATACCCTCTCCACTCACTATATGACCGAGGAATGCTACTGAGGATAACCAAAACTCGCACTTCGAGAACTTGACATACAACTAATTCCTCCTTAGTGTCTCCAAAACCAAATGAAGATGCTTGAAGTGATCTTCCTCACTCTGCGAGTACACTAAAATATCGTCGATGAAGACGATCACAAAATGGTCCAAGTACTCCCTGAAAGTCCTGTTCATCAAATCCATGAACACTGACGACACATTAGTCAGCCCAAACCGCATGACCGTAAACTCATAATGCCAGTATCTCGTACTAAACGCTGTCTTTGGGATATCACTCTCCCTTATTCGCAGCTGATAGTACCCAGACTTGAGATCCAACTTCAAGTACACCGTCGACCCGACCAACTGATCAAAAAGATCATCGATCCGGGGGATCGGGTACTTGTTCTTCTTCGTCAACTTGTTGAGCTCCCGATAATCAATACATAGCCTCAAGCTTCCGTCCTTATTCTTAACAAAGAGGACCGGCGCGCTCCAAGGCGAAGAACTTGGGCGCACATACCCTTGCTCCAACAACTCTTGTAGTTGAACCTTCAACTCCGCCATTTCCTTAGGCGCTAGCCGATATGGAGATCGTGACACAGGTTTGACACCTGACACTAGCTCAATCGTGAAATCTATCACCCGCTGAGGCGGGGCTCCAGGAAGATCTCTAGGGAACACATCAGGGTATTTCGATACCACTGAAATACAATCCAATGCGGGCTTCGGCTTTGCAACCTCCACTAGTGTAAAGAACAGTTCTGCACCAGCACGAACTGCCTTCACCACCTAAAGAGCAGACATCAACGTCTTGCTCGACCCCTTTAAGCCCGTAAAAGTCATCTCACGACTTGCTCCCAACTTGACTTCCTTTCGACCGCAATCAATATAGGCCTGCTACTCCGAGAGCCAGTCCATGCCAAATATAACATCGAACTCCGCCAACGAAAGTAACGACACTTGCAGATTGAACTCCTGATTCCCAATGCGAATCTTAACACCGCAGATCCTATCCGCTCGCATCGAACACCCATTGGGCAACAACACATCCAACTTATCCTTCGCCATCGAAGAAGAGACTCCGATGCGTGATATAAATCCTTCGGACAAGAAGGAGTGTGAAGCTCCCGTATCGAAGAGTGCTCTTGCCGGATTTTCACAAATCAAAACAAATCCTAAACAAGCAGTGGTAAGGTAACATGTGCATAACAAGTATTTAAAGAAATTAACTTGCTATAAATTAAACCGTACCTGTCACCACATCCGCCTGTTTGATGGCCTCCTGTTGGCCAAGATTATAAACCCTCGGTTGGGCCGGAGCATAGTAGGACGCGGTCGACTCCACCGTCTTGCCCTTCTCTTCATAGGTCGCTCCCGGCCTTCTCTCGGACTTGGGACGTCCGCTCCAACAATCGCAGGCAAAGTGCCTCGACTTTCCGCAAGTAAAGCATGCGCCCGGGGTCTGACCCGTAGTCGCCCCAGAAGCACCAGAAGGAGCTGGACCCGAAGTCCTATGCTTCTTGAAGGACCTTCGATAGCCGGACTTTGAAGTAGTCGGCACTTTGAACTCAGATTTCTTGTCACCAACGCTCTTCTTCGCTTGGACATTCTTCATGTCCTTCTCCAAGGACCGGGCCGTGTTGACCAAGGTTAAGAAACCCTACGTCATTGGCCCCGAGAGTAGTAACCTCAACTCATCTCTCAACCATTCGTAGAATCGATTCGTCTTGTGCTCCTCATCCGCAATAGTGGAGCTAGCATATCGACTCAAGCGAGTAAACTCGTGGAGATATTCATCCACGCTCCTCTCACCCTGAACCAACTTCAGGAACTCGTTCTCCAACGCTATCCTCTGCACCGAAGGGAGGTATCTAGCCAAGAACAATCTCAAGAACTCCTCCATCGAGACATCAACAAGGTTCCTACCTCTCAACAGATGCAGCTCCAATCCTTCCCACCACATTCTCGCTTCACCGTCCAAAAGGAACGTAGCAATGGTGGTCATTTGCCACTCCTCCATCTCCGTTGCTGTCATGACTCTCTTCACCCTAGAGAGCCAGTCTTCAGCTTGAGATGGGGTTCCCAACCCCGAGAATACCGGAGGACTAAAGCTCATGACATGCTTGAGCTGTCTCTCGGTTGCCCTCCTTGGCACCACCGGCTCCACTACCACCTGTTCCAATCTCCTCGGCTCAGCCTCTTGCAGCGGTACCTGCTCCATCGCAGGAGCGGGCTGCTGCGTTTGCTTTGCAGGCTGCGCATTAATCATGGCCAACACTGCTTCGACCACCAATCATATGGTCTCAGCCGATAGAGGTGTTGCAGGAGCTTCATTAAGTGCACTGCTAGCCTCAGAAACTCGACGTTCCGACGGCCCAGCACCACTTCTGGTCATCTATAGTGGTACAAAACACCGTTAAGTGACCAAATAAAATTGCAAACAACAATTATAGGAACACGCAGGTTCCTCAAACACGTGTATTTCATTCCTAAGTTGACATTCATGGGTTCTTTTACTGTTATAACGATGACGCACACACATGTGCTCACCACCCCTTAAAACGAATTCGGCCACGAATTCAGCTTAAGACCGACCAAAACCAGTAGTCTGATACCAAATTGTAACACCCCATATCCATTGCATAGTATATAGCAGTAGGTCCGGCCGTGGCTCGACGCCATATACCACAGACAGACCAGGTGGTTACTCATGGAAACCATCCAACCAATCATAACGTCCTACATAGAGCATTCTAGCAGAAGCAGTTTAATAAGTTGAAATAAAGAATCCAGCTCAAAAGCATGAATGTCCACTAGTACCAAATAGGAATGTTGTACATACACAAGCACAGGCCTTAAGGCCTTACAAACTGGTTTACTTGATATTACATGTTTTACAAACCACGACATGCAGGCCGGTCATACATGAAAAAAAGCAGTAAACACTCCAATTAGGCCTTCGAAGGCCGGATTCGCAATTTGGGCTTTAACCCGCTATTGACCGCTTGGTCCAACAGCACCTGCAAGCAACAAACCACCGCACGGTGTCAAAACAAGGCAACGGTCAGCAATGCTGACCAAATTATAACGATCCCGCCCCCAACTCGGGGCGGCGATGCTCCTTCCCTGCATTTCATTAGCATAAGCGAGCAATTTAACAATATTCATTTCATCACAGGCGTTGGCTCGCACGGCCACACGCCCCGTGCTCTCAGGGCACATTCTCGGTGAACCAGCCAATGTCACGTCAATTAAAGCCATAGACATTCCGGACTCACCACCGCCACTTTAACGGCCAAACCTATGAGCATTTTGTCTTCTTGGCCTGGGTCACGACAATTTAAGCCATAGAACGCCGAAGACCCTAATCAATGCCAACGGCAAGAGCCACATACCCTTAGGTCTCTTTAACCGAACGACATAGAACGGGTACGGTTCCATCTAACCCGTGCTCACATCGCAACGATAATTTAAGCCATTTGTACGAGTCAAACTTCTCCCGAGTCCCGTTTCCGTCACATTTCACATAACCCGGTTATGTTCAAGTTGGCTCTCAGGCCACCAAGTTGGCAAGATCATGCATCCGCCCAGTTTTCCAGGTGTACCTTTGGGTTAATCCCCAAGGCTCCCTGTTGCAATCTACCATGTAGAAAACCCGAAAAACAAACAATCGCACGGAGTCTTCTCTGGCATTTATGCAATGCAACATCACCGATCCAGACCAACATGTCCGGGTAGGCTTCACACATCATGCTTATGTCCGTTCTCGCTTACGGACTCTACACAACGGGGACTATTCATGTCTACCCGTAGGAACGCCTCCAACTCACCGCAAACTCGCGAGAGCGGGCTTCCTATGCAAAAGAAGGAGAGTTTCACATGCTCAAGAAGAGAATCATTACCCTAGCATTCTTCTTTGGCACCATGGAAAAGTAAGCGGATGAAAAGCACCACACTCTCTTCGCCTTCGTAGATCCGAAGTCGGCTCGTGATTTGGAGCTTTGAAGCTCCTCCAATGGCCGGATCTAGCTTCTTCTTCCTCCTTTGGCTCTCCTCTCTCTCTATGCTTTAGAAAGATAATCACTCAAGTAAACGTGAGGGTTTCAAAGGTCCAATCCCGTGTATATCCCATCAGGAACAATCCCCAGCCATTGGATCCCAAATTAAAGAAACGAACGGCTTTGATTCGGGCCTGAAATGTACAATCTGGACCGAACACGGCCGGGCACACGCCCGTGTCCAGGGCCGTGTCCCCCATTCACCGTCAAAATCGACGCGCCTGGAACAACACACGGCATCCGACACGCCCGTGTTCGACCTGACACGCTCGTGTTCCAACTGACACGGCTGTGTGGTCGGCCATGTGCCCCCATCGATTTATCCCGAAAACAACCCGAGAATAACACGAGTTCTTGGATACGCCCGTGTACTAACCCGTGTCCACGCAAACACGCCTGGGCTCCAGGCCGTGTTCACGGTCTCGACACTTCGTCGAGCAAAGTTTGTCGACCACACAACACGGCCTTGGACACGCCCGTGTCCTATGCCGTGTGCCTTGTCTCGACACATCGTCGAGCGAAAATTCGTCGACTCCCCGGGACGAGTGTCGACAAGGGCTCGACACGCCTTGAGACACGCCCGTGTCTCAGGCCATGTGCCCTGTCTCGACACTTCGTCGAGCGCAAAATGTCGATTTCGCGGGCTGAGTGTCGACACGGGCTCAACACGCCCTGAGACACGCCCGTGTCTCAGGCCGTATTCCCTGTCTCGACACTTCGTCGAGCAAAATTCGTCAACCTCTTGACCAAATCATCGACACAAGCCTGACACGCCCTGGGACACGCCCGTGTCCTAGGCTGTGTGCCTCCTGCCAGAAACCAAAACTGGCCCAAAACGTCACCCGTCGCTCTTTTGAGTTTCTGGGCGTTACACCAGCTCTCTCCACCAAGGATGCTCCGGATACTGAGGAACCTGCTACCCTGGATCTCCCGATTGCTCTTCGCAAAGGGGTTTGGGCATGTACCCAACACCCGCTTGCTGCAGTTATTTCCTATGATCGTCTTACCCCTTCTCGCAGAGCTTTTGCACTGGCTATCTCGGACACTGCCACCCCCCGTTCCTACCAGGAGGCCCTTACTATTCTTCATTGGAAAGCTGCCATGGATGAGGAGATTGCTACTCTCACTGCACGGGGTACCTGGACCCTTGTTCCTCCTCCTTTCGGCACATATGTTGTTGGTTGTCGTTGGGTCTTTGTGGTGAAGTTTCTCCCCGATGGCAGTGTGGATCGTTATAAGGCTCGCCTGGTTGCCAAGGGTTTTACCCAAACTTATGGAATTGATTACTTTGACACTTTCTCTCCCGTGGCTCGTCTCAGTACTATTAGGGTTCTTCTCTCTGTGGCTGTCAACAAGGATTGGCCCGTTTCACAACTGGATGTTAAGAATGCTTTCCTCTATGGTGATCTGCAGGAAGATGTTTATATGGAGCAACCTCCTGGGTATGTTGCTCAGGGGGAGACACGAGTATGCCGACTAAAGAAGGCTATCTATGGCCTCAAACAGAGTCCTCGTGCCTGGTTTGACAAGTTCAGTGGCATTGTTGCGGCCATTGGTTTTACAAGAAGCTCAGCAGATCACTCCTTGTTTGTTTGGAAAATCGCCTCTGGTCTAGTTGTTCTTGTGGTTTATGTTGATGACATTCTTCTTACTGGCGATGACCAGGATGTGGTATTGTTAACAAAGAAACACCTTCGTAAACACCTGGTCACAAAGGATATGAGCTCCACGAAATACTTTCTGGGGATTGAAATCTCAAGGAAGCCTAACTCCATGGTCCTTTCCCAACGGAAGTATGTTCTTGATCTTTTAAAGGAGGCAGGATTAACTGGTGCTAAACCTGCACGTTGTCCTATGGCTGCTGGACAGATGACTCGCCTCTTCTTTCCGATTCTACGAGGTACCGACGTCTGGTGGGCAAGCTCATATATCTCACGGTAACTAGACCCGACATCTCTTATGCTGTTGGCAAGTTGAGCCAGTTCATGCAAGCTCCTAGGGAGTGTCATCTACAATCTGCCCTGAGGATATTAGAGTATATTAAAGCAGCACCAGGGAAAGGACTCCTCTTTCAGAAGAATGGTCATCTAAGTGTTGAAGCGTACTCTGATTCAAGTTATGCTGATGACAAAGGGGACCATAAATCGACATCAGGTTTCTGCACGTTTGTTGGAGGCAATCTTGTGAGTTGGAAGAGCAAGAAACAGTCTGTGGTTTCAAGGTCTAGTGCAGAGGCAGAATATCGCAGCATGACATCGACTACATGTGAGTTGAAATGGTTGCGGGCTCTCATGCATGACTTAGGAGAGGTTTACAACTATCCTCTTCCTATGTTCTATGACAACAAGACCGCGATATACATTTCCAAAAATCCGGTCTTTCATGAGAGAACAAAACACATAGAAGTCGACTGTCATTTTATTCGGGAAGAGATATTGAAGAAATAGATTTGCACTCCATTCGTCACTTCCGACAACGAGTTGGCAGACGTCTTCACCAAGCCGGTGTCCGCTTCCTTTTTCCACATCTGCGACAAGCTGGGAATGATTGATATCTATGCTCCAGCTTGAGGGGGAGTGTTGTAGGATGGAGACCGGGCGGGCTGTTGCTGTTTGGGGACCCAGCACTCAGGCGGCTTCTCCCAGCCGGTCTGTGTGCCGGTCTGTTGCTGTTTGGTGTCCCAGCGGTCAGGAGGCTTGTCTTAGACGACTTGGAGACCGAACGATCTAGCGGTCTCCTGTGGCGGCTTGCTCTCTGTATTGCATGGTCTCCTCCTATTGGTGGTCGGGCGGTTAGCCGGTTTGTCTAACCGCACGACCTGTCCGGTTTGTCACTTTGTGAAGCCGAATATACTTGTAAATTTTTTGTCCCACATTGCTTAACTGTAATCTCTCTCATCTCCTCCATTCTATAAAAGGGAGGCTATACCATTGTAATTGATACCTTTTTGGAATAATAAAGTTTACATTACTCCAATTTTTCGGCCTGTTATTTTCTGTTCGCACAGGGGGGGGGGGGGCTATTTATAGAAAAAGAAATCTGGGGTCAGACCATCCAATCGGCTCAGCTCGCCGCCCCAGCTCGCCACCCCAACTAGCCACCCCAACTCGCCGACTTCCGGCGCATCCCAAACAAGGCTAAGTCAAACATCGCAATATATTATTTTATTTGAATACCACGTGACCAAGAATATTCTAAGGTTACTCATTACAGAGATCAAGTGCAGGAATAAAAAAGTGGGGCGCGCGAGTAGGGGGAACACCGGGAGGCGTGTACCGGTCGGCTCGATAAAGGAGCCGCCCTCTTATCTACCTCGATCTCGCGGCTCCCGCCCCCAGACTGCCACGTGCGGAGCAGCTCGCGAATCCTCCTCAACTGGCAGAAGAGTTGGCATATTAAAATGTGAATTCCCCACTTCAGGGTTGACTGTAACCACTGGTGCTACTACAGGTTGAGAGTCTAGTTGCTGAATTATAGTGGCTAGGGTGTCATTGATCGCTGCTATCTGCTGGGAAGTTTCCCGACGTATCAGCAAGAGGGCTTCCCAAAGAGCGTCTTCGCTGGTAGGAGAAATGATCTGAGAGGGTTGGCGGTCTGACATTGTTAACTGTCGCTGTTCACCGTCTGATCGGATCTGAAGGCCACGTGTTAACTATTGATGCACGAAAATGGCACCGGGGCAGCTAACACGGAGGGGGTGTGTTCGGTCTCACAGGCTAGGAGAGGAAGAGGATGGAGGTTGTGGGGATAGAGGAGAAGTGGGAAGAGGGAAGCTTCTGAGTGCTCGAGAGTGGAGCAAGCACTTGTCAAAGGGGTTGCGGGGATAGAGGAGAGGGTGCTGAGAGCAGCCGAGAAGGCTGAAGAGAGGAGGAGGTTGATCAAGAGCTGTCGAGCAGATGGTTAATATGACGGTTGAGCTTGCAGGTTGCTTGCCGAGGGAGCTGAGCTGAGCTAGGAATAAGGGAAAGAGAGAGGGCTGCTAGCAGCGGCAACAGCAGACTTCGCCCGCCGCGGATTAAACGTCACTCTTGCGATGGGCTTTCCTTTTATTAATTGCGAGAGTTACAACTGCTAATACACCTTTACAACAAAGCAATAAAGGGTACAAGCGTGAAGCTGGTGGCTAAGGAAGAAGAATGCCAGAGGAGGCCGCGCGGACTGAACTATGGAGGCCGGCAGACCGCGCGGCTAAGCTAAGGAAGCAGACCGCGCGGACTGGAGATCCAGGTCGGCAGGCCGCTCGACTAAAGGCACAGAGGCGGATGCGGTCTGGGAAACAGAGTCCGCAGGAGGGCTTGCTGGCTAACTTCGGGCGTGAGCACCTTGGCGATGATCCCCGTCCCCTATACGAGGGGCATGGGGGGCTATTTATAGGCCCGAGGAGGTAACGGTTTGCGGTGAAGTTACCCCCGGTCAGACTGTAACTTAAGCGAGATGGAGACAGAGTCCGCCGAGTCCGCAGCAGGCCGCGCGGACTGGGACTTGGTACTGAAGCTGGAGCTGCTGTCGGCAAAATGGGAGACTCATTGGCGGACTGCGATGCGGGTTCGCAGAGTCCGTCACTGCTGAGCTGGTACTATCCGCATACTGCTGGGGTGGCAGATGCTGGAAGCTATGTGGCGGACTGCGAGGAGAATCCGCGGAGTCCGCCACTGCTGAACTGCGTGCTGCGAGGGGATGCAAGCAGGAGAGAGCCCGCGGAGTCCGAGGACTCCGCTCGAGGTTATGCGGATAGGGACTGCTTTTTGGAGGATTTGCTGAGTGGCGGACTGGAAGGAGTCTGCATCTAATGACTGAGTCTGCGCCAAAGCCGCGGACTGAGGGAGAAGTCTGCTACTATTGGCGGAGTCTGTGAAAGGCCTGCGGACTGAGGAGGAGTTGACCCCGCTGCTGCCGAGAATCTGGTGCTCGCTAAGGAAAGCGGCGGACTACATAGAGAGTCCGCCAAGTCCGCGGCTGCTGCAAGGTCGGGTCCGCTTATGTTGGAGATGGAGAGCCTGGCTGTTGAGGCTGTTGGGGTTCACCAATGAAGGCGGACTGGAAGTCTTGATCACACTTCGAGTCCGCCCAGCTCGTGAGGTACTTGGAGGTTGCTGGTCTTGACGGGTAGCAGGAGTTGGAGTCCGCGCCCTGCAGGCGAGCTGTAAAGTCGGCTGCCCGTGTTGCTATGTGAAGGGATATGCGACTGCTACTGGCCTGAGCGGACAGGAGTCCGAGTCTGGCAAAGGAGAATCTGTTGAGACAGCTACGGTTAAGCTGAAGAGGAACGCGACCTGAAACTGGCCTGGGTGGATAGGAAGTTGAGTCCGGCAGAGAGAGACCTGCGGAGACAACCTTGCGATTAAGCTGAAAAAGGGGAGTGGGGGGGGGGGGGGGGGGGGCGGCCTGCAGAGGCAGACTGCGTAAGCAGTTCGTGGACCCTGCCGACCAAGGAAAGGCGCGCGGCCTGGGGGGTCATACCGCTGAGACCGCGCAAGCCGCGTGGCCTGAGCGAACAGAATATTCTGTCCGCCCAACCTAGGGAATCACGACCTCCAGTAGGGACCCGGGCAGTCCGTGACGAGCGAGCTGGCTCCCTTGGGAAGGATCGCCGATTTCAGGGTTAACATAATCCCCACACTTTTTAAGTTCCGAATAGAACTTTGAAAAAGTTGGAGACCCACGAAAATCGTGATCCACCCCAACGAAAAGAGAAAGGGGCAAGGAGAGATAGAACCTGAAGCCCCTCCTTAGGAGTTTGGTGCTGTCTGTCTATTTTCCTGCAAGAGGAAAGTTAGGGTAGGCACGTATGAGTGGTACATCGAGTGTGCACCTGAGTTTGCCTTTGCAAAACGAAGAAGGTGTGTCTTCTACTAAATTCTATAAAATGAAAGTGAGAGAAAAACACAGAAGAATAATGACTTGCAAGTACCTGATGGAGGTTTGCAAGCACCTATTATTCTCTGCAAAAAAGGAAGGATGAAGAGTACGTGAGAAGGAAAAAATGAGCTGCAAGTACCTGGAAGGAACTCGCAAGTCTTTGCTGGTTTCTGCAAAAGAAGAGTTAAAGGCATGCACAGTATATGAAAGTAACTTGCAAGTACCTATGAAGAAACTCGCAAGTATCAGATGATCTCTGCAAAATGAGAGTTAGGAATAAACACGGTATATGTGAGTAACTTGAAAGTACCTATGAAGAAACTTGCAAGGGTCTGCTGATCTCTGCAGAAAGAGAGTTAGGAGCAGGTATTGTATACAAAAATAAGGTGCAAGTACCTGGATATGTCTTGCAGGTGTCTGCTAACCACTGCTAAGAAAAGAGTGAGCAGCAGATATAGAATAATGAATTAAACTGCAAGTACCTGTATGAGGCTTGCAGGTGTCTGTTGATCTCTACAAAGAGAAGAGTCAGAAATAGACAATATATTAAAGAAGCTTGCAAGTACCTGGGAGAAGGATTGCAAGTGTTTGCTAATCTCTGCAAGGAGAAGAGTTAGAAGCGAACATATATATGAAAGAAGCTTGCAAATACCTGGGAGAAGGCAGACAAGTGTTTGCTAATTTCTGCAAAGAGAAGAGTTAGAAGCAGACATATATATGAAAGAAGCTTGCAAGTACCTGGGAGAAGGCTTGCAAGGGTTTGCTAATTTCTGCAAAGAGAAGAGTTAGAAGCAAACATATATATGAAAGAAGCTTGCAAGTACCTGGGAGAAGGCTTGCAAGTGTTTGCTAATTTCTGCAAAGAGAAGAGTTAGAAGCAGACATATATATGAAAGAAGCTTGCAAGTACCTGGGAGAAGACTTGCACGTGTTTGCTAATTTCTACAAAGAGAAGAGTTAGAAGCAAACATATATATGAAAGAAGCTTGCAAGTATCTGGGAGAAGGCTTGCAAGTGTTTGCTAATTTCTGGAAAGAGAAGAGTTAGAAGCAAACATATATATGAAAGTAGCTTGCAAGTACCTGGGAGAAGGCTTGCAAGTGTTTGCTAGTCTCTGCAAGGAGAATAGTTAGAAGTAAACATACAAATGAAGGAAGCTTGCAAGTACCTGAGAGAAGGCTTAAAAATGTTTGCTAATCTCTGCAAAGAGAAGAGTTAGAAGCAAACATATAAAAATGAAAGAAGCTTGCAAGTACCTGGGAGAAGGCTTGCGAGTGTTTGCTAATCTCTGCAAGGAGAAGAGTTAGAAGCAAACATATATATGAAAGAAGCTTGCAAGTACCTGAGAGAAGGCTTGCAAGTGTTTGCTAACCTCTGCAAAGAGAAGAGTTAGAAGCAAACAATGAACATGAAAGGAGCTTGCAAGTACCTGGGAGAAGGCTTGCAAGTGTTTGCTAATCTCTGCAAGGAGAAGAGTTAGAAGCAAACATACAAATGAAGGAAGCTTGCAAGTACTTGAGAGAAGGCTTGCAAGTGTTAAATGTTGATGAGATAAGGCCGATATGACCAAATAGTAAGGAAAATGCCTGATGAACTCTTTATTACTAAGCGCAGATCAATAAATCGAGCGTTAACTATTGATTTTGCTGATAGACATGACCAGATTAGCAGATAAGGAACTTGACGAATTCTGCCAATCTTAACCAGATTGCAATAGCATGGCTTGATGATCGAGGAGAGTAAGATTTCTTGGCCAATGTTTGATACCATTAGATTTTGATAAGAGTATAGAATAGCTCTGTAAATCATCATCTGATAGCGCTTAAGCAGGCAGTGAATAAAAGATGAAAGTAATAAAACTTGTACAAGTAGAGAGCTTGTAAGTCATCATTCGATGGAGCTTGAGCAAGTAATGTATATAAGATGAGCATAAGCAAAATGAATGCCGGAAATCCTTTTGGTAGGTCGGATTAACCTGTCCACCTGTGAAAGAAGGCAGTTGACAAAAAAGGAGCACTAGATACACTCCCTTGACAGAGCACAAAAGGGAGACATGCGCAAAAAATCCTAAGAAGGAAGCCACAGATGCACTGCTTTCTTGCCTCGGGTACAATCACTACTGATCAATGAGACAAGTTGCGCCAAGTGGCCTGTTGCTTGTCTATGGATTGATCAGTGGGGTTGTGGGATCCCGCGAAGGCACGGATCGAGAGTACCATAGAGTGTTCGGCCATCACAGTTAGGTGATGATCGAAGAGACAAGGCTATGCTTGATCGCCATTGCTTGCCAAGCAAAGATCATCATAACTGTAATGTATCCTTTGTGAAACACAGCAGAGCTAACACATGGGGCTCCCCTAGCACACACTATGTTGGAACCCCAGTTAGGATTTGGGTAAGGAACACTATTAGGAATATTAAATTGACCAAACATGTATAGTCATGGGTCATAGGATTAGTTCCAGGACAAGTCATTCAGAAGAACTTTCCAGCATTGCAGAAAAGAAGTCCAAGAAATGCAGTTTAGACAAAGTCAAAAAATCAGATCGACGATCGTCGAACGCAGTTCGACGAACGGCGATCTCCGGTCGACGAATTCTGAGTTGCTTCTCTGAACTCAGGTCGACGATCTCAAGACTCAAGCAAGGCTATGTCGACACCATCAAAACAACTGTGTCGACACTCAACAGTTTCTCAGCTCGACGAAACAAAAACTGAGCTCAACGAACTGCAAGCTCCGGTCGACGAACGCAGGCAAGATATTCAGCTCGATGAATCCAGCTGAGTTCGACGAACGTCGAACTCAGGTCGACGATCGATGAACTCGACGAAAGTTCAGGTCGACGATTTCTATGGAATCAGTAACAGTTGGTAGAATTTATTGAGGATTAATTACAGTCAACATTCTCAGTGAAAATATCCGTTCAAACGGACAGTTACAGTTGGATTAATTATAAATCAATTCCCAATGCATCTCCACTCTCGGGAATGTTTCTCTTCCTCCATCAAGGCCAAGGATTTTGAATGTCTGAATATATACAGAGAATGAGAACAAGTATAACAGATAGAGACACAAGACAAAAAGAAAAAGAACAGAAATACAGAAAGTGAAGAACACACAGAAAGGGTAATATCACTGAAGTAACTTGCAGCCCTAGACCAGAGGAGACAGCTATCATAAGAAGAAGAAGAACATCCATTCATATCAAGAGTCTTCTTCTTCCTCATTACTACAGGATAACTTCAAGGACAACAAAATAATTTATCAATCAGAAGTTCCTGAAGATTTCTCTGGTCCATGCCTGAAGATTGAAGGCCTATCACCCTGTAGCAGAGCTCCAGCTTTTCCTGATACATAATAAATCTCAGGGGGAGCAAGCTGCTAACATCATTCCACTTGAATCTTCTCTCTGACTGTTGACAGAGAAGATACCATCACTCTCTCCCCCCTCTTGTATAAAGGGTTGTCATCTCCCTTCAAAAGTGATTCCTGGTTGCAAGTCTCCTTCCAAAAGACTTGAGGGTTTGGTTTTTGGGGACATGATCAAAACCCATTGGTGGCAGTCACCTGATCAAAAACCTGAGTGGATTCCTACCAGGGTGGTAGAAGAGTGGACTACCCAGATTTGGGGAACCACTATAAAAATCCTTGTGTCTTCTGTATTGCTTGATTGTTTTCTGCATTTTTTATCTTGTTTTTGTGCTGTGATAATCTGCTTAGTTAAGATCTATCCTCTTTCAATTGGTATCAAAGCATACCTCCTGAACTTTCACACTATGTGTCAGATGCCGACGCTAGGATCCTAAGTCTGAAGCCCAACATCGTAGATTTAACTGCTCCCACTACACATGGGTATCCTCCCGCCATATGTGGTCGAAGCGGTTGTGCCAGAGAACAAACTACGAAGGGAGCATTCCAAACTTGGCGATATCTCATTGGTATAGTGATCTCTTTGGCAAAGAGAAAAAATAGAGGAGGAAGCATCACAAAAGGAGAACTGTGTCAGTATAAGATTCCCTGATAAAAGCTTTGTTAAAAAACAATACTGAACACTGAGAAGTGCATTGAAAAGAAAATGTTTGAAAAACATGAAGAGTAGAGTAAGGGTAACCGATAGTTGGTGTGAGGAGCTTTGAGGACTCATGAATGTGATGGGTCACCCTTCTGGAGTAGATGTTGAATTTTACCCTCCTTCAGTATTTCTTGCACTAATCGCCGAAGAGCTCTGCAATCCTCTGTTACATGACCCTTTTCTTTGTGATACTCACAATATTGGTCAGAGTTTTTGCCCTTCCGATCAGCAGGCTGAGGGCCCATACTGCTTGTTTTACTCTTGATAGTGTGAGTTGCCCCACCCAATGTATTATCAGCTTTAGATCCTTTGCGTTGGAAAAGATGTTGATGACTTTGGAAACATCCTCCTTTCTTTGCTTGTGATGGAAGACACTTTGGGGGAAACTTTGGAGGTCGTTCGGTAGGGAGCAAAACTTCTGGGCCACTCTTCCTCCCAATGGGAGGCTCAGGTGATTTCATTGGATGATTGGAGGCGTACACGGTTGTTTGAGGGCTGAGTTTGCATAAACTTTCTTTTCGTTCGGTAACTGGAAACTGTACGGCGACTGTGGCCTGGCTGGGTGGATAACTTGCCAGATAAGCATAAGGGTCAACTGGCAGAAGAGTTGGCATATTAAAATGTGAATTCCCCACTTCAGGGTTGACTGTAACAACTGGTGCTACTATAGGTTGAGAGTCTAGTCGCTGAATTATAGTGGCTAGGGTGTCATTGATCGCTGCTATCTGCTGGGAAGTTTCCCGACGTATCAGCAAGAGGGATTCCCAAAGAGCGTCTTCACTGGTAGGAGAAATGTTCTGAGAGGGTTGGCGGTCTGACATGGTTAACTGTCGCTGTTCACCGTCTGATCGGATCTGAAGGCCGCGTGTTAACTATTGATGCACGAAAACGGCACCGGGGCAGCTAACACGGAGGGGGTGTGTTCGGTCTCACAGGATAGGAGAGGAAGAGGATGGAGGTTGTTGGGATAGAGGAGAAGAGGGAAGAGGGAAGCTTCTGAGTGCTCGAGAGTGGAGCAAGCGCTTGTCAAAGGGGTTGCGGGGATAGAGGAGAGGGTGCTGAGAGCAGCCGGGAAGGCTGAAGAGAGGAGGAGGTTGATCAGGAGCTGTCCAGCAGACGGTTAATATGACGGTTGTGCTTGCAGGTTGCTTGCCGAGGGAGCTGAGCTAGGAATAAGGGAAAGAGAGAGGGCCGCTAGATGCGACAACAGCAGACTTCGCCCGCCGCGGCTTAAACGCCACTCTTGCGATGGGCTTTCCTTTTATTAATTGCGAGAGTTACAACTGCTAATACACCTTTACAACAAAGCAATAAAGGGTACAAGCGGGAAGCTGGCGGCTAAGGAAGAAGAATGCCAGAGGAGGCCGCGCTGACTAAACTTTGGAGGCCGGCAAACCGCGCGGCTAAGATAAGGAAGCAGACCGCACGACTAAAGGCGTAGGGGCGGATGCGCTTTGGGAAACGGAGTCCGCAGGAGGGCTTGCTGGCTGACTTCGGGCGTGAGCACCTTGGCGATGATCCCCGTCCCCCATACGAGGGGCATGGGGGGCTATTTATAGGCCCGAGGAGGTAACAGCTTGCGTTGACGTTACCCCTAGTGAGACGGTAACTTGAGCGAGATGGAGACAGAGTCCGCCGAGTCCGCAGCAGGCCGCACAGACTGGGACTTGGTACTGAAGACGGAGCTGCTGTCGGAAAAATGGGAGACTCAGTGGCGGACTGCGATGCGGGTTCGCAGAGTCCGTCATTGCTGAGCTGGTACTATCCGCCTACTGCTGTGGGGGCGGATGCTGGAAGCTATGTGGCAGACTGCGAGGAGAATCCACGGAGTCCGCCACTACTGAACTGCGTGCTGCGAGGGGTTGAGAGCAGGAGAGATCCCGCGGAGTCCGGGGAGTCCGCTCGAGGTTATGCGGACATGGACTGCTTTCTGGAGGATTTGCTGAGTGGCGGAATGGAAGGAGTCTGCATCTACTTACTGAGTCCGCGCCAAGGACGCAGACTGAGGGAGAAGTCTGCTACTATTGGCGGAGTCTGTGAAAGGCCTGCAGACTGAGGAGGTGTTGACCCCGCTGTTGCCGAGAAGCTGGTGCTCGCTAAGGAAAGCGGCGGACTGCATAGAGAGTCCGCCAAGTCCGCGGCTGCTGCAAGGTCGGGTCCGCTTACGTTGGAGATGGAGAGCCTGGCTGTTGAGGCTGTTGGGGTTCACCAATGAAGGCGGACTGGAAGTCTTGATCACACTTCAAGTCCGCCCAGCTCGCGAGGGACTTGGAGGTTGCTGGTCTTGGCGGGTAGCTGGAGTTGGAATCCGCGCCCTGCAGGCGAGCTGGAAAGTCGGCTGCCCGTGTTGTTGGGTGAAGGGATATGCGACCTGCTGCCGGCCTGAGCGGACAGGAGTCCGAGTCCGGCAAAGGAGCATCTGTTGAGACAGCTGCGGTTAAGCTGAAGAGGAACGCGACCTGAAGCCGGCCTGGGCGGATAGGAAGTTGAGTCCGGCAGAGAGAGACCTGCGGAGACAACCTTGCGATTAAGCTGAAAAAGGGGGCGGCCTGCAGAGGCAGACTGTGTAAGCAGTCCGCGGACCCTGCCAACCAAGGAAAGGCGCGCGACCTGGGGGGTCAGACCACTGAGATGCACAAGCCGCGCGGCCTGAGCGGACATAACATTCTGTCCGCCCAACCTAGGGAATCACGGCCTCCAGGAGGGACCCGAGCAGTCCGTGACGAGCGAGATGGCTCCCTTGGGAAGGATTGCCGATTTCGGGGTTAACAAGCCAGAAAAGTATTTTGGCCTATAGCCATTCTCCATTCCTTTTGCGGATCGGCTATCCGTATGTTAGCGTGAGAAAATAAATAAAATCATTGTGTCGGCTGCGTTTTCATAGTGTGCGGGTTAGAGAGCGTTGAAAGTTGCGAGAGTCGTCGTCACGCCGTCCGTGTAGGATCTTTTAGGACGGGGCCTACATCAAATTTGGTATCAGAGGGAGGTTGTGTTGGTTCCTCAATCAACACCATCCCTTGCTCTCTCTGTAGTAGGATTTGCGACTCTAACCTGGGTGTGCACAGCCCGTCAAAACCACAAGCAAAATCTGAAATTTCTGTATTTGGTCTGCAATTAGTAAAAAAAAAAACAATTTGCATAAAATGAAAAATAAATTTCTGGAAATTCTCCATATTTTTCTAAGAATTAAAGTCAAAAAAAAGTTTTTTGCTCGCTCAACAGTTAAAGTGTTTAAAAATTCCAACATTATAAAATTAACGTGGACTAAGCCCCAAAATTTCTGTTGTTCATGCACACTAGGCGTGACACGGAATATCACCCGTCCACTTCACGTATGGCTGAACACCATGATGATGACCACACTCCGGCCACCATTGCGGAGCTACGGGAAGGGTTTAACGCTAGGTTTGATGCACTCACCCAACTAATACAAGAGTTGGCTCTAAATCAAGCGGCGCCTCGAAATCCCGCCGTTGGGATAAACCGGCCGGGTCCCCAACCCTAGGCCGCCCACCAACGTGATGATAGACAACCAATTTCAGGATCAGGACGATGAGCATACGCCTCGAGCCCCTTATGAGTTCGATCTAGCTAGGGCCGTTAAGATTGACCCACCATCATACGATGGTATGGGTGAACCCCAAATTTTTTTAGACTGGATCATGGAAATAGAGTGCTATTTTGAATGGCGCAACCCGACGGACGGTGAGAAGGTGCGAGTTGCACTGATGAAGCTTATGGGTAGGGCCAAAACGCTCTGGTTGAATGAAGAGAGACGATTAGGTACCGTGAACGGATTACCCCCAATTGGGTGGAATGCCATGAAAACACTTTTGACTGACCAATATGTCCCCGCGTATCACCGAACTCAAATGTTCGACGAGTTAGCCACCCTTCACCAGGGGAGCAGCTCGGTAGTGGATTACATGGTATCCTTAAGGACATGATGGTACGTTGTGACATTAGAGAAATGCCCGAAGTTACACTCTCCCGTTTTCGTAAGGGACTCAATCCAGACATCCAATGCAAGCTTTTGCGTTATGGTCACACAGACCTTAACACGACCTTTAATGCAGCTTTGGATATTGAAAAGTATAATGCCTACAAGTCCAAGGGACGAGCTTTTCAGAAAGGAAAATCTATTTTAGGACCCCCACCCTCGTCCTCCATGCGGGACAAAGGAAAGTTTCGATCGACTAACTCAAGCTCCATAGTAATTACCACTAGGAACAACAAAAATCCCAATGGCGAGAGAGTTCCAGTAGGAAGAATTAATAAGACTAATGCCACATGTTATTTGTGCGGAATCCAAGGGCACTACTCTAGTGAGTGCCCCACTAGGAGTAAACCACTGGCACTCTTAGATTCCACGTCTGAGCCTGCCGAGCTCGTCTATGAAGCTGGCGGTGAATCAGATGCCGAGCCGAGTGATATCGAAGATGATTCTTTTATGATGGTTATGAGGTGTATTCTGGCCACACCGCGTGCGTTGGATGAATATAATAGGACGAACATCTACTCATTAAATTTTAAAAGCGGTGAAAAGTGGTGCAAATTAATAATAGACAGCGAAAGTTGCATGAATACCATTTCGAAAAATGTCGTCACTCGTATGCACTTAGTCCCCGAACCGCACCCCCATCCATATAAAATAGCATGGGTAAATAAAACGCCAATCGCGGTATCTAAGCGGTGTTTAGTTCCACTTACTGTGAAGAGCTATATCGATAAGGTGTGGTGCGACGTCATCCCCATGGATGTTTGTCATGTACTACTAGGGCGCCTGTGGCTTTATGATTACGACGTGACCCATTTTGGACGAGCCAACACATACGAGTTCAAGTTCAACGGTAAGACCATTATTCTTAAACCCACACCGCCTAAGGATCCGTCGAGTGCCTCCAAAGACACAATTGTGCCCGCGGAACAGAAAACTATAAGCCTAATAAGCAAGAAAGAGTTAGAGCGCGAGACCTTCTTGGATGTCATCATCTACGTGCTAGTATGCCTCCAAGCTAAGGAAGATTCACCCTCTTTAGAGAATTTGCCGTTTTCCCTGCGAACATTATTGGAAGAATATAAGGACGTCTATCCGGTGGACTTACCATCTGAGTTGCCACCCATAAGGGATATACAACACGAAATTGATTTCATCCCAGGCTCCTCTTTGCCTAACCTTCCCCATTACCGGCTCAATCCCTCCGCGCATGACGAGCTACAAATCTTGATTTCAGACTTACTAGCAAAGAGATTTATCCGCCAAAGTAAGAGCCCGTGTGCCGTCCCTGCCCTTTTGGTCCCGAAGAAAGATAAATCTTGGAGATTATGTGTATACTATCGGGCCATAAATAAAATAACTGTCAAATATAGATTTCCCATTCCCCGTTTGGACGATTTATTAGATATGCTATCAGGAGCCGCCATATTTTCAAAATTGGATCTTAAAAGCGGTTATCATCAAATAAGGATACAGGAAGGGGACGAATGGAAAACGACATTTAAGTCTAAGGATGGACTCTATGAGTGGTTAGTGCTTGGAGAGGGGCTTACCAACGCACCAAGTACATTCTCACGATTGATGACCCAAGTATTTAAACCATACATGGGTAAATTTTTAGTGGTCTATTTCGATGATATATTAGTATTTAGCCTCTCGTAGATGGATCATGAAACTCACCTAAGGACCATCCTTACAACACTGCGCCAAGAAAATTTATTTATTAATCTTAAAAAGTGCGCGTTTGGTGTGACTTCTGTGGAATTCCTAGGATACATAGTGAGTTCCGAAGGTATTCATGTTGACCCAAAAAAGGTCCAAGTTATTAGAGAATGGCCGGAACCTAAAAATATTCGGGAAGTTAGAAGTTTCCATGGATTGGCCACATTTTATCGCAGGTTCATTCGAAATTTTAGCAGTATCATGGTGCCAATCACTGAATGCATGAAAAGGGTGATTTCAGTTGGACAAAAGCGACCACTAGTGCCTTTCAAACGATTAAGGAACGGATGTCCGAAGCCCCGCTACTCCGGTTGCCGGATTTTAATAAGGTGTTCGAATTATCCTGTGACGCATCAGGGATAGGAATCAAAGGAGTTTTAAGCCAGGAGGGACATCCGCTAGGGTATTTTAGCGAAAAATTACCCGGTCCAAAGTTAAATTATTCCAATTATGATCGCGAGTTCTATGCCGTAATACGTTGTCTCCAACATTGGTGACACTATCTAATTTCGAAAGAATTCGTGATATTATCTGACCAGGAGGCGCTAAAATTCGTAAATTCCCAAAGTAAAATCATTCCTCGGCATGCCAAATGGGTCTCCTACCTGCATGAGTACACATTCATTATCAAGCACCTTAAGGGTACGTTAAATCGTGTGGCGGACGCTCTTAGTCGGGTCACCTTGTTACTATCTACCATGGAGGTAACGGTCATAAGATTTGAAAGAATTAAAGATGAATATGCTCAATGCCTGGACTTTAAGGATATATACTTCGCCGCTCAGGACAATTCCCCGTCCACTATCTCGACATTCTACCTCCTGACGGGTATTTATTTAAACATATGCAGTTATGTATTCCCCGCTCATCTTTACATCATTTTATTATTTGGGAGTTACATAGTGGAGGGCTAGACGGACATTTCAGTCAAGACAAAACAATAGCACTTGTAGAGGACAAATTCTTTTGGCCGGGCCTCAAACCAATGGTCAATAAAATCGTAGGGAGTTGCCGCGTCTGTCAATTGGCAAAGGGTAACAAGACCAACACGGGTCTTTACACACCCCTTCCGATCCCGTCTGTACCATGGATGGACGTTAGCATGGACTTTATATTGGGCCTACCTCTGACTTTTAGGCGACATGATTCCATTCTGGTCGTCGTGGACCGTTTCTCCAAATTGTCCTATTTTATCGCGTGTCATAACACTAATGATGCTTCGCATATCGCAAAATTGTATTTCAAAGAAGTCGTGGCACATCGGGGCGTCCCCAAAACAATAGTGCGTGATAGGGACGTTAAATTTACTAGTTATTTCTGGAAAACACTTTGGAAGCTCTTGGGTACTAAACTTATGTTCTCGTCGGCCTATCATCCCCAAACGGATGGGCAAACGGAAGTAGTTAACCGTAGCTTGGGAGGTTTGCTTCGTTGTTTAGTGGGTGATCATAAGGGTACGTGGGACTTTATTATTCCGCATGCTCAATTAGCGTACAATAATTCTAAGAATAGGTCCACCGGTTTATCTCCGAATGAGATAGTGTATGGATATAAGGCGCCCGTGCCTCTTGACTTGGTTCCGTTACCTCCATCTTTTAAATCCAGTCAATTTGAACAGGACTTCGCCTCGCACGTTCACGCTCTCCATGAGCACATTGGCAAGACGTTAGCTCAATAATATGATATTTATCAATCAAATGCTAACCTACATAGGCGAGCAGTCTCCTTGAATATTGATGATTTGGTAATAGTTCGACTTATCCCTGAACGGCTGCCTTCGGGCACCATAAAGAAATTAGCGAATAAGAGAGCCGGTCCTTTTCGGGTTTTGAAGAAGCTAGGCGAAAATGCATATTTATTAAAGTTACCCGCTGATTGTGGAATCTCTACTGTTTTTAACATTTCGGATTTAACGCTTTATGTCGCTCCACCACCTGAACTTTCTGTCTCTCCGTTTAATATTTCCACTATATCGTCTAATGGGGTGGGGGGTGAGATTGTTTCTGGATCGCTCTCTCCTTCGGATTCTCCGGGAGGTATGTTGCCTACTGATGATGCAACTTGTTTTTCTTCTTCGCCTAACGCATTTCCAAGGTTCCCCCAGACTGATTTATTGCATGACAGGATTTTACAGGACGTGGAGTTTCCCACTCCCGACGGTGACATTCGCAGGTTTTTGATCCGAAGGCATGGTCGTCCTGATTCGGACGAGTCTTGATTCTCTACTGCACAGGTGGATCTTATAGATGCAGATCTCTTGTGCCGTTACTTTCCCGCCCACTCCTCGGTGATGAGTCCTTTTGAGCGGGGGAGGATTGATGGCGACAGCCATCATGACAGCCTAATTGGTGGTAAAGATGATGATGTTGGCGCACTTAGTGTTCATGGTGATCGCGGGATATTAGCGGAAGATGAAGATGTTGATCCACCGGCCAAGGATTTGCGCCGCCGCAGCGGCCATGGCTACAATCTTCGCCAACGCAAAAAGACTTATTAATAATATTAATTTTAGTTTGCTAGTTTATGAGCTAATGTTTAATTTTTGACATTTTTCATGTTGGTGTGAGTTTAGCCACTGTTATTGGGCTGCTCATAGCTTTTTTGATGTAAGCCTTATAAAAGGCCATGACTATTGTATTTTTCATTTAGTTTTATGAATGAATTGAGAACCCAAAAATCCCTAAACCTATTTCTCTCCTCTCCTCTCTCTTGGCCGCCGCCCCCCCCCCCTTAGGGGTCTCCCTCCTTCATCCAGTCGGCCGCCCCCCTTCACCCTAGCTCTCGGCCGCCCACCTCCTCCCTCTCCTCCTCTCTTTCCCTCCTTCAAGTCCTCCACCAACGTGCCTTTCTCCACGGCTCCTTCTTCACCTATTATTTTCGGTCTCCTTTGATTTGAGGAGTCAAGTGAAAGGAAGAACGAGTCCAACGACGAACTTCTACGGCGAGAAGCGGGAAATACGAACGAGTTCTTCATCCTTGGCGCATCTCCCGCCGCGTCCAAGGAAAGCGACTGTCTCTTGTGGATCCAAACATCTCAGATCTTCTTTTCCGAGCAGGGTAACGAAACTATCTACTCAAGAGATTTCTTTTCTTAGTTAGTTCTTGTGGTGGACGATTTTTAAGTGGAATTTGAATTGTTAATTTTCGCGGTATTACTTTTAATAGTTTGTCATTTTCGTTTGGTTTTTCCGAAGACCTTTTGAGAGGAGTGACGATCCTCGCTTATTTGTTTTAGTTGGGATAGATCCTACCATTTTCCGAATTCGTGAATTTTTCTTGGTGGATCTATTTTGGTACAACTTCAAGCTCGTCGGAATCAATATTATTCCCTTTAGCTGGAAAAGGATTTTGGCCTATAGCCATTCACCGTTCCTTTTGTGGATCAGCTATCCGTATGTTAGCGCGAGAAAATAAATAAAATCATTGTGTCGGCTGCGTTTTTATAGTGTGCGGGTTAGAGAGCGTTGAAAGTTACGAGAGTCGTCGTCACGTCGTCCGTGTAGGATCTTTTAGGACGGGGCCTACATCATTCATGCTCTTGTGGTCAGTATAGATATCGACCTTCACCCCGTACAAGTAATGCCTCCACAGCTTCAGGGCAAATATCACGACCGCTAACTCCAAGTCATGGACCGAATAGTTCCTCTCATGCACCTTCAGCTGATGCGAGCCATTGACTATCACACTTCCATGCTGTAGTAGAACACAACCCAATCCACTGCCTGAAGTATCGCTGTAGATCTCAAAGCCTTCGATCCCACTCGGCAAAATTAGCACAGGCGCCATGGTCAACCGACTCTTCAACTCCTCAAAAGCTCAAGCGCACTCCAACGTCCAAACAAACTTCTGCTCTTTCCTCATCATAGTCATGAGGGGTAACACTATCCGCGAGTAGTTCTCCACGAAATGCTTGTAATAGCCGGCAAGCCCTAGAAAACTCCGGACTTCCGCTACCGTAAACAGCACAGGCCACTCTCGTATAACAACAATCTTTGCCGAATCCACCGCAATGCCCTCTCCACTGACTATGCGACCAAGGAACGCTACTGAGGACAACCAAAACTCGCATTTGGAGAACTTGGAGTACAGTTGATTCCTCCTCAGCGTCTCCAACAACAAATGCAGATGCTTAAAGTAATCCTCCTCACTCTGCAAGTACATCAATATATCATCGATGAAGACGATCATAAAGTGGTCTAGGTACTCCCTGAAAGTCCTGTTCATCAGATCCATGAACACTGACGGCGCATTAGTCAGCCCAAACGACATGACCGTAAACTCATAATGCCCATATCTCGTACAAAAAGCTATCTTGGGGATGTCACTCTACCTTATCCTTAGCTGATAATACCCAGACTTAAGATCCAATTTCGAGTACACCGATGAACCGACTAACTGATCGAAAAGATCATCAATCCTTGGGATCGGGTACTTGTTCTTTTCCGTTAACTTGTTCAGTTCTCGGTAATCAATACAGAGCCACAAACTTCAGTCTTTCTTCTTCACAAAAAGGACGGGTGTGCTCCAAGGATACGAACTTGGAAGCACATAACCTTATTCCAAAAGCTCTTGAAGTTGTACCTTCAGCTCCGCCATCTCCTTAGGCGCTAGCCGATACGGAGAGCGTGACACATATTTCACACCTGACACTAGTTCGATGGTGAAATCTATCTCCTGTTGAGGTGGGGCTCCAGGAAGATCGCCAGGGAACACATCAGGGTATTCAGATACCACTAGGATGCTGTCCAAAGTAGGCTTAGGCTTCGAAGCCTCCACTAGTGTGAAGAACAGCTCTGTACCAGCACGAACCGCCTTAACCACTTGAATAGCAGACATGAAAGTCTTGCTTGACCCTTTTAAGCCCGCAAACATCGTCTCACGACCTGTTCCAAACCTGACCTCCTTGCGATTGCAATCAATGTATGCTTGCTGATCCGAGAGCCAGTCCATACTAAATGCCACAGACTCTATCCGCACGCATCGAACACACATTCGGCAACAACACATCCAGTTTGTCCTTTGCCATCGAAGAAGGTACTCCGATGCGCGATATGAATCCTTCGGACGAAAAAGAGTGCGAAGCTCCCGTATCAAAGAGTGCTCTCACCGGATTATCACAAACCAAAACAAAGCCTATACAAGCAGTGGTAAGGTAACACGCGCAAGGTAACAAGTATTTAAAAACTAACTTACCATAAATTTAAACCATACCTGTCACCACATTCGCTTGCTTGATGGCCTCCTGCTGGCCAAGATTATAAACTCTAGATTGAGCCGGAGCATAATGGGATGCAGTTGATTCCACCGCCTTGCCATTCTCCTCATAGGTTGCTCCCGGCTTCCTCTCGGACTTGGGACGTCTGCTTCGACAATCTCATGCATAGTGTCCAGGCTTTCCGCAATTATAGCATGCACCCGGGGTTCGGACTGTAGTCGCCCCAGATGCACCAGAAGAAGGGGTTGGACCCGAAGTCCTAGCCTTTTTATTCCACTTACGGAACACAAATTTTGAGGAGTTCGGCACTTTGAACTCCGACCCCTTTGCAGTAGAGTCTTTCTTCGCTTGCACATTCCTCAGATCCTTTTCCAAAGACCGGGCCGTATTGACCAGGGTCAAGAAGCTCTATGTCATAGGCCCTGAGAGCAGTAGCCTTAGGTCATCCCTAAAACCTTCGTAGAATCAGTTTGTCTTACGCTCCTCATCAACGAAAGTAGAGCTAGCGTACCGACCCAACCGTGTAAATTCATGGAGATACTCGTCCACGCTACTCTCTCCTTCCGTCAACCTCTGGAATTCATTCTCTAATGTAATCCTCTGAGCCGAGGGAAGGTACCTTGCCAGGAACAGGCTCGAAAAATCTTCCATCAAGACGTCCGTAAGTTGCCTTCCCCTCAAGTGATGTAACTCAAAACCTTCCCACCACAGCCTTGCATCTCGGTCCAACAAGAACGTAGCTATGGTGGTCATCTGCCACTCTTCCGTTTCAGTAGCTGTCAATACTCTCTTTACTCGGGAGAGCCAATCCTCAGCTTGCGATGGGGTTCCCGTCCCCAAGAACACCGGAGGATTGAAGCACATAACATGTTTGAGCTGCCTTTCAGTTGCTCTCCTAGGCACCAAAGGCTCCAACACTACTTGCTCCACCCTTCTCGGTTCCACTGCTTGAAGCGGTACCTGCTCCACCGCAGGAGCAGGCTGCTGCATTTGCCTTGCAGGCTGCGCATTGATCATAACAAACATCAGTTCATCCACCAATCAAATGGTTTCTGCTGAGGGAGGTGTTGCAGGCACATCATTCAGTGCGCTACTAGCCTCAGAAACCGGGCATTCTGACGGCCCTACACCACTCCTGGTCACCTATAGTTGTATAAAGCACCGTTAAGCGACCAAACAAAATTGCAAAAAGCAATTATAGGAACACACAGGTTCCTCAAACATGTGTATTTTTATTCCTAAGTGGACATTCATGAGTTCTTTTATGTTATAACGATGACGCACACATATGTGTTCACCATCTCTTAAAAGAATTCGTCCACGAATTCATTTAAGCTGACCGAAACCAGTAGTCTGATACCAAATTGTAACACCCCCTATCCATCACATAGCATATAGCAGTAGGTCCGGCCGGGGCCCGACCCCATATACCACAGACAGACCGAAAGGTTACGCAATGGAAACCATCCTGCCAATAAGCAACGTCCTACACAGAGTACATTCTAGCGGAAGCAATTTAAAAGTTGCAAATAAAGAACCCAGCCAATAACATGAATGTCCACTACAAAAACCCAACAGGAATGAACGTACAAATACACAAGTATTTGGACCTTATGGCCTTACAAGAGTTTACTCAAATAAAAGTGTCTTCCAAACCTCGGCACGCAGGCCGGTCATACATGAGAAACAAAGTAAACTTTCAAATATTAGGCCTTCGAGGGCCGGCTCAGCAACATGGGATTTTGCTCGATATTTGCCACTAGGCTACGCAGCACCTACAAGCAACAATCCACCGAAGCGGTGACAAACAAAAGCAACGGTCAGCCAAAGCTGACAAAATTATAATGAACCCGCCCCTAAACTCGGGGCGGCGATGCTCCTTCCCTGCAGTGCATTAGTAAAACCAAGCACGATAGTGAAAGTACAATTTAAGCACACTTCACCACAGGCGTAGACACACACATCCACACACCCCGTGCTCTCCGGGCACTTATACAGTGAACTCGGTCCACCACCGCCCCTAGGACGGCAAAATCGTGAGCATTTGAGTATTTCCGGCAAAAGTCACGTCAATTGAAGACATCGATAGCCTCAGACCTGCCCTCTATACCATCGGTAGGCCCCTAAAATCGAACCGCATAGAGCGGGAACGGTTCCACTCAACCCGTTGCTCACCTCACCACGACAATTTAAATCATCAGCGCGGGTCAAGCTTCCCCGAAGCCCAAGTATCTAACACACAATATTACATATCTCAATTATGTACAAGTTGTCTCCCCGGCCACCAAGATGGCAGAACCACGCTTCTGCCCAGTTTTTCGGGTGCACCTTGAGATTAGTCTCCAAGGCTCCCTATTGCAATCTACCACGTATAAAACCCGAAAAACAACCATCGGCGCGGAGTCTTCTCCGGCCATTCATGTAATGCAACATCACCGATCCAAACCAACTTGTCCGGGTAGGCTTCACACATCATGCCTATGTACGTTTCTCGATTACGGACTCTACATGCAAAACAACGGGGACTATTCATTTCTACCCAAAGGAACACCTCACACTCACTGCATACTCATGAGAGCGGGCTTCCTATCCAAGGGAAAAGAGGACTTCACATGTCCATGATGAGAATCGTTACCCTAGCATTCCTCTTTGGCTCCATGAAGATCTATGCGGATGAAAAGCACTGCAACGTCCTCTACTCTGTAGATCCGAACTCGGCTTGCGATTTGGGGCTCTGAAGCTCCACCGGCAGCTGGATCTCTCCTCCTTCTTATTCCTTGCTCTCCCCTCTCTCTAGAACTTTAGAAATAGAAAGATCAAATAGAATGAGGGTTTCTAAACCCTATTCCCTGGTATATCCTAGCAAGGACATCCCTGAGCCATTAGATCCCAAAATAAGGAAATGGACGGTCACGATTCGCGCTTAAAATCCAAAACCTAGGCCGAACACAGCTTGTGACACACCCGTATCCAAGGCCGTGTGCCCCATTCGATGCCGAAACCGTCGCATCCCGAAAAGTACACGTGATATCGACTCACCTGTGTCAGGATTGACACGCCCGTATCATCCAGTACATGCCCGTGTAGCTGGGCGTGTTCCTCCATCGACAAATGACCAACACCAACCCAAGGAGAACACGGGTATTCGACATACCCGTGTCCCATTTGACACGCCTATGTCAAACCCGAACACGCCTGGGCTCCATGCCGTGTTTATCCCCCGACACAATTCGGCCAACTACCTGAGTAGGACACGGCCTGGGACACGTCCGTGTCTCAGGCTGTGTTCGCTGTTCGACGATCGTCGATTGCAATTTCGTCGACCATACGGCCACCGTCGAACCTGAGCACGACACGGCCCTGGGACATGCCCGTGTCCCAGGACGTGTGACTCCTACCAAGTTCCAAACTTGGCCCAAAACATCACCCGTCCCTCTTTTGAGTTTCGGGGCGTTACAAGTTAGCCTATTCGTCTAACCGCGCGGCCTGTTCGACTTGTTTTTATATTAAACCGCTTACACCTGTAATTATTTAGTCCCACATTGCTTAATTGGAATCTCTCTCATCTCCTTCATTCTATAAAAGGGAGGCTATACCTTTGTAATAGACACCTTTTTGGATAATAAAAATTTTGTTACACCAATTTTTCAGTTCTCTTGTTTTCTGTTCGAACATGGTATCAGAGCACTCGATTCTTTCCTCTTGATTCTGAGAACTTCCTCTGTCCGCGCAACCTGTCCGTGCGGCTTGCTCCTTCTTCTCGCGACCTGTTTGCGACTTGTTTCTTCTGCCTGTTTGATCCCTGTTCGCGCGGTTTCTGTCTCCTCTTTGTTGCTGCCCTTTGTGTGCGCGACCTATCTCTTTTTTTCTCTGCGACCTATTTTTGCGGTTGCTCTGCCTCTTCTCTCCCCGCGATCTCCCTTTATTCGCACGACCAGTTTCTGCTCGTGTGGTCTCTGCTCTGTTCGCACGACCTGTTTGCCTTTCTCGCGAACTCCTCCCAGTTCACGTGGTCTTCTCTCTCCTATTTGCGCGACCTTCTCTCTAGCCGTGCGACTTCTTTCCCTCTGCTTTGCTCTACTTCTTCGCTGCGGCCTTCCTAGCCGCTCGTCCTACTTGCTGGTCGCCCGACTTGGTGTTTCTTCCCTTGTCGCCGTGACCTTATTTATCTCCGCTTCTTGCTATTCTCGCGCGGTCTCCTGTTTGATTGCGCGGTCTCTCTTCTATTGCCTCCACCTCCTCCACGCAGTCCGCCTCGGTGGTCACTTCTTCCAGTAGTGCCCATGTATTTACTCACGGTAGATGGTTGATTGACTCTGGTTCTACCAATCAAATGACAGGCAATCCTCTGTGTTTTTCTCTTCTAGAAACACATGATCAGTTTCCCCCTGTATTTGTTGCGGGTGGCTCTTCCTCACCGGTCAATAGGATGGGAGAGGTTCAAGTCACTCCGTCTCTTCGCCTAATAGATACCCTCTATATGCCTAAGTTTTCTTACAATTTATTATAGGTTACTTCTCTATACAAGCAACTACGGTGTTCCATCACATTCACTCTTACTTCTTGTTCTTTTCAGAAACCGGACTCCCAACAAACGATTGCTACTGGGACTGAGAGCGGCGACCTCTACTTCCTCGACAACGTTTCTGCTCTATCCGCCTTCTCCTCCTCCTATATAGATCTTGTCCAATGACATCTTCGTCTTGGTCATGCTCCTCCACTGCTTCTTCTTCAACCCTGATCCACCTCCCTCCACATAATCCACCTCTCAACTATAATGCATGTCAGCTTGACAAGCATCACCGCTCCTCCTTCCCACCAATGCAAAGCTGTGGCTCTTCCCGTCCGTTCGACCTCGTTCACTCTGACGTATGGGGCCTGCTCGTACCCTCACCATCGGTCGTGGTAGTTCATATTTTATCACATTTATTGATGATTTCTCTAGGTGTACGTGGGTGTATCTTCTAAAGGATCGCTCCGAACTGTTCTTTGTTTAGACATCATTTTATTATATGATTAAAACTCAGTTTGATACATCTATTGAACTCCTTCGTTCTGACAATGCTAAGGAATATCTTAGCCATGATTTCTCTTCTTTCTGTATGCAACATGGTGTTATTCATCAAACTAGCTATGTTTACACCTTACAACAAAATGGGGTGGCGGAATGCAAAAACCATCACCTCCTCGATGTCGCTCGTACTCTGATGACACAGATGCACGTTCCTCGCTCCTATTGAGGCTATGTTCTCCTTCTCTCCTACAATCTCATCAATCGCAGTCCCTCCACAGTTCTCCACGGTGCTACCCAATTCTCCATTCTTTATCTGAACAAGAATCCGTTTCCTCTTACTCTGCGCATCTTTGGGTGCACAACCTTTGTGCACTCTCCCGCTGCCACCTGTGACAAACTCTCCCCACGGGCTACTAAATATGTCTTTCTGGGGTACTCTACCACTCAGAAAGGTTATTGTTGTTGTTGGATCCCTAGTTGGATTTTGTCTAGTTTCACTAATTAGGATGTCTGACCCATAATATATAGCCAGGGTCATGTATTTTGAGTCATAGAGTGTAGGCTAAGTCTTTAGGTTCAACCATACATGGACCAACTAGCAGAAGACTTAAGACTTAGAAGAAAATCAAGTTCAAAAAATGAGTTCGATGTTCGTCAAACTCAGCTCGACGATAGTCGTGCTCCGCTCGACGAACTCAGAGTTAATTCTTTGAGTTGAGCTCGACGATATTCGAGCTCAGGTCGACGAAGTCTGGATTTCAACTTCATTACAAAATATTTTCTCTGAACTCAGCTTGACGAAGACAGAATCTGTGCTCGACAAACTTGGACCACAGAATTGGCAAGTTATTCACATAATGTAGTTAGCTGAGCTCAGGTCGACGAACTTGGATCTCAGGTCAACGAACAAGTTTTCTCAGGTCGACGAACAGGATTTCTCAGCTCGACGAACTTGGATCTCAGGTCAACGAAATCTGTTCTATGGTCGACGATTTCTGTACAGATCCTGACTTAGAGTTTTCCTTATTCTCTGTCCATATTCCTTATATTATTTAGCAATAATTTCATGAGTAATTAATGCTTATATTCTCTTAATATAGCCGTTACTGGCGGCATTGAATATGTTCTTCATCAGGATAATTACCTGCTCAATTAATTGGGAAAGTTGGGGAACTCATCAACGTAAATAATCTCCAGCTGAATTTCATTCTCCAGGCAATCAGCATTCAATGCAATGGAATTCAAAATTCAAAGGAGAATTTGGCAGAGACATAAAAGAGATTTTCTTTTCAGAACGACAGACAACAGGACATAGAACAGTACACAGAGAATAATTACACAACATCATCTGCTTTCTTCCCTGTGCAGAAAACACTTTGTTTTCCCCTTGATCTTACAGAAGAAGAAGAACAATCACCACAATCAAGAGTCTTCTTCAACTTCCATTCTAGGAGCTTTCAAGGACAACATATTCAAATCAGTCAGAAGTTCCTGGATCACTTCAAATCAAGGCTGAAGACCTACACCCTGTGCAAGGCTCCAAGTGATATTGAGAGGAGCTCTTAACAACAACAATCCACTTGTCTTCTCAGTTGTTTGAGAAAGAGAAGACACCATCAATCTCTCTCCACCTCCTGTATAAAGGGTTCATTAACTCTCTTCAAAAGTTTATTTGGTTTTTGGGAACCTGATCAAAAGCTCAAAGGTGGCAGTCACCTGATCAAAACCTGCTAGTGGATTCCTACCAGGGTGGTAGAAGAGTGGATGTACCCAGGTTGGGGAACCCCTATAAAATTTCTTGTATTGTCTGGTTGCCCCTTTTCTCATTGTTCTTGCTGTGGCTGCGATAGGCTAGTTGTGCTGTGATAGTTTAGATTGCTGTGCTGTGGTAGTTTAGTTTAGATCATTTTCTTTTTATCTATTACTACTACTGGTATCATTTTTTACTCTATAGTTTCAAAAACAGCCAAATAGTTTTAATATACTTTATTCACCCCCCTCCAGAGTAATCAGATCTAACCCCCATCTTTCAATTGGTACCAGAGCAGGTTCCTTTGGTTGTACAAGCTAACACTTGAACCAAAAGATCCTTTATTAGATCTGATATTAGTTTGGTTATTACACATCATGACACAAAACAATGATTATGCAAGCACTAGACATTCAATCTGCAATTTGAATAAATTTGCAATCTGGAAGGCAAGAATCAGGCTGTATATGAATTCCATTGATGAAGACATCTATAATTCTATTTTTACAGGTCCTCCTCAACCAATAGCTGCTACATCAACATCAACATCAACATCAACATCAACATCAACATCAAGCACTCATGCTGTTCCACTACTTGAGTGGACAGATGCACAGAAAAAGGCAAAGATTGTAGATGCTAAAGCCATGAACATATTGACACAAACTATGTCAGATGACATATTCCAAAAAGTGGCTGAATGCACTTCTGCAAAAGCAATCTGGGACTCTCTAAACCAGATGGTTGCTGGCTCAGCTGTTGAAAGAAAGGATAGATGATCAACTCTCATCTCCTAGTATGAGAACTTCAAGAAGGAAGAGACAGAATCTGTTGGTGACATGTACAACAGATTAAGTACAATCATCAGTGAGTTGAAGACCTTGGACAAAGACATCTCTCTCACTGAGATCAATGACAAGATCCTCATGTGCTTCCCAAGCTCATGGGATTCCAGGATATGACCAATTAAGGAGGCCAGAAGTTTGAATGAGATTTCCACAGAATCTCTCCCGAGAAAGCTCAAATCCTATGAGCAGTTGATCAAGACCAAAGAAGCTGTAGAACAAAGAACTCCACCAGCAAGAAAGGAGCAGAATATAGCTTTTAAAGCTGCTAAAGAAACTGAAGCTCCAACATCAAATGAAGAACTCCTGAGTCTCTTAGCAAAGAGAATTTACAAAATGGCAATGAAGGACTTCAGGAGAAAGTCATCCAGGCATGATGACAAACCCAGGTATGATAAAACACCAACTAAGGAAATTGTATGCTTTGGGTGCAGGAAACCAGGGCACTTCATTTCTGAATGTCCTGAAAATCAAAAGAAGGAGAAAAGGAGAGAAAAAGACTCCAGGAAGCACCACCACAGCAAGCCTTCTTCCAGCAAGCACAAAAGAAAAGAGAAGGGCTTTGTTGCTGAAAACTGGAGTGATACTGAAGAGGAATCTTCATCTTCCAGCTCTAGTGAAGAAGAAGAAGAAGAAGAAGCAAAGGCAAGGGAAGTGTGCCTTATGGCAATCAATACCTCTTGCAGTCCTTCAGATGTTGAGGAACAATCAGAACAAACAGATAATGAAGAATCTGAATCAGAGGCTGATCAGGTATTATCATCATTTGATTATAATTCTGATAATTTTAAAACTGAATTTAAATCTCTTTGTATAGATTTAATGAATTCTAAAAAAGAAATTAAGATACTTAGGGAAAAATTATCTGAAAATGAAAACTATATTTCTGAAAATGTTAAGTTAAAAGATGAATTAACATTAGCTCAAGAACAAATAATATCATTAAAATCTGAATTAGCTGAGGCTAGGAAACTTGAAGAGTCCCTAAATGGGAAAAACATCAAGTTGATTGACATCACAAGCACAGTTAATACCAGCCTCAATGACAAGCTGGGCTTAGGTGCTTCATCAAGACAATCCCCACTAATTCAGAAAAATATATTGACAACACCTATTAAATTTGTTTTTGAAAAAGGAAAAGAAAAGATAGAAAGTAATGTTAAACAGACTGAATTTAAACCAAAGAATAAGAAAAGGAAACAAAATAAGAAAAATCCTAACTACAACAATGTTCAACAGATTTCATCGAACTCCGATCAACGAAATGTGTACAGTTTTCCGAACTCCAGTCGACGAACTCTGAACGCAGATTTCTATTAAAATAATTCGTTGAACTATGATCGATGAAACCAGTATGGTTTGTCGACTAGAGATCGAGGATTTTGGGGCCTAGAGAATGGATATTCTCATTCTTTGAGTGGAGTTCGATGAACTCACCCCCATTCATCGAACTCAGGTCGACAAACTCACTTGAATTCGTCGAACGCAGTTAAGTATAACAGAAACTTTAGTTCTTCTAAAAACTATAATAACCAAGATCTTCTAATAATCAATTTAACCAATGGATTATACCACCTAGAAGATATCACCCTTTAGGTTATAAATGCCAGTCTGAATATTCTTATATATTTAGTTTTAGTTATGTGAAGAAAGAAGGACTCAAGGTAACCTGGGTCAAGAATAACTAATCTATTTATTTGCAGGTGAAAGACTATCCTACCACAAAGCAACAATGGTACCTGGATAGTGGCTGCTCTACACACATGACTGGAAACAAGGACAACTTAACTCACTACAAGTCAAAGTTAGGGCCAAAAGTAATATTTGGTGACTCCAATTGTGGCCAGACTAAAGGCTATGGACAAGTCAAGATTGGAGCTGTCACCTTCATGAATGTTGTATATGTAAGTGGACTGAAGCATAACCTTATCTCCATAAGTCAGTTAATAAGTCAGTTATGTGATGAAAGGTTTTAGGTATCATTCACTAAAACTTCCTGTATTATTACTTCTCTAGATAACCATGTAGTTTTGACTGACACTAGAGTAGGAAATATTTATATAGTCAATTTTAAATCTGCCAAAACTAAAATCTGCCTGTTTAATTCAACTAGCAATAACAATGACCTTTGGCATATGAGATTAGGTCATGTAAACTTGAAAAACATTGCCAAATTATCGAGGGACAACTTGTTAGAGGATTGCCCTCTTGCCCCTACAAGAAGAAAAGCCTCTGCATGGCTTGTCAATTAGGCAAGCAAACTAAAAATAGTTTTAAATCAGTAAATAAAAGTGACTCACCTAGATCATTGTACTTACTACATATGAACCTTTTTGGCCCTATTGCAGTACAAAGTCTAGGGGAAAAATCTTATACTTTAGTAATTGTAGATGACTTCTCTAGATTCACTTGGGTATTCTTTCTGAGATCTAAGTCTGATAACTTCAAGATTCTTACAGATTTTCTCAAGAACATACAGATTGAGTACTCTACTCTAGTTGCATTGATCAAAAGTGATCATGGTACTGAGTTTGGGTCTCTTCTTATGCAAGATTTCTGTGAGAAGGAAGGTGTAACATCTCTAAAACAACTAGACCCATAGGAGTGATTTTGTCATGACTAGGTTATGATAAAACCCTAGGAAGCCCAAGAAGGCCAAGTTGACCTAGGACAACTCTAGGACTAAATTGGGCAAGGTGCCCTAACTAAGGGCAGTGTGCCCTAGTAAAGCCCAACCAACACTACCAGGGTCTTCCTAGACCTAAAGTGGGGTCAATGGGTCACTAAGGACCCATGGAGGGCAGTCAATGTGGTTTAGTTGACCAAAGTCAACTCTAACCCTAAATGGGTCAAACTGACCAACATAGGGTCAACTGACCTTCCCTTATCCAAGTGGATCCCACTCATGTCCTCCTAACCCTAGGGTGAGGTCAATGGGTCACATAGGACCCATTGGGGTCAATTCTAGAGCCTAAGTCGACCCAAGTCAACCTTAGCCCTAAAAAGGTCAAAGTGCCCTAACTAAGGGGCAAGTGACCTTCAGAGTGCAAGTTAACCCTACCCAAGTACTTCTAGAATTTAGGGGAGGCCCATGGGTCACCAAGGACCCATTGGGGTCAGCCCTAGTGGCTAATTTGACCAAAGTCAACTCTTGGGTCAAAGTGGTCAAACTAGCCTAAATGGCTAACTCAAGCCCAATCCAAGTGGGCTAGGCCTAGGCAAGTGTGGCCCATTGGTCTAGGAGGTGGTGAGACACATTTGGGCCCAGCAAACTCAGAATTTGGTGACTAGGAGAGAGAAAGAGGGAGTTACCCAAATTTGGAGGAGAGAGAAAGAGGAGCTTAATGGCCATCATGGCCATGGAGGCTCCATAACCCCTCCTTTTGATGGGGCTTTAACTCCTTGGAGGCAGGGGAGGAGTTTTCAGGAGGTTGCCGGCCCGTGGGGAGGCTCAGCCCCTCAAATTTGGTGAAACCGAAAACTCCCAATTAATGGCTTTAATGGTGTCTTGAAGAATTGGGGAGTTACAAACCTCCTCTCCCCAATTCTTCATTAGAGACCTTCACCAGGGCAAGGGGAAGAGTTTCCCCCGATCACATTCCAGTTACAGAGGAGTTGGTATGGAGGTTGCAGATGAGCCGAAGCTTGGTGGTCGGAAATGGCGAGGAGGCACAACACCCGCTCTCAGGCCGCGATTCAGGTCCTCCTCCTCTCCTTCCATGGGTAGATCATAGAAACACTTAGGGCGAAGTTTTGGGCTCAATTGAGCCCGATCGGGAGAGATTTTCTCCAAATTTTTCTGCAAAAAACAACCCGTCGGGTACGCCGGAATAGGCACCTCCGGCGGCTATGCCGCCGCCTGGCGATAGCCACCACCTCAACGGAGGTGGTGGTGGCGGTGGCCGGCCAGGGAGGTGGCCGGATGGCCGGTGGTGGCGTTTGGAAGTTGCTCCAGGCAGGTTGAATTGTGGCCGTTGGCTGGAGGAGGAATACGATCCAGCCACCCTTGGATCTTGCTTTGAGATTTGTGCTGGCAATGATTTTAAACTATAGGTTATTTATTTCTGTTTATTTTATTTGTCACACCTTAGGTATTTAATATTTTTAATTATTAAAAATACCTACATGCTTATTCAGAGAAAATGGTCAACATATAATTTGTAGCCTAATGGGTTGACTTTAATTCAAATTTGGTTTGAACTTGGGTGCCTGGTTTGACTACGACACTCATTTTGGTGGGCTCTATAACTAGAGCTAGGCAGATATTAAAATGGGTTCCCACTCTTCATCTCTTTTCCAAATAACTTGAAATTTGGACAAGGAGTCACCCTAGTCTATACCTAGTTCTTTCCCCAAAATGAGAATTTTTGGGTACAATATTTCCATAGTATTTGGAATTATTTAATTTCTCTAGGGTAAATTAATTGAGGGACCAAATGACCTCCAAACTCACCCAAATTTTGGTGAGTGGTGCTTGGGGTCATCATAAGGCTTTGGCTAAAATTTCATCTCATTTGGAGATGGTTTGAATTGAAATCATGGAAACCCTATCCTTGCCATAATAAGGGGATTTAGGTCAAAAAGTGCACTTTGGGCTTTGAGTGGCCAAATCACCTCAACAGAGGTTGAAATTTGGGCCACTGACTTGACATGGATTTTAACACCTTCCAATGGAAGATGAGGTGGTTTGGAATAGATTTGCCCTAGGACCGAAGACCAAACCCTAAGGATGGGCTTTTGTGTCTTGTGAAGGGCATGGGGTCAAAATAGCTTGTATGGACTTGAGATTTGGTAAGGATGGTACTAGGGTAGCTAAAACCCTCTGGTGAAAATCTAGGGGATTTGGAAAGGGGTAGGCCCCACAGAACCCTAACCCTAGTTTAGGGCACAAACTTTGTAATGATAGAATAGGGTACTAAAACTCGTTTAACAGTGATGAAACTTGGGTAGTGTGGTCATAGGGGTAGTACGAAGCTTTGGAAATTTGATTGGGAATTTTGGATCAATACTCTTAGTACTTCCTTTGTAATGCATGAATTAGCCCTACTTAAATTGATGTAGGCTACCGGGGCGAAAATGTCCGGCACGTTCTAGCGACTAAATCTACCCCCACACGATCTAATTTGGAAACACCACACGCGAGCGCAGCCACAAATTAAATTAACGTTTATCGTCACACAACGACTTGAGGATCGCGAACCCTCTTAGGATCAAATAGTGACTAGAGGCCACTATCCTTTCCGGCGAAATGAACCCACACGGCTCGGTCGAGTGAAGTCGCACCAAGGAGATCCACCAAAGAAATGATGCGGAAAGTGGTTGATCTCCCCCGACTAAAGAAAACCAAAGGTCACCACCCTTCTTCGAATGCGAGAAAACTCGGAGAATCAAATACGAAAACCAAATGGAAATACTTCGATGAATAAAATTTCAGATTTCACACCTAAACTTTCGCACAAGAAATATGCGGAGGATGTAGAAGAAGCACACAAGATAGAGAAGAGGAATCGTTACCCCAACTCGTAGATAGTTGCACGTGGAGAATCGCTCAACCACGGTTCCGCCGGAGTCACACCGGAAGGAGCTTGCACGTCCACCTTCAACGGAGTCACACCGCGAAGTTCCCACGCCGGGAGAGGGGGGGCCTGCACTTGGCCGAAGCTCTCAAGGAGGCGGGCAAGGGAGGGGGGCGGCGGAAATGAGAAGAGGATTCTCAAAAGCTGAACTCTTTTTTTTAGGGTTAATTTCTTCATGCCAAACCAAGGGAGTGGATGCCTTATATATGGCCCACTCTAAATAAAAGTTTACATAAAATATTGCAGAAATTAAAAGCATTTTGGAGGCTAAATGCAGGCCACCAAATAACAAAACATAGCATAAAATTGTTATCCGCAGCCCGGCAGTTTTTATGACAACAACGTCATTTAATGACGATATCTCGCGAGCGAAGATGGTAGCGGGAAGGGGTGCGGCGCCGCGCTCCCTCGCCTTTATTTCGCCGTAGATCTTTGCTTTGTAATGGCGGCGTGTCATCCGTAAGCGCTTCAACATCAACGGCCACGGGTTGGAGAGGGTCGGCTCCGTCAATCCTCCCCGTCTCAAAAGGACTCATCACCGAGGAGTTGGCGTCTTTGTAGCGGCGAAGGAGAGCATCATCCAAGCGAGCCACTTCAACTTCGGGAACCCATGAATCATCGGAGGATGGGCGATCACGCCAGTGTACCAAATAGCGGCGAGAGGTACCAAGTGGAGATGGGAGAACTTCATCAGCAAGGATCCTGTCTGGTAAGAAAGAATTCTTGGGAAAACTAGGAAAAGCATTAGTCGAAAAAGGTAAGACTGAAGCAAAAGCATCCACCAACGTACCTCCAACGGAATCCGAAGGAAGAGGCGATTCATGAGACCTTTCCCCCCCAAACCCAAGAGAAGAGCGAGAGGAGGAAGAGAAAGGGGAGTTGCATATTTCAAGTGGCGGAGAAGTATAAGGTGTTAAATCGGAAACATTAAAAATAGGGGATATACCCCAATCGGATGGTAAATCCAAAAGATACGCATTGTCGCCTAATTTCTTCGCAACTCGAAAGGGCCGGCTCGCCGATTGGCCAACTTTTTGACGGTACCCGAAGGCATCCGCTCGGGAATGAGACGAACCAAGACCAAATCATCAACATTAAAATGGACGGCTCGGCGGTGCAAATTCGCGTGTAACTGATCGGACGTATATTGCGTGGCTAACACTTCTTGTATGTGTTTATGCAAATTGTGAATGTGTTGGGCAAACTCCTGTGCGAAGTGACTTGATTTATAAGTGGGCGGGAGGGGAATCAAGTCAAGTGGCACGGGCGCCTTATAACCGTGCACAATCTCATTCGGCGACAACCCGGTAGACCTATTCTTAGAATTATTATAAGCGAGTTGTGCGTGCGGGAGAATAAGATCCCAAGTGCCTTTGTGCTCTCCAACAAGACAACGTAAAAGATTGCCCACGCTTCGATTGACGACTTCCGTTTGGCCATCCGATTGCGGGTGATAGGCGGACGAAAACAAAAGTTTGGTGCCCATAAGTTTCCAAAGCGTCTTCCAAAAGTAACTAGTAAATTTGACGTCCCGATCACTCACGATAGTTTTCGGAACGCCGCGGTGCCCGACAACTTCCTTAAAATAAATTTTAGCCATGTGCGAGGCGTCACTAGTTTTGCTACACGGAATAAAGTACGCCATCTTCGAAAATCGGTCTACGACTACCAAAATAGAGTCATGGCGGCGGAAGGTGGGCGGGAGGCCTAAGATGAAGTCCATACTCACATCCTCCCAAGGGATAGAAGGGATGGGTAGAGGGGTGTAGAGACCGGCGTTTGTTTTACTACCCTTAGCTAGTTGACAATGACGACAGCTACTAACGATTTTACCAACGAGAGACTTCAAACCCGGCCAATAAAATTTTTCCTCTACCAAAGCTAGCGTCTTATCCCGGCCAAAATGGCCACCAAGGCCCCCACCATGGAGTTCCCAAATGATATGATGGCGGAGGGAAGTTTGCGGGATGCACAACTTCGTGTGCTTAAATAAGTAACCATCCCGAATGTAGAATGCCGAAATAGTGGAGGGGGACTCCTCTTGGGTGGCAAAATAGATGTCCTTAAAGTCCGGACATGTCGCGTACTCGTCCTTAATGCGTTCAAAACCAATCACCTTAACGTGCATGGTGGACAAGAGTAACGAGAGTCGGCTAAGGGCGTCGGCCACACGGTTGTTGGACCCCTTAAGATGCTTAAGAGTGAACGTGTACTCTTGGAGGAACGACACCCACTTAGCATGTCGGGGGCTGATTTTATGTTGGGAGTTAATAAAACGCAAAGCTTCATGATCCGAAAGTAGCACGAATTCTTTGGAAAGGAGATAGTGTCTCCAATAGTGTAAACTTCGGACCACCGCATAAAATTCCCTATCGTAGTTGGAGTAGTTTAATTTAGCCCCGGACAACTTCTCACTAAAATAACAAATGGGGTGACCCTCCTGACTTAATACTCCTCCAATCCCAACCCCGGACGCATCGCACGCTAATTCAAACACCTTAGAGAAATCCGGTAAGCGTAGGAGGGGTGCTTCCGTCATGAGAGTTTTGATCGTTTGGAAGGCATGAGTGGCGGACTTAGTCCATTGGAAATCCCCTTTCTTCATGCACTCCGTCAAAGGAGCCATGATGCTACTAAAATTTTTAATAAAACGCCGATAAAAAGTAGCGAGTCCATGGAAACTTCTAACGTCACGGATGGACTTGGGCTCCGGCCACTCGTTAATAACTTGCACCTTTTTTGGGTCTACTCTAATGCCGTCCGCTCCCACAAGATATCCTAAGAACTCAACCTCACGGACAAGGAAAGTGCATTTCTTCAGATTTAAGAATAGTTTCTCTTTCCTCAAAGTAGTTAAGACTGCCCTCAAGTGATTTGTATGTTCAGTGGGCGTCAAGCTAAACACCAAGATGTTGTCAAAATACACTACGACGAATTTTCCCATGAGGGGTTGGAATATTTGAGTCATCATCCGAGAAAATGTGCTTGGGGCATTAGAAAGTCCGAAGGGCATGACAAGCCACTCATATAAACCATCCTTAGTTTTGAACGCCGTTTTCCATTCATCCCCCTCTCGAATTCTAATTTGATGGTAGCCACTTTTAAGATCCAGCTTGGAAAAGATCGTTGCTCCGGCAAGCATATCCAAGAGATCATCCAATCGGGGAATAGGGAACCTATATTTAATAGTGATCTTATTAATCGCCCTACTGTCGACACACATCCTCCAAGTACCGTCCTTTTTGGGGGCTAACAGGGCCGGCACGGCGCATGGGCTCAAGCTATGGCGGATGAACCCTTTAGTTAAGAGTTCCGATATTTGAGTTTGAAGCTCCTGATGCGCTGCCGGGTGGAGCCTATAATGGGGCTGATTCGGGAGTGAGGAACCTGGAACGAGATCTATGGCGTGTTGGATGTCGCGTAGAGGCGGTAAGATGGGGGGTAACTCGGCCGGATACACATCTTTATATTCATCCAACAAGTGTTTTAAATCTTCTGGAAGCGCATCTAATTTATCACCATCTTCCTTACTACTCAAGAGCACTAGCGCATAGATCACGCCATCTAGAAATGGGACGCGGGTGAACTCCTTTCTTCCTATTAAGTTTAAGGTTTTCTTCTCCACGGGTACGATGGTATCCTTGGACGGAATAGTCGGGTCCTTTGGTGGCGTTGGTTTAAAGGTAATAATCTTCCCCTTAAACTTAAACTCATAAGTATTAGCCCTACCGAAGTGAGTCACGTCGTGGTCATATAGCCAAGGTCGGCCAAGAAGGACGTGACATGCGTCCATGGGGATGACATCACACCACACTTGCTCGGAATAAGATTTGACGTTAAGGGGAACTAGACAACGCTTCGTGACAGGAAGTGAGGTCTTATTTACCCAAGCTACATGATAAGGTTGGGGGTGGGGTTCGGCAACTAAAGACATCCTAGCAACCGCGCTCTCCCGGCGTGGGAACTTCGCGGTGTGACTCCGTTGAAGGTGGACGTGCAAGCTCCTTCCGGTGTGACTCCGGCGGAACCGTGGTTGAGCGATTCTCCACGTGCAACTATCTACGAGTTGGGGTAACGATTCCTCTTCTCTATCTTGTGTGCTTCTTCTACATCCTCCGCATATTTCTTGTGCGAAAGTTTAGGTGTGAAATCTGAAATTTTATTCATCGAAGTATTTCCATTTGGTTTTCGTATTTGATTCTCCGAGTTTTCTCGCATTCGAAGAAGGGTGGTGACCTTTGGTTTTCTTTAGTCGGGGGAGATCAACCACTTTCCGCATCATTTCTTTGGTGGATCTCCTTGGTGCGACTTCACTCGACCGAGCCGTGTGGGTTCATTTCGCCGGAAAGGATAGTGGCCTCTAGTCACTATTTGATCCTAAGAGGGTTCGCGATCCTCAAGTCGTTGTGTGACGATAAACGTTAATTTAATTTGTGGCTGCGCTCGCGTGTGGTGTTTCCAAATTAGATCGTGTGGGGGTAGATTTAGTCGCTAGAACGTGCCGGACATTTTCGCCCCGGTAGCCTACATCAATTTGGTATCAAAGCGAGGTTAAATTGATGTAGGCTACCGGGGCGAAAATGTCCGGCACGTTCTAGCGACTAAATCTACCCCCACACGATCTAATTTGGAAACACCACACGCGAGCGCAGCCACAAATTAAATTAACGTTTATCGTCACACAACGACTTGAGGATCGCGAACCCTCTTAGGATCAAATAGTGACTAGAGGCCACTATCCTTTCCGGCGAAATGAACCCACACGGCTCGGTCGAGTGAAGTCGCACCAAGGAGATCCACCAAAGAAATGATGCGGAAAGTGGTTGATCTCCCCCGACTAAAGAAAACCAAAGGTCACCACCCTTCTTCGAATGCGAGAAAACTCGGAGAATCAAATACGAAAACCAAATGGAAATACTTCGATGAATAAAATTTCAGATTTCACACCTAAACTTTCGCACAAGAAATATGCGGAGGATGTAGAAGAAGCACACAAGATAGAGAAGAGGAATCGTTACCCCAACTCGTAGATAGTTGCACGTGGAGAATCGCTCAACCACGGTTCCGCCGGAGTCACACCGGAAGGAGCTTGCACGTCCACCTTCAACGGAGTCACACCGCGAAGTTCCCACGCCGGGAGAGGGGGGGCCTGCACTTGGCCGAAGCTCTCAAGGAGGCGGGCAAGGGAGGGGGGCGGCGGAAATGAGAAGAGGATTCTCAAAAGCTGAACTCTTTTTTTTAGGGTTAATTTCTTCATGCCAAACCAAGGGAGTGGATGCCTTATATATGGCCCACTCTAAATAAAAGTTTACATAAAATATTGCAGAAATTAAAAGCATTTTGGAGGCTAAATGCAGGCCACCAAATAACAAAACATAGCATAAAATTGTTATCCGCAGCCCGGCAGTTTTTATGACAACAACGTCATTTAATGACGATATCTCGCGAGCGAAGATGGTAGCGGGAAGGGGTGCGGCGCCGCGCTCCCTCGCCTTTATTTCGCCGTAGATCTTTGCTTTGTAATGGCGGCGTGTCATCCGTAAGCGCTTCAACATCAACGGCCACGGGTTGGAGAGGGTCGGCTCCGTCATAAATATTTGGTTATTGTGAATTTACTGTCCATTGGAAAGTCATGAAAATCAGGCAGAGGGAGTTTTAGACCATTATACTCATGTATGAATTTTATTAGAAGTCTTGAATACATATTTGCAGTACCTAGTTCACAAGCTCACTAACATGGAAACTTGTTCAATATTTTGTTCAGAGCTCATTACTTGTTGATAAATTATGAAACTTGACCCAGAGTATTTATATGTCCTTACAATAATCCTTGAATTTTCTTAGAATTTTTGGAAGTAATCTTGCTGTACTTGCCTCTCAAAAATGATTACTATAGGTTATATTTAAAATTAGAATTAGAGACCTAAACCTTGCTGAAAAATTGGGAGACTTTGGATTTTATTTTAAATAGTCATTTTGTGTTTATCATAAATTTTGTGGAGCATTTGCTTATAAAAAATTGGTACTTCATGTTCAAACTTGGGGTTTTTGGATTACTAGAATAATAAAATAAATTATCAGATAAATTAGGAAAATTATGAATTTCTGGTTTTAGGCTAAAAATGTCATGACAGCCATCCAATAACTATTATAGGAATACTGGATAATTATTTTGAGTACCTCTCATTTTACACATCATATAGATTAAGTTGGCCTGCATTTAGTAAAACTGCAGAAATTATGTTGGAGTATGAATTTGGGCACATAAGTTGGGGTTAGTTATTTGCTGATTTGGATAAATAAAAATGAGTTCACCATTGGAAGTTAGGATGAGAAGAGTGTTGGATTGGCCAGCGTTAGGTGGTGCTCGGGATCGATGAAAGATTGTCTTTCCCGTGGAGAGGAAGTGTTAAATACACTAGGGACAGATCCAGTATAACATTTAAGGGTTTAGGAGATGGGTAGCAACCAATAAAAATAAGTTACTTGCGAAAGGGAGCTTTGGGCTTCAGCCCATCATAGTTCCTAGTGCACTCGAGAGCCCTTCACGGGGAATACCTTGGGCAGTCCTGGGCTAACCTAAACAGTAAGAATAATAAACTGGAATGCAAGAGTAACTAGTAAAACTAGGGTTCCACCTTCATTAACCTCGATGTATCGGGGTGTTAGGTTGGGTCACTCGGGCAGTAGGATCAGTGGATTTTGTGATGGGCAGGTTGGCCCGGCGAGCTTTGGATCGGTAGCTATTTGTGATGGGTAGGTTGGCCCGACGAGCTTTGGCTCGGTTATTGTTTGGGACGGACGGGATGGTCCGGGGAGGTTTGGCTCGGTGGTTATACATCAAGGTTGCATGTGAATAAAGTATAAGGTGGTGGGTCTTCGATATTGGAGAGTCGATGCAACGACGCTAATACATTGACTCGGCAAGTGTGGTTTAGCACTTGGCCAAATAAAGTCTGGTGCGCCAGCCGGCAAGAGTACAAGGAGCTCCGTTTAGTGCACCAGCATTGAGACATAATATAGGTCTGACTGGTAGTGCAATTACCGGTTTAGAGGTGGGCGAGGCCCAACCCACCGCTTCCGTTGGCCACTACGGAGGTATCCTGGGAGGTTCGGATTCAGAAAGGGGGAACTAAAGGTCTGTGTACACAGAATCGAGTGGGTGAGTTGCACTTGAATGTTCACATCATGGCATAATTGTATTTCATAGCATAACCATTGCATACAACCCGACACCTATTGTATAAGTGGTATGGGACGCTTATACAATAGGCACTGCAAAACGACCCCTTGGTCTATAACTTCATGCGAGCGTGCTTATAAATTAAGGTTTTATTCAGTAAATATATATGTATGCTTGATAGAAAATGACACCCTATCATATAAATTGGTATGAGACTTTTTATACGATAGGAGCCCTGCAAAAGATCCCTTGTCTTATGTGTTTTCATATAAGTTAAGATTACTTTTCTTGTTCAGTCTTTCTTACCTGCACCCTGTCTTACATACTATAGAACTGCTAAATTTGTTCTGCCGCCATCTGCTTATTTGTTATTCTCCACTTTCATGTCCTCTCCTTTCCTTCTTCCCGCTCAGTGCCAAGGAGCCATGGGGGAAGGGGCAGGGGATGATAGGGCTTAGTCTTTTAGACTAACGGTTTTCGAACCACATCATTTTAGGGGACCGTGGAGCCCAGCATGGAGGAGCAGCCCCGGAGATCGGCATGCTTGGAGATTGGGCAGTCTAGTACCGGAGTTCAGACGACAGGGACTATGAGTCCTGTTCGCTACTAGTTGTTTTAGTTTTGCTTCCGCGATGAGAGATATGTAGTGAGGACATTGATGTACTGGGCATAAGCCCAAGATTTTAGTATTTTCATTATATCTGTGGACACTCCCATCGTGGAGATTATTTACTATTTATGTGATTTGTGTGGACTTGCCTTATTATTTTGCTACAGTTGTGATCGATTTGGTCGGCAGGATTGGCGTTTTGTAGTGATGACCTTCCCGGGCGTAAAGGTGTCACCGCAAATCGGCGGTTCTGGTCCTAAGACCCCAGAGTTTCAAAAAGGGGGGGCAGGGTATTACAAGTGGTATCAGAGTAGACCTCGATCAAAAAGTAGCAGTCCATAACCCCTGGGTCACCCCGCGCGAGTTTAGTTTGGGGACAAACTAAGCAGCAGAAGTGTGGTGTGCCCATAAGGGGGATCACATGTAAATTGTCCACATTTTTAGGTTTGAGTTGATTACTTACTAATGGAGTTTGTTACGCAGCCCCCAGCACAGCCTACGCCACAGGGCGGAGTCCAATATACTCCGAATATTGCACTACCTCCCCCATTCCCCACTCGGTTCTTACAGTCAGAGATGGGGCAGACTCTGACAGCTATCCTGGAGGCTTTTAGGGCTCAACAGGTTCCGGCTCTGCAGCCAAACCCGGGGGCCAACCGACTGAGTATATTCCGAGGACTTTCTCCCCCATCCTACTTGGGGATAGAGTCAGCCGTTCGGACGGAGGAGTGGCTGGACATCATGTATGAGATGCTGACTGGGATACGATGCCCGTGGTAGGAGAGGGTGCCCTTAGTTGTCTCTTGCTTAGAGTCCCATGCCAAGAGGTGGTGGAAGACATCGCTGGACACGACGTTTGCTGACAGAGAGGTTGCAGAGATTGCTTGGGGGGAGTTCAGGGCCGCATTGTTGGAGCATTTTGTTCTGCAGTCGGCCAGAGATGAGCTGGAAGATAGATTTCTATAGTTGAGACAAGGTAGCAAGACAGTGGTGGAGTATCATCGGGAGTTCAACCACCTAGCCCTGTTTGCGGATTCTTATCAGTTGGATGAGGCATGTTACACTAAGAGGTTATATAAGGGCCTGCGAGAGGATTTGAGGGAGGCTCTGATGTTCGTGTCCGATGGGCCTAATCCGCTGATATTGGAGATGGCGAAAAGGATCGAGGCAGATTGTCATACTACCCGAGGCCAGAAGCGACCAACTGAGGATCAGGGCCTGGGAGTCAGAAATGATCAGCGACGGGGCCTCATCACAGATGGGAGAAGAGCAGAAGATCAGCCTCGTCAGGAGGTGAGACAGGAGGAGAGGGAACCAGTAATGGTGGCCCCTCAGCCACCCCAGATGCAGGAGGTGCAGAGACCTGATGGTATGTCATATCCCCCGCTAGAGTGCTTCAACTGTCATCAGGTGGGGCATATCCGGAGGAACTGCCCCATGAGGGGACACCACCTCCAACACCAACGACTGCCCCGCCAGCTCAGTATTTTGGAGGTTGAGTACGTGGCCGAGGTTGTGGATACCAGGGCAGAGACCACAGACAGGAGATGGAGTAAGTGTATGCACTAGATCTGACTCAACAACGGAATCCAGAGCAAGTGATCACAGGTACACCAGTTAATTTTAAGTTTTATCCTTCCTATATAATTAGAGTTATGGATATAGAACTGATAAACTAGGAAAGAAAACCATAATTAGATTTCTAAGACTTTAACTACCCTAGGCATAGTCTTCATCAGCGACAAGCCCGCCTATACACTATTCGATACGGGTGCTTCACACTCGTTCGTGTCAGAAGCCTTCGTGGAAGGGCTGGAAGGCGTGGAGCGATTCACAGGCCTGATGATGAGGATACGGCTACCAGACGGATCAGAGTTATTCACCATCGCCCGCTGCAATATGGAGGCGGAGATCGGCGGAAAGACATTTAAGGCACCAGCGACAGTCCTGAATATTTAAGTCTTTGATTTGATCCTGGGCATGACATGGTTGCATTGGAACCATGCTCAGATTGACTGCCTGTCAAAGAGGATCACCGTGAGGCATGGGGATTCCTACATCGTCATCGAAGGTATAAGACCTATTCCCCCTCTCTTGCTGTCATCTGTGCAGGCCATCAAGGCCCACTTGCAGGGGGAGGAAGTCTATGAAGTGTTGTTAGAGATGGCTGAGTCCAAGTATTCCATCTCGGATATTCCGGTGGTGCGAGATTTTCCTGACGTATTCCCAGAGAAGCTGCCAGGGCTACCCCCGCATCGGGAGCAGGATTTCCAAATACAGTTGGTACCGGGGGCTAAGCCGACATCTAGAGCCCCTTACCGGATGGCCCCGAAGGAGTTGACAGAGTTTAGAAGTCAGCTACAGGAACTAGTGGAAGCCAGATTTGTCCGACCAAGCTCTTCACCATGGGGAGCCCCGGTGTTGTTCGTCAAGAAGGACGTGACACTTAGATTGTGCATCGATTGCCAAGCACTGAACCGACTGACAGTCCTGAATACCTATCCGTTGCCAAGGATAGATGAGTTGTTTGATCAACAGGAGGGGCGCATTTCTTTTCAAAATTTGATTTGAGGTCGGGCTACTACCAGCTGCGGATCCAGGAGGAGGACATTCCGAAGACTGCCTTTAGTAGTAGATATGGGCAGTTCGAGTTGACCGTGATGCCCTTCGGGCTCATGAATGCACCGTCGGCGTTCACGAGCCTCATAAATCGGGTGTTCGAGGCATATTTGGATGTGTTCGTCATCGTGTTTATTGATGACATCCTCATCTACTCGAGGACAGAGGAGGAGCACACACTACATCTGACGCTGACCCTGGAGAGACTGCGGGAGCACCAGCTTGATGCGAAGTTCAGCAAATGCTAGTTCTGGTTGAGCGAGGTGGATTTTCTAGGCCATATCATTAGTGGTGCTTGTTGAATTCTGTGAAGTGAAAGTGGGTGAATGGAAGGCTTGGGAAACCTATCCGCGCGGACTACGCGGACTGGGTTGGCGGACTGCTAGGTCGGCAGGGATGTTGCAGACGATTTGCTCTGTGGCGGCCTGGGCGGTCTGTTCGCGCGGACTACGCGGACAGCAGCGGCAGTCTGACAGGCCAGTGTATGCTCAGCAGGCGGTTTACTCCCAGGAAGTAACCGGGCGGATAGGAATGTTATCCGCGGAGTCCGGCTTGAAGCGGACTGAAGAACTGGAGCTCGGCAGACCGGTTTGGCAGATGCCTTGGTCTTGCTCTAGTGAAGCAGCAAGTGGAAGCCGTGGAGACCGCCGGTCAGCGCGAACAGGAACTGGAGGTCGCCCGGTATGGCGGGCTAGATCCAGTGTCCGCCTGTAAGTGCGGACTGGCCCTTGCGGCCAGTGGGCTGGACTTGGTGGGAACTGAACCAAGTCCAGGAGGCTCAGTCCGGGGAGATCGCACAGTGGAGCGCGGGCTGGTTTCTCAGTCCGCCAAGCGTAGTAGAAGTGCGTTGCCTTGTTTGCTAGCTTGGGAAATACGGACTGGAGAATTGCTTGTGCAGGAGCGTGCGGACTGGAGCCAGAGTCCACTGAGTCCGGTTGAGCCTTGTGATGAGGTTATGGACTCAGGGAAGCGGACTGGAGTTCGCTGTGTACGCGGACTGGATCGGCGTGTCCGCTGAGTCCGGCAATGCCTTGGGGATTAGGCAATGGACTTGGGATATGCGGACGGAAGCCGGGTGTCCGCTGAGTCCGGCAGGCGTCTTGTTGGTGAGGCTGCGGGATCGGGTTTTGCGGGCTGATGTCTTGTCCGCAGAATGGCGGACACGGCTGTTGTGGAGTCCGGCTGTGGTGGTCCTGGCTTGGCCTCTGGCGGCAAGGCGGGCTGGATATTGGAGTCCGGCCTTGGAGAAGCTGGGGCGGACTGGCTATCTGCACAGGAGCGGCGAACTGGAATGTGTGTCCGCGGGCTGGCGGACACATTAGTTCTTGCTGCGGGTTGTGGCGGTGATCCTATCGGGAAGGGCGGTGACCATACTCATCGTCGTGCCTATAAATAGGACCCATGTCACATCAGGATGTATCGGAACCTGGACCGAAGTAAGTGAACAGTAATTGAGCTCGCGTAAGTTGCTGCGGCCTGGACTTTGTGTCCGCGCGGATTGAGAGTTGACCCGGTTGTGCTGTGCAGGTTGTGCGGATAGCGCTGGAAAGCCAGGACTTGGCTCTGATTGCGGTCAGGGACAGTGCGGACTCTGCGGTTAAGCAACAGGCGGTAAACAGCAGGTCGCGGATAGCGACCAGGCGGTCTTCTCTTTGGCGACTTGGTTCGGGGTTCAGGAAGTCGCCTGCTTCAGGCGGACTGTTCCATTCGGTGACGCAGCTTGTGCGGTCTGGCGGCGTGCAGACCGGCGGTGAAGAGCTAAGCATTGGAGTAAGGGTGAGTCTGCGCGGCTTGGGTTGCGGTCTGGCGACCTGGCGGACTGAGCGGACTCCACAGCAGTAGGTCGGCGACTTGATTGTTTGAGTCCGCGCGGCTTGTTTTTTGTTCTTGTCTTTGTAACTGTCTCTGCTCTCCCGGTGTTGGGTTTTGGTGAAGCATGTCTCGCCATGTATGTCTCGCCTTGTAAAGAAGTTTGCTCTTGATCAATAAAGAAGCTTGTGCTGCATGTGTTGCTGGTTGTTACTGCTTTGTTGAGATAACCCCTGCTAACTCCTCGATCCGGGAAAACTTTCAACATATAAGTGGGCGTATTCTCCTTCGGTTTGTTGAGTTGTCAGCAGGGTATCCAAGGGGGCGTCTGCGATTTGTTGAATTTTAACATGGTATCAGAGCCAGGTTGTTGGAGTGGTCAAGCAGTGCTCAATGGAAGTAGTTGCTCTTCTGAAGAGGAAACCAGTGGTAGAACCATGACAGTGGAGGATGCAAGTTGTCTTGGTATTGATCTTCTTACAGAGGCGAACTGTGAACGGTGGAAGTCCTGTATGAAGAGCTTTCTTCTTGGCGAGGACCTTTGGGAGGTTGTATGCGGAGCAGGAAGACAAGAGGATACTGCTGGCAATGCTGAGGCGATGAGAGCTTGGAAGGAGGCAAATGCGAAAGTGGAGTCTATTCTCAAGCAGGTGATCTCATCGGAGCTCTTGGACCACATCAGTGGATGTCGGTCAGCTGCGGAGGTTTGGACTTCCCTTGATGGGTTGTTCAGGAAGAAGGTGAAGGTTGCTGCGGATGATGGTCCCTCTACTTCATATCAGGAAGAAAGGAGTGTTTCTCCTAGGCGTGATAGGAAGAGGAAGGAAGGACCACGGTGCTATAAATGCAAGCAGCAAGGTCATCTTCGGAAGGAGTGCAAGGTTACCTTGCTCTCGGCGAACGTTGCTCAGGTAGGGAGGAAGGAGAACGTAGTTGGGACTTCAACTAGTTCTGGATCTGATCGGCTGGATGCTAATGACAGTGCAGCTATCTGGCATGAAAGACTGGGGCATGTAGGGATGGACAAGCTGAAAGCAATGGCGGAAAGAAGACTCGTAAGAGGCTTGCCTAGATTGTCATCCTATGGCGATGGTCGGGGGTGTGCGGGATGTCAGGAAAGTGGAGCCTATCGCTTCATGGTTGACAAAGCACAATCCAGGAGTAATGCACCATTGGCGGTTGTCCATTGTGCTCTGGTGGGACCGACCGTCACGGCCAGTCTTGGAGGCAGCAGGTTCATGCTGATATTGGTTGATGACTATTCTGGGTATACTTGGGTATACTTTATGAAGACGAAGTCCAGCATGGTACGCTTGTTTGTGGAGTTCAAGAAGCTTGTCGAAGGCCAGCTTGGCCGGAGGATCAAGGTGTTGAGGACAAGTTTCGGTGGTGAGTTTGCCTCAACCGAGTTCTCACGCTTTTGCAGGAAGCAAGGGATCCGGATGGAGCTTTCTTGTGGACATACTTCACAACAGGGTAGTGTTGCAGCTCGGATGATCCGTTGGTTAACGGAGACCTGCAAGTGTTGGCTTCGGAGTAAAGGCGTTCCGAAGGCTCTTTGGGCGGAAGGAATGGCCTGTGCTGCTCATGTCATCAACCGGATGCCTCTTAGTCCGATCATAGTAAAGACTCCTTATGAGCTAATGTTCGGAGTGAAGCCCTCAGTGAAGCACCTTCGGGTGTTTGGATCTACCTGCTATATACACTCTCCGGGTGCTCTCAAAACAAAGCTAGTCTTTGTAGGGTATGATGAGCAGAGAAGAAGATGGAGGTGTATGGATCCTACGACGAAGAAACTCATAGTGTCGAGAGACATTGTTTTTGATGAGTTGACGCCGTATTGGGGTAGCTCTTATGTGGAGCTAGAGTTAAGCAGGTCAGATGGTGGGCTGAAGGAGGCTGCTGCTAAGGAAGTGGAGTTGCCTGAGTCACCAGGTGCTCCAGGTTGTTCTAGCTCCGGGGCAAAGGCGTCAGAGTCGGGAAGAAGGGGGAGCGATGCTCCAGGACCTTCTGGCTCAAAGGCGGAGGCTTCCTGTTCAGGAAACAAGGGGAGCGATGTTCCAGGCTGTTCATGTTCAAGAGGGGAGTCTTCTGGTTCAGGTAGCAGGGGGAGCGTTGCTCCAGGTGCTCTTGGTTCCAGTAAGGAGGCGTCTTGTTCAGGGAACAAAGGGAGCATTGTTCCGGGTTTGCCCGGGAACGGAGCTGGTTCAATAGCAGCGGAGGTGGTTAGCCATGATCAGGTTCTTCGGAGATCGAAGAGGATCAGTAAGCCACCAGCTCGATATAGTGAAGGAAACACGGCGGACTTGGTCCCGTGTTTCCTTGTTAGCCCTCAGGTCGAGCAAGGGACTTCTGGCTGTGATGACCCCACTAGAATCAAGGAGGTGGTTGACACCAAGTCTGATGAGGTGACTTCTCTCAGAGGCAACGAGGCTTGGGCTTCTGGGTCCAAGGAAGTTGGTGATACTCCTGTGATGCATGAGTGGAGGTTGAAGCTGAAGAAGGCAGAGGGAAGCATGGCTCCTTTTGGGAGATGCTGGAGGGCTCCCTCATGGTCCATGATATGCGGGGCGAGGACTATGTCTTGGTCATCTCTTCGTAGATGCTATCAGAAGGACCAGGTGCAAGGTTACGGGAGCTGCTGGAGTTATTCACCACTTCTCACTTCAAGGGGGAGTGTTGAATTCTGTGAAGTGAAAGTGGGTGAATGGAAGGCTTGGGAAACCTATCCGCGCGGACTACGCGGACTGGGTTGGCGGACTGCTAGGTCGGCAGGGATGTTGCAGACGGTTTGCTTTGTGGCGGCCTGGGCGGTCTGTTCGCGCGGACTACACGGACAGCAGCGGCGGTCTGACAGGCCAGTGTATGCTCAGCAGACGGTTTACTCCCAGGAAGTAACCGGGCGGATAGGAATGTTATCCGCGGAGTCCGGCTTGAAGCGGACTGAAGAACTGGAGCTCGGCAGACCGGTTTGGCAGATGCCTTGGTCTTGCTCTAGTGAAGCGGCAAGTGGAAGCCGTGGAGACCGCCGGTCAGCGCGGACAGGAACTGGAGGTCACCCGGTATGGCGGGCTAGATCCAGTGTCCGCCTGTAAGTGCGGACTGGCCCTTGCGGCCAGTGGGCTGGACTTGGTGGGAACTGAACCAAGTCCAGGAGGCTCAGTCCGGGGAGATCGCGCAGTGGAGCGCGGGCTGGTTTCTCAGTCCGCCAAGCGTAGTAGAAGTGCGTTGCCTTGTTTGCTAGCTTGGGAAATGCAGACTGGAGAATTGCTTGTGCAGGAGCGTGCGGACTGGAGCCAGAGTCCGCTGAGTCCGGTTGAGCCTTGTGATGAGGTTATGGACTCAGGGAAGCGGACTGGAGTTCGCTGTGTACGCGGACTGGATTGGCGTGTCCGCTGAGTCCGGCAATGCCTTGGGGATTAGGCAATGGACTTGGGATATGCGGACGGAAGCCGGGTGTCCGCTGAGTCCGGCAGGCGTCTTGTTGGCGAGGCTGCGGGCTCGGGTTTTGCGGGCTGATGTCTTGTCCGCAGAATGGAGGACACGGCTGTTGTGGAGTCCGGCTGTGGTGGTCCTGGCTTGGCCTCTGGCGGCAAGGCGGGCTGGATATTGGAGTCCGGCCTTGGAGAAGCTGGGGTGGACTGGCTATCTGCACAGGAGCGGCGAACTGGAATGTGTGTCCGCGGGCTGGCGGACACATTAGTTCTTGCTGCGGGTTGTGGCGGTGATCCTATCGGGAAGGGCGGTGACCATACTCATCGTCGTGCCTATAAATAGGACCCATGTCACATCAGGATGTACCGGAACCTGGACTGAAGTAAGTGAACAGTAATTGAGCTCGCGTAAGTTGCTGCGGCCTGGACCTTGTGTCCGCGCGGATTGAGAGTTGACCCGGTTGTGCTGTGCAGGTTGTGCGGATAGCGCTGGAAAGCCAGGACTTGGCTCTGATTGCGGTCAGGGACAGTGCGGACTCTGCGGTTAAGCAACAGGCGGTAAACAGCAGGTCGCGGATAGCGACCAGGCGGTCTTCTCTTTGGCGACTTGGTTCGGGGTTCAGGAAGTCGCCTGCTTCAGGCGGACTGTTCCATTCGGTGACGCAGCTTGTGCGGTCTGGCGGCGTGCAGACCGGCGGTGAAGAGCTAAGCATTGGAGTAAGGGTGAGTCTGCGCGGCTTGGGTTGCGGTCTGGCGACCTGGCGGACTGAGCGGACTCCACAGCAGTAGGTCGGCGGCTTGATTGTTTGAGTCCGCGCGGCTTGTTTTTTGTTCTTGTCTTTGTAACTGTCTCTGCTCTCCCGGTGTTGGGTTTTGGTGAAGCATGTCTCGCCATGTATGTCTCGCCTTGTAAAGAAGTTTGCTCTTGATCAATAAAGAAGCTTGTGCTGCATGTGTTGCTGGTTGTTACTGCTTTGTTGAGATAACCCCTGCTAACTCCTCGATCCGGGAAAACTTTCAACATATAAGTGGGCGTATTCTCCTTCGGTTTGTTGAGTTGTCAGCAGGGTATCCAAGGGGGCGTCTGCGGTTTGTTGAATTTTAACAGTGCTGGGTTGGCAGTGGACCCGACTAAGATTCATACAGTTGGATTGGCCGCAGCTGAAGTCGGCCACAGACGTGTAGAGTTTTCTAGGACTTGCCGGTTACTACCGGAAGATCGTGGAGGGATGTTCTCGCATTGCCCTTCCACTCACATCCCTGACAAGGAAGGATGTGCCCTTTGTCTGGACTATGTAGTGCGAGGTGACTTTCCAGGAGCTGAAGGATCGTCTCACCTCGGCTCCTATACTTGCCCTTCCTTTGGGGAAAGAAGGATTCCAGGTCTGCACCGACGCTTCCTACCAGGGCATGGGTGCAGTGCTAATGTAGAATGGTCATGCGATACCGTACGCTTTATGGCAGCTGAATAAGCATGAGCAGAACTACCCAATTCATGACTTAAAGATGGGAGCAATCATATTTGCTCTGAAAGTCTGGGGACACTATCTGTACGGTGTCCACTGTGACATATACTCCGACCACAAAAATTTGAGGTATGTGGACACGCATAAGGAGCTGAATATTCGATAGAGATGATGGTTGGAGTTCCTAGCAGATTACCAGTACAAGATGCACTACCACCCAGGGAAGGCGAATGTGGTGGCAGATGCGCTGAGCCCGAAGGCCACAATCTCTAGAGCAGGACCGCAGTTGATGGCCTTGGAGTTGTCCAGATGTTAGAAAAGATGCAAATATCCTTGGTGTCCGAGGATCACCCCGAGCTATACCGGGAGTACCTATCGTCGTTAGTTGCCACAGATGACATTCGAGGCCGAGTCAGAGATGGACAGAGGCAGGATGCCAAGCTAGAGCCGATATTCTGGGCCTTAGAAGCAGGCACTGCTGGAGATTACACACTGAGGGATGACCTAGTGTGTTTCAGAGGATAAGTTTACATACTAGAGGGAGGGCAGGTCCGAGAAGATATCATGACGGAGGCTCACTGCAGTTGGTATTCAGTACACCCAGGAGTTACGAAGATGACTGCGGATCTGAAGAAGACCATGTACTGGCCAGGCATGAAGAAGGATATCACCTACTTCATGACCCACTGTAAGGCATGCCAGCTGGTGAAGACAGAGTGCAGAAACCATGCAGGATTGTTGCAGCCACTCCCAGTGCTGGAGTGGAAGTTCGATGATATCGGGATGCACTTCATATATGGGCTTCCCCGATCGTGGACGAGGAATGATTCGATCTGGGTGATCGTCGACCGGCTGACGAAGGTAGCCAGATTTATCTCGATCAAAAAGGATGACTCGGTAGGTATGCTGGTTCGAAAATTTGTGGAGCAGTTCGTCCGTTATCATGGCGTACCCTAGACGATTGTGTCAGATCGGGATGGACGATTTACGTCCAGGGAGTGGAGATCAGTGCAGACTTACTTGGGCACTCGGGTGACATTCAGTACAGCTTTTCATCCCCAGACTGATGGGCAGACAAAACACACTAATCAGACTTTGGAAGATCTGCTGCGACTTTGCATATTGGATCGCAGTGAGTCTTGGGAGAAGTGGTTGCCACTGATCGAGTTCACATATAATAACAGTTATCAATCCAGCATAAGGATGGCTCCTTATGAGGCCATATACAGCCGGATGTATAGGACTCCACTGTCGTGGATACAGGACGAGGATCTGAAGGCTTTGGGTTCGGAGTTTGTTGAGGACACCGAGGCTCAGGTGAGGTTGAAACGAGACAGGATTTTAAAGGCACAGAGCCAATAAGCTAAGTATTACGATGCTTGGCATTGTCAGGTGGAGTTCCAGGTGGGGGACCGGGTATTCTTGAAGATCTGACCGATGCATGGGGTTTCACGGGTACGCAGTCGGAAGAAGAAGCTCAACCCAAGGTATATGGGGCCTTATAGGGTCTAGAAGCGGATCGGTCCCTTGGATTACAGGCTAGAGCTACCACCGGAGCTGGCGAGCCTGCACGACGTGTTCCATGTATCCTCTCTTAGGAGGGCTCTACTACGCCCGGAGTAGCAGATCACAACCACGGATGAGTCGGTAGCATCTGATCGAGCAGTTCACCTTGAACCGGTCCAGATTGACAACAAGGGAATACAAGTCTTGCGCCGCAAGAGGTTCCATTGGTCAAGGTCCTGTGGATGAATCATGGGCGAAAGGAGCACACATGGGAGCCTCAGGACTTGAAGCAACAAAGGTACCCGGAGATTTTCAGTCAGGTATTACTCACAACCTCTCGGGATGTTATAACTTTCCTTTCATATTTGGAACCCCGTAGGTCTAAGTAGAATTTCGAGATGTTTATATATTGGGATTTGTAACATCCCTTAAACAACTAGACCCCTAGGAGTGATTTTGTCAAGACTAGGTCATGACAAAACCCTAGGAAGCCCAAGAAGGCCAAGTTGACCTAGGACCACTCTAGGCTTAAATTGGGCAAGGTGCCCTAACTAAGTGCAGTGTGCCCTAGTAAAGCCCAACCAACCCTACTAGGGTCTTCCTAGACCTAAAGTGGGGTCAATGGGTCACTAAGGACCCATGGAGGGCAGTCAATGTGCTTTAGTTGACCAAAGTCAACTCTAACCCTAAATGGATAAAACTGACCAACATAGGGTCAACTGTCCTTCCCTTAGCCAAGTGGATCCCACTCATGTCCTCCTAACCCTAGGGTGAGGTCAATGGGTCACCTAAGACCCATTAGGGTCAACTCCAGAGCCTAAGTCGACCCAAGTCAACCTTAGCCCTAAAAAGGTCAAAGTGCCCTAACTAAGGGGCAAGTGACCTTTAGAGTGCAAGTTAACCCTACACAAGTACTTCTAGAATTTAGGGGAGGCCCATGGGTCACCAAGGACCCATTGGGGTCAGCCCTAGTGGCTAATTTGACCAAAGTCATTTCTTTGGTCAAAGTGGTCAAACTAGCCTAAATGGCTAACTCAAGCCCAATCCAAGTGGGCTAGGCCTAGGCAAGTGTGGCCCATTGGTCTAGGAGGTGGTGAGACACATTTTGGGCCCACCAAACTCAGAATTTGGTGACTAGTAGAGAGAAAGAGGGAGTTGCCCAAATTTGGAGGAGAGAGAAAGAGGAGCTTAATGGCCATCATGGCCATGGAGGCTCCATAAACTCTCCTTTTGATGGGGCTTTAACTCCTTGGAGGAAGGGGAGGAGTTTTAAGGTGGTGGCCGGTCCGTGGGGAGGCTCAGCCCCTCAAATTTGGTGAAACCGGAAACTCCACATTAATGGCTTTAATGGTGTCTTGAAGAATTGGGGAGTTACAAACCTCCTCTCCCTAATTCCTTCATTAGAGACCTTCACCAGGGCAAGGGGAAGAGTTTCCCCCGATCACATTCCAGTTATAGAGGAGTTGGTGTGGAGGTTGTAGAGGAGCCCAAGATTGGTGGTCAGAAATGGCGAGGAGGCACAACACCTGCTCTCATGCCGCGATTCAGGTCCTCCTCCTCTCCTTCTTCCATGGGCAGATCATAACAACACTTAGGGCCAAGTTTCGGGCTCAATTGAGCCCAATCAGGAGAGCTTTTCTCCAGATTTTTCCGCAAAAAACAACTCGTCGGGTTCGCCGGAATGGGCACCTCCGGCGGCTGTGCCGCCGCCTGGTGATAGCCACCACCTCAACGGAGGTGGTGGTGGCGGTGGCCGGCCAGGGAGGTGGCCGGATGGCCAGTGGCAGCAATTGGAAGTTGCTCTAGGCGGGTTGAATCATGGCCGTCGGCTGGAGGAGGAAGACGATCCAGCCACCCTTGGATCTTGCTTTGAGATTTGTGCTGGCAATGATTGTAAACTATAGGTTATTTATTTGTGTTTATTTCATTTCTATAACACCTTAGGTATTTAATGTTTTTAATTATTAAAAATATCTACACGATAATTCAGAGAAAATGGTCAACATATAATATGTAGCCCTATGGGTCTATGTTAATTCAAAATTGGTTTGAATCAATTTGGGTGCGTGGTTTGACCAAGGCACTCATTTTGGTGGGCTCTATACCTAGAACTAGGCAGAGATTAAAATTGGTGTCTACTCTTCATCTCTTGTCCAAATAACTTGAAATTTGGACAGGGCGTCACCCTACTCTATACCTAGGTCCTGCCCAAAAATGAGAATTTTTGGTGACAATGTTTCCATAGTTTTTGGAATTATTTAATTTATCTAGGGTAAATTAATTGAGGGATCAAATTACCTCCAAACTCACCCAAATTTTGGTTAGTGGTGCTTGTTGTCATCATAAGACTTTGGTTAAAATTTCATCTCATTTGTAGATGGTTTGAATTGAAAGCATGCAAACCCTAGTCTTGCCATAATAAGGGTATTTAGGTCAAAAAGTGCACTTTGGGTTTTGAGTGACCAAATCACCGCAATAGAGTGTTTGAAAATTGGGCCACTGACTTGGCATGGCTTTTAACACCTTCCCATGGAAGATAGGATGGTTTGGAATAGATTTTCCCTAGGGCCTAAGACCAAACCCTAATGACGAGCTTTTGTGTCTTGTCAAGGGCATGGGGTCAAAAGACCTTGTATGGACTTGAAATTTGGTAGGAATGGTACTAGGGTAGCTAAAGCCCTCTGGTGAAAATCTTAGGGGATTTGTAAAGGGGTAGGCCCTACAGAACCCTAGCCCTAGTTTAGGGCACAAACTTTGTAATGATAGAATAGGGTATTAATACTCATTTAACAATGATGAAACTTGGGTAGTGTGGTCGTAGGGATAGTATGAATCTCTGGAAATTTGATTGGGAATTTTGGATCAATACTCTTAGTACTTCCTTTGTAATGCATGAATTTGCCCTACTTAAATATTTGGTTATTGTGAATTTACTGTCCATTGGAAAGTCATGAAAATCAGGGAGAGGGAGTTTTAGTCCATTTTGCTCATGTATGAATTTTATTAGAATTTTTGAATACATATTTGCAGTACCTACTTCACAAACTCATTAACTTGGGAACTTGTTCAATATTTTGTTCAGAGCTCATTACTTGTTGATAAATTATTAAACTTGACCTAGAGTATTTATATATCCTTATAATCATCCTTGAACTTTCTCAGAATTTTTGGAAGTAATCTTGCTCTACTTGCCTCTCAAAAATGATTAATATAGTTATATTTAAAATTAGAATTATAGATCTAAATCTTGATAAAAAATTGGGAGACTTTGGATTTTGTGTTATATAGTCATATTGTGTTTATAATAAATTTTGTGGAGCATTTGCTTGTTAGAAATTGGTACTTCATGTTCAAACTTGGGGTTTTTGGATTACTAGAATAATTAAATAAATTATCAGATAAATTAAGAAAATTATAAATTTCTGGGTTTAGGCTAAAAATGTCATGAAAGCCCTCCAATAATTATTATAGATATACTGGATGATTATTTTGAGTACCTCTCATTTTACACATCATATAGCTTAAGTTGGTCTGCATTTAGTAAAACTGCAGAAATAATGTTGGAGTATGAATTTGGGCACATGAGTTGGGGTTAGTTGTTTGCTGGTTTGGATAAATAAAAATGAGTCCACCATTGGAAGTTAGGATGAGTAGAGTGTTGAATTGGCTAGCGTTAGGTGGTGCTCGGGATCGATGAAAGATCGTCTTTCCCATGGAGAGGAAGTGTTAAATACACTAGGGGCAGATCCAGTATAACATTTAAGGGTTTGGGAGATGGGTAGCAACCAATAAAAATAAGTGCCTTGCAAAAGGGAGATTTGGGCTTCAACCCATCATAGTTCCTAGTGCCCTCGAGAGCCCTTCACGGGGAATACCTTGGGCAGTCCTGGGCTAACCTAAACAGTAAAAATAATAAACTGGAATGCTAGAGTAACTAGTAAAACTAGGGTTCCACCTTCATTCACCTTGATGTCTCGGGGTGTTTGGTTGGGTCACTCGGGCAGTAGGCTCAGTGGATTTGGTGATGGGCAGGTTGGCCCGACGAGCTTTGGCTCGGTAGCTATTTGTGATGGGCAGGTTGGCCCAGCGAGCTTTGGCTCGGTTGTCATTTGGGATGGACGGGATGGTCCGGGGAGCTTTGGCTCGATGGTTATACATCAAGGTTGCATGTGAATAAATTATAAGGTGGCGAGTCTTCAGTATTGGAGAGTCGATGCACTGACGCCAATACGTTTACTCGACAAGTGTGGTTTAGCACTTGGCCAAATAAAGTCCAGTGCGCCAGCAGGCAAGAGTACGCAGGAGCTCCGCTTAGTTCCCCAGTGTTGAGGCATACGATAGGTCTGACTGGTAGTGCAATTACCGGTTTAGAGGTGGGCGAGGCCCAACCCACCGCTTCCGTTTGCCACTACGGAGGTATCCTGGGAGGTTCGACTCCAAAAAGGGGAAACTAAAGGTCTGTGTACACAGAGTCGAGTGGGTGAGTTGCACTTGCATGTTCACATCATGGCATAATTGTATTTCATAGCATAACCATTGCATACAACCCGACACCTATTGTATAAGTCGTATGGGATGCTTATACAATAGGCCCTGCAAAACGACCCCTTGGTCTATAAGTTCGTGTGAGCGTGCTTATAAATTAAGGTTTTATTCATTAAATATATATGTATGCTTAATAGAAAACCGATACCCTATCATATAAATTGGTATGAGACTTTTTATACGATAGGAGCCCTGCAAAAGATCCCTTGGCTTATGTGTTTTCATATAAGTTAAGGTTACTTTTCTTGTTCAGTCTTTCTTACCTGCACCCTGGCTTACATACTATAGAACCGCTAGATTTGTTCCGCCGCCATCTGCTTATTTGTTATTCTCCACTTTCATGTCCTCTCCTTTCCTTCTCCCCGCTCGGTGACTAGGAGCCATGAGGGAAGGGGCGAGGGATGATAAGGCTTAGTCTTTTAGACTAGCGATTTTCGAACCACATCATTTTAGGGGACCGTGGAGCCCAGCATGGAAGAGCAGCCTCGAAGGTCTGAACGCTTGGAGATGGGGCAGTCTAGTATCGAATTTCAGATGGCAGGGACTATGAGTCCTATTCGCTACTAGTTATTTTAGTTTTGCTTCCGCGATGAGAGATATGTAGTGAGGAGATTGATGTACTGGGCATGAGCCCAAGATTTTAGTATTTTCATTATATCTGTGGACACTCCCACCGTTGAGATTATTTACTATTTATGTGATTTATGTGGACTTGCCTTATTATTTTGCTATAGTTGTGATTGATTTGGCCGGCACGATCGGCATTTTGTAGTGATGACCTTCCCGGGCGTGAAGGTGTCACCGCAAAGCGGCGGTTCTGGGCCTAAGATCCCAGTGTTTCAAAAAGGGGGGGGGGGGTCTTACAGAAGGTATCAGACACTGCTTCTCAACTCCTAGAACACCTCAACAAAATGGGGTTACTGAAAGGAAGAATAGAACCCTAATTGAATTAGCAGGAACATTACTTGCAGATGCTCATTTTCCCCTATCCTTTTGGGTAGAGGCTGTGAGCACAACAAATTATGTACTGAATAGAAGTCTTATACACAAACTTAAGAATAAGACTCCTTATGAGCTACTTAAAGGAAAGAATCCTAAAGTAGATTATTTTAAAATTTTTGGTTGCTTATGTTACATACACAACAACAATAAGAAACACATTAGAAAATTTGAAGACAAGACAGAAATGAGAATTTTTCTTGGATATTCCCAAGTAAGCAAGACTTATAGGGTCTTTAATAAATCCACCATGAAAATTGAAGAATCTGTACATATTATATTTGATGAAACTAACATGTTCTACAAGGAGAAGAATCCTTCTACCAGTAATTCTTTGCAGGAACCAAATTTGTGTGAGAAGTTAAATGAACTGACCCTCACCAATGAGGCTGTTAGTCATCCTTCTTCACAAATTGCTAAAGACAATGAAGCTGAAGAAAGTGAAGATGAAGACAGTGGAATCAGTGAAGAACCTCCAATAGCTAATATAATTCCACAGGAGGAATTTATTTCCCAAACTGTTGTACAACTAAATCCACCTACTAAATTTGTCATACTTAGAGATCGTCCTATATCTCAAGTGATTGGAGACATTTCAGTTGGTGTGCAGACCAGGCATCAACTCAACCAAGACTTGATGCATGCCTGCTTAATATCCCAAATTGAGCCCAAATCCATTAAAGATGCTGAGCGATATCCCCACTGGATTGTTGCAATGCAAGAGGAGCTCAATCAATTTGAGAGATGCAGAGTGTGGGATTTAGTTCCAAGACCGAAAAACTACCCAGTCATTAGAACTAAATGGTTATTCAGGAACAAGCTTGATGCCCAAGGTGTCATAATAAGGAACAAGGCAAGGCTGATTGCTCAAGGCTATAGGCAAGAGGAAGAGATTGACTGTGATCAAACATTTGCACCTGTTGTAAGGGTAGAAGAAATCAGAATCTTCCTTGCATATGCTGCCTACAAGAAATTCAAGGTTTACCAAATGGATGTTAAGAGTGCATTCTTGAATGGTGAACTTAAAGAAGAGGTTTATCTTGAACAACCTCCAGGTTTTATTTCTCCTACTTATCCCTCTCATATTTTAAAATTGTATAAAGCTCTTTATGGTTTAAAGCAAGCTCCAAGAGCATGGTATGAAACCTTAGCCAACTTTCTTTTATAACATAAATTTTCTAGAGGCATAGTAGATAGGACATTATTCACTAGACACCATAAGGATAAAATTTTATTAGTACAAATCTATGTAGATGACATCATTTTTGGGTCTATAGATTCCAAACTATGCAAGAGGTTCTCTGACCTCATGCATTCAAAGTTTGAAATGAGTAGCATGGGTGAGCTTTCCTACTTCCTTGGTATCCAAGTGAAGCAGCTACCTGATGGCATCTTTATATCCCAATCTAAGTATGCTAAAGTGCTTATCAAAAAGTTTGGGATGTCAGATGCCTCAGCCAAGAAAACACCTATGGCTACAAATGCTGTAATTGACTCTGATGAACATGGGAAACCTGTTGATCAGAAAATATATAGGGCCATTGTTGGGTCCCTACTATATCTTACAACAAGTATACCTGACATCATGTTTGCTACATGTCTTTGTGCTAGGTTCTAAGTGAACCCTAAAGAATCACACCTTATTTTCTTAAAAAGAATTTTAAGATATATAAAGAGTTATCCTAGTCTAGGACTCTGGTATCCAACTGATTCAAAGTTTGAGTTGACTAGATACCCAGATGCTGACTTTGCTGGATGTAGAGTGGACAGAAAAAGTACCTCAAGGACATGCCAATTCTTTGGTATGAGATTAGTATCTTGGTTTTGCAAGAAGCAGTCATCTGTGTCTACCTCAACTACTGAAGCAGAATATATAGCAACTGGCAGTTGCTGTTCACAGATGCTGTGGATTCAGAACCAACTCCTGGACTATGGTATCGACTTAAATAATTCAACTTTACTTTGTGACAACAAAAGTGCAATTTTCATTACATAAAATCCAGTCCATCACAGTAGAACTAAGCATATAGACATTAGACATCATTTCATTAGGGAGTGTGTGGACAAAAATAAAATTAAGCTTGTCTATATCTACACAGATTTGCAAAGAGCAAACATCTTCACCAAACCCCTGGATGAAAGGAATCATCTGTTCTTTATAAATCAGCTTGGCATGATCAATGAAGAAGAGTTAATCTAATTTCTGTCTGTGGTCGACGAATTTTTCAAAGTTCTTCGAACGAAGATCGACGAAATGTGAAAAGTTCTAGCGACATTCGTCGAATGGAGATCGACGAACTCTCTGTGTGTGAAGTTCTATTCATCGAATGAAAATCGACGAATTTGCTTCAGAAAACTTTCGTCAAACTGAGCTCGACGAAATGTTTTCACTTCTTCTGACTGAGATCGACGAACTCTTTTGTCTATAGAATATTTCGTCGAACAGAGATCGAAGAATTTTATTTATTTCGTCGGACGGAGACTGTCGTTTCATATTTTGAAACCATATATCTAGGTTTTCTTCGAGCTCCGTTCGGCGCTTTCTGTTCCTTTGCACTTGATCTCAATTTTTCTTGTGCAGGTGAAAACAATGGCGATTCCGACGTCCTCTCTTGCTGCAATGAAATTTAACATGGGCTTTGATATTGATTCCTTACAGCACTCTGACTAGATATTTGTGGACATTCTGAAACTGCTTGAGGACCAAAACCTGAAGAAATTCATGACTTGCCACATCAAGATACCATTGACTGAGATTAAGGAATGGGTGTTTACCTCTACAACACCAGAGGAAGATATAATGACAGGAACAATATCCGGTAACACAGTTTCTCTTTCCCCCAATGTTTTATCTGAGATTTTTGGTCTGCTGAATGGTAATGAAGAAATAGAACTGGACAGTGAAGATTATGATAATATGTTGATTAAGATGGATCATTCTGGAGAAAACCCGAACAAACTGCTGAAGAAAAATTTGTCTGCTGAGTACAAATTTTTGGCTGATGTTGTCGGAAAGGTTCTATTGGGCAAACATACCGCCCACGACTACATCACCAAGCACCAGTTCTTGGTGATGTGTGATCTGGTTGATAAGAAAGGCGTAAACTGGGGCAAATTATTGTTTGATTTGATCAAGAAAAAGAATAACAAGAATGAAGTCTGTTTTGGAAGGATTCTGGGAATCTTTCTTCATGAGAAGGCTCCTGAACTACTGGTCTCCACGACAGTGTTCATAAATGCCTCCAAAAGGATTACATCTGCCCTGCTTGGCAGATGGGAGAGTAAAATCACAAAGCCCTCCAAGGCTTCATCCTCTACAAGGACTTCTGAGAGCACCAGGGCTGTGCTAGCTACTCCTCCACCTCTAGAAGATGTCCTTCCCTCCACCAACATTCCTTCTCCTCCTCCACCTCAACATCAACAACAGCCATCATCTTCTCTTGTTCATACTCCACCAACTCACCAACAACATCAACCTACACCAGCATCAACCACAGTTCCATCTCGTGAGCACATCACTCCACCTCAATCTCCACTTCCACCTCATTTAAATGACATACACCCTGATACATTTATGTTATCCCACACCTTTAATCTACTATTTCCTCCACCATCTCCACTTCAGGAACCCATTTCCTCCCCCACAACCTCAGTCCAGCCTTCTACTGCTGCAACTCCCTCTATTCCCACCCCTCCACTCACCCACACTGACATACCACATACTGCTCCAGACTCCACACATATAGATCTTTCCAGTCTATTCTCCGTATGTTCCAATTGTGGACATCACACTCCTTACTCCTCCACGGCTCCAAAATCTCTTTATCTCAACTTCTCTGATATAGCTAAAGGCTTTATAGCATTCATTTATCCCACCCTTAACAAGATCATAACAGATGCTATAACTCCCCTTTCTGCTTCAATCACTACCCTTTCATCCAAAATTGCTGCTTTGTCATCTGTCCCTTCTTCTGGAGGACTGGCTTCAGGACCCCCTGAAACTAGTTAGGGGGAGATGCTCTGTGATGAAGAAGCTCTAGTTGTGACAGCAGCAGCAGAAGCAGCAGAAGATTCTATGATGTTTGATGACTCAGAAGAGGTAGCTATTCCACCTGAAATAATTGATCTAGTTGATTCTGATATAAATATGGATGATTCAGTTATGCCAGACATAATAACTGTTGGTGATTGCATTATCAATCCCACAGTTGATTTATTCAGCTTATTCAATTCTTTTGATACAATTCATTTGAATTTCCTTCCAGTAGTCTGCTCAAAGCCTTCTATGGCTATAGTTCCATATACTTCACCAATAAGCCCCACAGTTGCCAAACAACTAAAGGCAAGTTTTGCAGTTACAGAGATTCCAACAGTATCAGCTCCCAAGGATATTTCTTCTCCAGAGGCTGTCTCAGCTCCCACTTATAAGATGGTTGACAGTCCCTCCCTGATTTAGATGAAATCATTATGACAGATATAAAAGAAGAAAACTTATTAATTTCTGAAAATGCTGCTAAACCAGTTGTTCCACCTCGTCCAGAACCTCTAGTGCAGCCCTAGGCTAAAAAGCAAATATCAAAAGATCTTCTAAAGGTGCTGGATGATCTATATGACAATCCTCAGGGATCTTCTGATGAAGATGAGGATGATGATTCTGAAGATGATGATGATAGTTCTACTGCCAAGAAGAAATTCTCTAAGAAGAGAAAAGCTGTTCCCATTGCTGCTCCCAAACCAAATCCTACTCATGATACACAATTTATTTATTACAGAAGATCACTCCATATCCTAGGATGCCAGCATGGATGTGGCTTTAAAAGAATGAGCAAAAAGGCAGAAAGAAAAGCAGGAGGTACTCTCCTCCTCCTCCTTAAAGGAACTGGAGAGGTCCTCCTCCTCCTCCTCCACCTGCTGCTGGTGCTTTAGGAAGCAGTTCTCAGAGGTCTACCTCCTATGCTCAAACTTATCAAAGATATTAAGGTAGACCCTCAAGATATCAAGAAAGCAGTCAGCACAGGTATTCCAGCATACAACAACATTAACAATAACATCAGCAAGAACAACATCAGCAACAACAACAACATCAGCAGCAACAACAAGCTTCTAAAATAAAAAAGCTGAAAGCCCAGAAGGCCTGAATCTCCACCTATTCCATTTGTGGATCCTGAAACTAAAAACACTTTAAGAATGACCAGATTTCAGGAGCTTGTTGGATTATCAATGATCAATAAAGCTAAAGCTGAAGGGAGAGATCCATCTTAATACTCAACAATGTCAACCTACAGAAAAGGAAGAATTAAAAAGGTATGATAAGGCTAACAGATTTTTCAATGTTGATACTTACATGAATCTGCATCCAGAGGCTGTTGTTCCAAGATCCACTTCTCTTAATATTATTGGAGCTGCTGATATGACCATGTCCAAGAGAGAAGCAACTAATCCAAATAGAGAAATCAAATTTACACAGCCCTCTGAAAAAGACAAAAATGACAAGCAAAATAAGAAGAAGAAATGATATACTATGTTTAATTTTGATTGTCTGAACTTTATTTGTTAACTATCACAAAGCTACTAATTGTACATATCTGCTGAATGTTTCAATTTTCCACCAGATATATTTTTCCTGCTTTGTGAATGTTTTTATTTTTATATTATTAGTGACCTCACCCAAATAGGGGGAGATTGTTGGATCCCTAGTTGGATTTGAGCTAGGTTCACTAACTAGGATGTCTAACCCATAATGCATAGCTAGGGTCATGTGTTTTGAGTCCTAGAGTCTAGGCTAAGTCTTTAGGTTCAACCATACATGGACCAGCTAGCAGAAGAATCAAGACTTAGAAGAAAATCAAGTTAAGAAAATGAGTTCGACGTTCGTCGAACTCAGCTCGATGATAGTCGTGCTCCGCTCGACGAACTCAGAGTTAATTCTCTGAGTTGAGCTCGACGATATTCAAGCATAGGTCGACGAAGTCTGGATTTCAACTTCAACACAGAATATTTTCTCTGAACTCAGCTCGACGAAGACAGAATCTGTGCTCGACAAACTTGGACCACAGAATTGGCAAGTTATTCACAGAATGCAGTTCGCTGAGCTCAGGTCGACGAACTTCAATCTCAAGTCGACGAACAAGTTTTCTCAGGTCGACGAACAAGATTTCTCAGCTTGAGAACTTGGATCTCAGGTCGATGAAATCTGTTCTATGGTCGACGATTTCTGTGTAGATCCTGACTTAGAGTTTTCCTTATTCTCTATCCATATTATTTATATTATTTAGCAATAATTTCCAGAGTAATTAATGCTTATATTCTCTGAATATAGCCGTTACTGGCGGCATTGATTATGGTCTTCATCGGATAATTACTTGCTCAATTAATTGGGACAGTTGGGGAAACTCATCAATGCAAATATCCTCCAGCCGAATTTCATTCTCCAGGCAATAACATTCAATGCAATGGAATTGAAAATTCACAGGAGAATTTGACAGAGACATATACAAGAGATTTTCTTTTCAGAACGACAGACAACAGGACATAGAACAGTACACAGAGAAGAATTACACAACATCATCTGCTTTCTTTCCTTTACAGAAAACACTTTGTTTTCCTCTTGATCTTACAGAAGAAGAACAATCACCATAATCGAGAGTCTTCTTTAACTTCCATTCCAGGAGCTTTCAAGGACAACATATTCAAATCAGTCAGAAGTTCCTGGATCACTTCAAATCAAGGCTGAATACCTACACCATGTGCAAGGCTCCAAGTGATATTGAGAGGAGCTCTTGACAACATCAATCCACTTGTCTTCTCAGTTGTTTGAAAAAGAAAAGACACCATCAATCTCTCTCCCCCTCCTGTATAAAGGGTTCATTAAATCCATTCAAAAGTTTATTTAGTTTTTGGGCACCTGAACAAAAGCTTAAAGGTGGCAGTCACCTGATCAAAACCTACTAGTGGATTCCTACCAGGGTGGTAGAAGAGTGGATGTACCCAGGTTGGGGAACCACTATAAAAGTTTTTGTGTTGTCTGGTTGCCCCTTTTCTTATTGTTCTTTCTGTGGCAGTGATAGGCTAATTGTGCTGTGATAGTTTAGATTGCTGTATTGTGGTAGTTTAGTTTAGATCATTTTCTTTTTATCTATTACTACTACTGGTATCATTTTTTACTCTGATAGTTTCAAAAACATCCAAATAGTTTTAATATACTCTATTCACCCCCCTATAGAGTAATTAGATCTAACCCCCATGTTTCAGTTGCTTTGACCCTATTACCCGCAAGCAGTTTGTCTCTGCGGATGTTACATTCTTTGAAAATGCATCTTACTTCTCTCCCGCCTCCTCCTATACTCCTGATGTTCCTACTTCTCCTACCAACCCATCCATTCCCTCTACACCTACCAACGTTCCTCCACCTCCGCCACCTCCACCCTCTCCTCCGCCATGTCCACCTCCCGCGATATCTCCCTCCTCTCCACAGCCATCTCTCTCTACTCATGGGCCAGCTCTCTCCACCATGGATGCTCAGGATACTGAGGTACCCGCTGACCTGGATCTCCCCATTACTTTTCGCAAAGTAGTTCGGGCATGTACCCAACACCCACTTGCTGCTATTGTTTCCTATGATCATCTTACCCCTTCTCACAGAGCTTTTGCACTGGCTATCTCGGCCACTGCCACCCCCCCGTTCCTACCAACAGGCCCTTACTATTCCTCATTGGAAGGCTGTCATGGATGAGGAGATTTCTACTCTCACTGAATGAGGTACATGGACCCTCTATCCTCCTCCCTTCGGCATAGATGTCGTTGGCTGTCGCTGAGTCTATGTGGTGAAGTTCCACCTTGACGACAGTGTGGATCGTTACGAGGCCCGTCTTGTTGCCAAAGGCTTTACCCAGATGTATGGGGTTGACTATTTTGACAACTTCTCTCCAGTTGCTTGTCTCAGCACTATCAGGGTCCTACTCTCTGTGGCTGTCAACCGGGATTGGCCCATTTCTCAACTAGATGTTAAGAATGCCTTTCTATATGAGGACCTTCCGGAGGACATCTATATGGAGCAACCTCCAGTGTATGTTGCTCAGGGGGAGACATAGGTATACCGGCTACAGAAGGCTATATATGGTCTTAAGCAAAGCCCTCTGACATGGTTTGACAAGTTCAGCGGGATTGTGGCGGCTGTGGGTTTTACGAGAAGTTCTGCCGATCACTCCTTATTTATTCTCAAAACCTCCTTGGGTCTGGTAGTGCTTGCTGTATATGTGGATGATATTCTTTTCACTGGAGATGACTAGGCTGGGAAAACCTTGACAAAGAAGCATTTTTGCGAACACCTGGTCACAAAGGATATGGGCTCTCCAAAATACTTTCCGGGGATAGAAATCTCTCGAATGCCCAATTCCCTTATCCTCTCCCAACACAAGTATTCTCTTGATTTGCTAAAAGAGGTAGGGCTGACTGAGGCTAAACCTACCCGATGCCCCATGGAGACTGGAGAAGATAAAACATGGACGGATGACTCTCCTCTTCTTTTAGATGTTACGAGGTACATACGTCTAGTTGGCAAATTTATATATCTCACGGTGACCAGACCCGACATCGCCTATGATGTAGGCAAGGTTAGCCAATTCATGCAGGCTCCTAGGGAGTGCCATCTACAGTCTGCCATGAGGATATTAGAGTATGTTAAATCAGCGCCTGGGAAAGGACTACTCTTTTAGAAGAATGGTCATTTGAAGATTGAAGCATACTCAGATTCAAGCTATGCTGATGACAAATGAGACCGCAAGTTAACGTCGGGCTTTTGCACCTTTGTGGGAGGAAATATTGTGAGCTAGAAGAGCAAGAAATAGTCTGTCGTCTCCAGGTCCAACCCCGAAGCAGAATATCGAAGTATGACATCGACCACATGTGAATTGAAGTGGTTACGAGATCTCATGCTTGACTTAGGAGAGGTCTACAATCATCCTCTACCAATGTTTGCCTGGGACACGGGCGTGTCCCAATCCGTGTCCTGCTCTGTATGGTTGAGCAGCCCGTCGAGTGCTCGACAAAATGCACTCGATGAGTTCTCAAGAGGGAACACAACCGGCGACACGAGCGTGTCTGAGGCCGTGTCCTCCTCTGGTTCGACGAATTCCACTTGACGAAATTCACTCGATGCTTCTCGAGAGGTGAGTTGAGTTGGGCACACGGCCTGTGACACGGGCGTGTCACATGGCTGTGTGCTTCTCTAGATTTGGCCAGGGAAGTCGAGTTAGGCACACGGCCTATGACACGGGCGTGTCACATGGCTGTGTCCTTATCTAGATTTGGCTAGGGAAGTCGAGTTAGGCACACAGTGTAACGCCCCAAAAATCGTAATCGAACTGCTCGTGTCCAAGAGAAGTTTTGGTGTTTGTATAGGGGTACACGGCCTGGGACACGGATGTGTACAAGGCCATGTGGTTCTCTGTGTTGGCCGGCTGTGTACAGAGAAGGACACGGCATGAAACACGGTAACGTGACACAAGAGCGTGCATACCCGTGTCACCACCCATGTTCCCAAGATTCGTGTCGGTTAGCGTGGCGGTTTTTTGTGACACGGCCCTAAGTTACGGGCGTGTCAGGACATGACACGGGCGTGTCAGGTTGAGACACGGGCGTGTCTCAACCCGTGTACTTTTCTATGCTCGACGATCGTGTCTGGATCGAGACACACGACCTGGGACACGGCCGTGTGCGAGGCCGTGTTCGACCCATGTTTGAGGATTTTTGAGCGGATCTGAGCCGTTTGTTTTCTTTAATTAAGATCTGACGACCCATATGTGTTCCTGCTCTATTAAGGTCGGGAATGGAGGTTGTATTCCTCATTTGCTCTTTAACATTCTCTTTCTAAGAAGTTTGAGAGAGGAGAGAGCAAGGAGGAAGAAAGGGGAGGTTTCTGGCCGCCGGCGGAGCATCGAATCGAGAACCGAGAGCGGTTCCGCGGAGGAAATTCCATTGCGAAGCCTTCTATCCGTATAGTTTTTCCATGGCACAAAAGCATACTACAAGGGTAACGATTCTCTACTTGAGCATGTGAAGCTCTCCTTCTTTTGCATAAGGAAACCCGTTCCCGCGAGTGTGCGGTGAGTGTGCGGTGTTCCTTGGGGTTGACGAGAATAGTCCCCCTTGTGTTGCATATAGAGTTCGGAATCGAAGTATGGACATAGGCATTGTGTGTGAAGCCTACCCAGACGTGTTGGTCTGGATCGATGATGTTGCATTTTGTATGGTTTGCCGGAGAAGACTCTGTGCTTTGTGTTTTCAGGTTTCTATGCGGTAGATTGCAGCAGGGATCCTTAGGGATTAACTCCAAGGCGCACCCGAAAAACTGAGCGGAAACGTAATTCTTCTAACTTGGCGGCCTGGGAGCTGGCCTTGTATATAACTGGGTTATGTGTTGTTTGGATTGTTGCGGGATCTGAGAGAAGCTTGGCTCGTGCATATATCTTAAGGTGACTACGTGGTGTGAGCAACGGGAAAGTGAAATCGGACCTGGGCTATGTGGTTCGGTGCGAGAGACCCAAAGAGGGACTGGCTGTTGGCATAGTCGGGAGTCTTAGACAGTGGTCAGAAAGACTCAAAAATGCTCACGATGTTGCCATCCCGGGGATGGTGGTGAAGCCATAGAATTGACCAGATTCACCGATAATGTGCCTTGAGTGCACGGGGTGTTTGGGCCGTGAGAGAATACACCTGTGGCGTAGTATGTTTGTACATTATTATTTAGCTGGGCTAATCAAATGCAGGGAAGGAGCACCGCCATCCTGAGTAAGGGGCGGGGTCGTTATAATTTGGTCGGCTTTGGCTGACCGTTACTTTGTTTGCCACCATGCGGTGGAGTGTTGCTTGCAGGTGCTGCGGAGCCGAGTACCAAATAGCAGGCTGAAACCCATGTTGCTGAGCTGTCCCTCGAAGGCCAAAGAGAATAGTTGTATTTTATTTTTGTCATGTGTGGCCGGCCTGCGAGCCGATGTATGTGAGACACTATTTTGTTAAGTGAACTCTTGTAAGGCCATAAGGCCAAGTACTTTCAGTGTATTCGTTGTTTCATTCCTGTGGTAGTTTGTGGACATTCATGTTAGTTGTTTATTCAATTATGGATTCTTTCCAACTATTTAAAAGCTTCCGCTAGAATGCTCTGTGTAGGGCGAGTAGTCTTAGTTGAATGGTTTCGATATTCTTATGTAACCCTTCCGACTGTCCGTGGTATATGACATCGGGTTCCAGCTGGACCTTTTGTTATATGCCATACGACGGATGAGGGTGTTACAATTTGGTATCAGACTTTAGGTTCCGGTCAACTTAAAGGAATTCGTGGACGAATTCGTTTTAAGGGGTGGTGAGCACATGTGTGCGTCATCGTTATAATATCAAAAGAACCCATGAATGTCCACTTAGGAATGAAAAATACACTTGTTTTGAGGAATCTGAGTGTTCCAATGATTGTTTTTAGCAATATTTTGGTCGTCTAATCAAGGGTCTTTGCTATTATAGGCGGCTAGGAGCGGTGCCGGGCAATCGGAACGCCCGCAATCAGCAGAAAGTAGTGCACCGAGGGACGTGCCTACAACACCTCCTTCAGTGGAAATAATCAGATTGGTTGCTGAAGCAGTCTTTGCTATGATAAATGCCCAACCTGCAAGGCAAATACACCATGCACCACCTATAAATGAGCAAGAACCGATTAGGGCGGCATAGCCGGGAGTGGTAGAGCGCGCGACAGTTGATCAGGTAGCACCAAGGAGAGCTATAGAGAAGCAGCTCAAGCACATAATGAGCTTTAATCCTCCGAGGTTCAACGGTATTGGAACGCCAACTCAAGATGAGGATTGGCTCTCTACGATAAAGAGGGTCTTGACGGCCACAGAAACTGTTAAGTGGCAGAAGACCACCATAGTGACCTTCCTTTTGGCTAGTGAGGCGAGACTGTGGTGGGACGAGTTGGAGGTTCGCCTCTTAGTGGGAAGACAACTTGCGGATGTGCCTATGGAGTAATTATCAAGGTTGTTCTTAGCCAGATATCTACCCTCTGCTCAGAAGCTTGAGATGGAGAATCAGTACTTTGGTTTGACTCAAGGAGGCAGAAGCGTGGATGAGTATCTCCACAATTTTACGCGGTTGGGTTGTTATGCTGGTGCTATGTTTACTGAAGAGGAGCAGAAGACCAACCGATTTTATGAGGGTATATGTGGCGACCTACAGTTACTTCTTGCTGGGCCTAAGGCATAGGGCTTCCCAGCCTTGGTCAATTTGGCCCGGTCGTTGGAAAAGGTCGTGAAGAAAGTGTAAGAGAAGAAGGAACCAGGGGAAAAGAAGTCGGAGTTCAAAGTGCCAAATGCAAAGTCGGGTTTTCGCAGATGGAACAAGAAGCCGAAGACTTCGAGCTCAGCCCCTTCGACTAGTGCGGAAAGATGGGGCATTTTTCTCGTGAGTGTTGTAGCAGACGTGCAAAGTCTGAGAGGAAGCCTGGAGCAACCTATGAAGAGAAAGGGAAGGCGGTGGAGTCAACCGCGTCCCACCATGCTCCACCCCAGCCTAGAGTTTATAACCTTGGTCTACAAGAGGCCATAAAACAAACTAACGTGGTGACATGTATGAGTTAAATTATAGCAGTTTAACTTTATGTAGTTGTTACCTTTTTATATGTTAGCTTATATATGTTGGTACTATGCTTTGTGTTTATTTTCGATTATCCGGCGAGAGCCCTGTTTGATATGGGAGCTTTGCATTCCTTCTTGTCCGAAAGATTCGTATCGCGCATCGCGTTCCCTTCCTTGATGGCAAAAGACAAGTTAGATGTGTTGTTGCCCAATGGGTGCTCAATGCGCGCGGATAGAGTCTACGAGGTAAAGATACGGATTGGGGATCAGGAGTTTGTCTTACAAGCGTCGGTACTGCCATTAGCGGAGTTCGACGTAATTTTTGGTATGGACTGGCTCTCGGAGCAGCGAGCATGCAAAGATTGCAACCGAAAGGAGGTTAAGTTGGGATTGAATAATGATCAGGAGACTATGTTTGCGGGCATGAAGGGGTCAGGTAATATTTTGATGTCGACCCTTCAGGTGATCAAGGCAGTTCGGTCTGGGGCAGTGCTGTTTGTCACATTAGTGCAGCCTTCAATGCCTAAGCCAAGTCTGGGCAGTATTCCAGTTATGTCCGAGTATCCTGATGTGTTTCTGGATGATCTCCCAGGAGCCCCTCCTCAGCAGGAGATTGATTTTACTATTGAGCTGGTGCCGGGTGCCAAACCGATGTCACGCTCTCCGTATCGGATAACGCCAAGAGAGATGGCAGAACTAAAGGTACAACTGCAAGAGTTGTTGGAGAAAGGGTATGTGCGTCCAAGTTCGTCGCCTTGGAGCGCACCGGTCCTCTTCGTTAAGAAGAAAGATGGGGTCTTGCAACTCTGTATTGACTATCAGGAGTTGAACAAGCTTACAAAGAAGAATATGTATCCGATCCCAAGGATTGATGATCTATTTGATCAGTTGGTTGGGTCTACAGTATATTCGAAGTTAGATTTGAAATCTGGTTACTACCAATTGAGAATAAGGGAAAGCGACATCCCAAAGACAGCGTTCAGCATGCGGTTTGGGCATTACGAGTTCACGGTCATGCCGTTTGGGTTGACCAATGCGCCATCCGTGTTTATGGATCTGATGAATAGGACGTTCAGAGAGTACCTGGATCGTTTCGTGATAGTATTTATCGATGATATCCCGGTGTACTCGCAGTGTGAGGAGGATCATTACAAGCATCTGCATATGGTGTTGGAGACGTTGAGAAGGAATCAGTTGTATGCTAAGTTCTCCAAGTGTGAGTTCTGTTTATCCTCGGTAGCGTTACTTGGTCATGTTGTTAGTGGAGAAGGGATAGCGGTGGATCCGATGAAGATAGTGGCGATACGGGAGTGGCCTGTATTGACTACAGTGGCGGAAGTCCAGAGCTTTCTGGGGCTTGCCGGCTACTACAGGCGCTTCGTAGAGAACTTCTCGCGGATAGCGCTACCACTCACGACACTGACAAGGAAGGATCAAAAGTTTGTGTGGTCGCTGGAGTGCGAGCAGGATTTTGAAGAATTGAAGAGGCGGTTGACCACAACGCCTATTTTATGTTCGCCGAGTGGGACCGAAGGGTTCGAGATCTGTAGCGATGCTTTGGACAGTGGTTTGGGCTGTGTTCTGCTACAACATGGGAGTGTGATAGCCTATGGTTCACGACAGTTGGAGGTTCACGAGAGGAATTATTTGGTTCACGACTTAGAGTTAGCGGCCGTGATATTTGCTCTAAAGCTATGGAGGCACTACTTGTACGGTGTGAAGGTCGATATCTACACCAATCATAAGAGCCTGAAGTACCTGTTAGATCAGAAGGACCTGAACATGAGGCATCAGATGTGGATGGAGTTTCTAGGGGACTATACCTTCAAGATACATTATATACCTGGGAAAGGAAATGCAGTGGCAGATGCGTTGAGTCACAGGGTTCCTGCGCGAGCCAGTTGGTTGTCGGTGCATGATGAGAGTTTGGTCCGTGACTTGGAGGTGCTAGAGATATCTTATGTCGACAAGTAGGCTAGTGCCAAGGCGAAATTGTATTGGAAAGAGGTGCAGTATGACCTAGATAATAGAGTTAGGTGGGCTTTGGTTCAGAATAGCAGCATGAAGCAGATCTTAGATGAATCTTTGGATGGGTCAAATTCCCAATTTGCTGTTGAGGACGGACTGCTGTGGAAGGGCGGTCACCTATACGTTCCTAGTGCTGATAATCTTCGGGAGGAGTTGTTGTACGAGGCTCATCAAACCAAGTACTCAATCCACCTGGGGAGCACGAAGATGTATAAAGACATGAAGAAGTTATTCTGGTGGCCAGGACTAAAGAAGGATGTAGCACTTTATGTGGCCAAGTGCCAGACGTGTGCCTTGGTGAAGGTGGAGTGCCAGAAGCCCGGAGGTTTCTTAAAGACCCTACCTATACCGGAGTGGAAGTTTGATGACATTTCTTTGGATTTTGTGCATGGTTTGCCAAAGTCGCAGAGGGTAAACGACGCCATCTGGGTGGTCGTGGATAGATTGATAAAGGTGTCGCATTTCATCCCGAACAGGAAGGAAGATCCAGTGGAAAAGTTAGCCAAACTCTATGTGGATAATATTGTACGATTGCATGGTGTGCCCCGCAGTATTGTTAGTGACCGAGATGGACACTTCATGTCGAACGATTGGAGGCTGGTGCATAGTCTGTTAGGAACTAAGTTGAGTTTCAGCACAGCATTTCATCCGCAGACGGATGGTCAGACCGAGAGGGTCAACCGGACGATGGAGGACATGCTTCGTATGTGCGTCTTAGATTTCGGAAAGCAGTGGGAAGATCACCTGTACACGGTTGAGTTTGCATATAACAACAGTTATCAGACGAGTATTGGAATGGCGCCTTTCGAGGCCTTGTATGGGAGAAGGTGTCACACGCCATTGTCTTGGTTGGAGATAGGCGAGACGAAGTTATACAAACGTCAAGCGGTGGAAGACGCCACTTTAATGATACGTACAGTTCAGGAAAGGTTGAAGATCGCTCAGGACATACAAGCAAAATACTATATCGCCAAGCAAAGGAACGTGCAGTTCGGTGTTGGCGACTGAGTGTATTTGAAAATCAAGCCGTTCAAGGGTGTCTCGCGGGTTCGACGCTTGAAGAAGCTGAGTCTGAGATACCTAGGACCATTTGAAATCCTGGCGCGTGTTGGCGAAATAGCGTATCGATTGAAACTGTCAGTGGAGTTGAGTGGGCTGCATGATGTGTTCCACGTTTCGGTGTTGCGGAAGGCGGTGCAAGAGCCTTCATAGGTCATTGTGGGCGATCAAGTGCCGGTTGAATACGGGTTGACAACAAAGGTCAAGCCAGTACACATTGAAAAATTTGAGGTTAAATGACTCCGCAATAAGGAAATCTGAATGGTTAAAGTCCGTTGGGATAACTGCGAACGTGAGGAGCTTTCTTGGGAGCGAGAGCAGACTATGATGGAAGAATACCCCGAGTTATTCCACTCAGGTAACATTTAAATTTTTGTGTACCTTTACATAATTTCGGGATGAAATTTTTTAACTGGGGGAGATTTGTAACGCCCCGAAAATCGTAATCGAACTAGTCGTGTCCAAGAGAAGTTTTGGTGTCTGTATAGGGGTACACAGCCTAGGACACGGGCGTGTCCAAGGCCTTGTTGTTCTCTGTGTTGGCCGGCTGTGTCCAGAGAAGGATACAGCAGGAAACACAACAACGTGACACGGGCCTGTCAACTGACACGGGTGTGTGCATACCAGTGTCACCACCCGTGTTCCCAAGAGTTGTGTCGGTTAGCATGGCGGTTTTATGTGACACGACCCTAGGTCACGGGCATGTCAGGACACGACACGGGCGTGTCAGGTTGAGACACGAGCATGTCTCGACCCGTATCCTTTTCTATGCTCGACGACCGTGTTTGGATCGAGGCACAAATCCTGGGACACGGCCGTGTGCGAGGCCGTGTTCGGCCCAGGTTTGAGGATTTTTGAGCGGATCTGAGCCGTTCGTTTCCTTTAATTAAGATCTGACGGCCCATATGTGTTCCTGCTCTGTTAAGGTCGGGAATGGAGGTTGTATTCCTCATTTGCTCTTCAACATTCTCTTTCTAAGAAGTTTGAGAGAGGAGAGAGCAAGGAGGAAGAAAGGAGATGTTTCCGGCCGCCGGCGGAGCATTGGAGCACCGAATCGAGAATCGAGAGCGGATCCGCGGAGGAAATTCCATTGCAAAGCCTTCTATCCGTATAGTTTTTCCATGATGCAAAAGCGTACTACAAGGGTAACGATTCTCTACTTGAGCATGTGAAGCTCTCTGTTGAAGTATTAGACCGGGCGGCTTAGCGGTCTGATCCAGCGGTTTGTTGACCGAGCGGCTTAGCGGTCTGTTCCAGCGGTTTGTAGACCGGGCGGTCTGGCGGTCTCTCTCTACGGCTTGTTCTATCCTGCTGGTGTTGCCGAGCGGTTATCCCATCTGTCTAACCGCGCGGCCTGATCGGTCTCCATTATTCTAGCCGCTCAGCCTGTAAATGTTTAGTCCCACATTGTTTGTAGACTCTCTTTCTTATCTCCTCCATTCTATATAAGGGAGGCCATACCTTTGTAAATGATATCTTTTTTGGATAATAAAATTTCATTATTCAAAAGTTTACTCGCTTGTTCTCGTCTTTTCTCTTCTTGTCTCTACTTTCTAACATGGTATCAAAGCACACGGTCATTTCCTCCTAATTCTGTGCGCCCTCTGTTGTTCGCAACTTCTTTTCGGCATTCTGCGACTTGTTTCGCGGCTTGCCCCCTCTTCTATCCGCGCGGCCTGTTTCTATCCGCGCGGCTTGTCTTTTGTCCGCCGACCTGTTCGCGCGGCTTGCTCCTTCTTGGTTCTCTTCTCCTACTTCTCTTTGTCGCAGCGACCTGTTTAGTTGTCGCCGCGCCTCTTGTTCTTTCTTGCCTCTCCGACTTCCTAGTCGCTGCGGTCTGTCTCTGTCCGCGTGTGTGTTGTCTCTCTCCACGCGATTTGCTGCTGTGATCTGCCTGACCGTGCGGGTTGTTCCTTTCTCCCCGCATCTTGGTCGCGGTCGCCAGCTCTTCTCGTCTTTTCTGTTCGCTCGGGCTTCTCAGTTCGTGCGACTTCTTCCCCGTCGTGCCTTTGCCCGCCTTCTTGCCGCTGCTGTGATCTGCCTGACCGTGCGGGTTGTCTCTTTCTTACCCGCATCTTGGTCGCGGTCACCTGCTCTTCTCCTCTCTTCTCTTCTGTTCGCTCGGCCTTTTCAGTCCGCGCGACCTCTTCCCCGCAGTGCCTCTTTCTAGCCGCTACTGTTCGCGCGGCTTCCTCTATTTTTTCTAACCGCCTCTGTTCGTGCGGCTTCTTCTGCTTCCGGGTTCTATGACTACCTCCGGTCTCACCACTACTCCTGCAGCTCCTTCTCCTCCTCCTCCTTCGGGTAACCTTGGCACCCTTTCCAAACTTGTGGGCTCCAACTATCCCGATTGGAGCGTTTCTTTCACCTTTCTCCTTCGTTCTCAACGCAAGCGTCATCACCTCACCGATGACCCTCCTCCTCGCACCTCTCCTGAGTTTGATGACTGGGATGCGAGTGATGCTCTTGTTCGCACCTGGCTGGCCAACAACCTTTCTGATGAGTGCCTTCCCGTCATTCGCCATGATGAGACGGTCAAGGCAGCATGGCTTCACCTCGCTGCTCTCTATTCTAAGGGGGGCCAGACGTCCCGCATTTATACTCTCTATGCGGATCTCTTCGCCCGCCCTTCCATGTCCCCGGCTGCGGCCTATCAGCAGGTTCAGGCCCTTGGTGCTGAAATCCTCCAGAATCGCCCCTTCTCCGCGGACTTGGCCGACCAGCACAAACACTTCCAGGAACTCCTGGTTGTTTGTTATCTTCTTCGTCTTCCCGACTCTTATGATATGATCCGCCAGCAGATCTTGGGTGAGGCGGAATCTCCTACTTTGGATGCCACCGCGGCTCGCATTGCCGCCGTTACTTCGCTCCTCCAGCGGCCTCTGCTGGCCTCCCCCCCTTTCCAGGACTCCTCTGCTCACCAAACTCAACGGGGGGGCCCCAGTGGCCGTGGCTCCTCTTCTGGCGGCCGAAGTTCCTCCCGTTTTCTCTGCTCTCATTGTGGTCGTACTGGCCATACTGTTGACCGCTGCTGGCAGAAACATCCTCATCTTCGCCCTTCCGGTGATGCTCCTTCGGCCTCCGCCTCTTCTAGGCCGTCTGCCTCTGTGGCCACGACGTCAGGTAGTGCCCACGTCGTTACCCAAGGTAAATGGCTGATTGACTCCGGTGCCACCAATCATATGACGGGCAATCCCCATTGCTTCTCCCGTCTTGAGACCCATGACCGCTTACCCCCAGTTCGTGTGGCGGATGGTTCCCCGTCCCCGGTTCATGGGACGGGCATGGTTCAACTCACTCCCTCGCTTTGCTTGGAGGATACCCTCTATGTCCCGAAGTTCCCGTGCAATTTGTTATCAGTTACTAGTTTATGCCGGCAACTTCAGTGCTCTGTTTTATTCACTCACACTACTTGTTCTTTTCAGGACCCGAGGACCCAGCGGACGATTGCTACTGGGACTGAGAGCGGCGGCCTCTACTTCCTCGATGATGTTTCCGCTCTTTCTGCCTACTCCTCCTCCACCGATCTCCTTCAGTGGCATCTTCGTCTTGGACATCCTCCTCCTCGGCTTATTCGTCAGCTTCTGCCCCACTTACCTCCTACCAGTTCTCCGCTCAACTGTGATGCCTGTCAGCTTGGCAAACATCATCGCTCCTCCTTCCCTCCGAAGCAAGGCCGTGGCTCCTCTCGCATTTTTGAGCTTATTCATTCTGATGTATGGGGTCCTGCTCCTACCCTTACTGTTGGTCGGGGCAGTTCCTATTTTGTTACTTTTATCGATGATTTTACTCGCTGTACCTGGGTGTATCTCTTAAAAGATCGCTCTGAACTATTTTCTGTTTGGCAATCTTTTTACTATATGATTAAGACTCAATTTGCTATTTCCATTAAAATTTTACGTTCTGATAATGCAAAGGAGTATCTAAATCATGAGTTCTCCACGTTCTTTCACGAACATGGCCTCCTTCATCAAACCTCTTGTGTTTACACCTCCCAACAGAATGGGGTGGCGGAGCGTAAAAACCGTCACCTGCTTGATGTTGCGCGTACTCTCATGACGCAGATGCACGTCCCTCGCTCCTACTGGGGCTACGCTGTGCTCCTCGCTTGCTATCTCATTAATCGCCTTCCCTCCACGGTCCTACACGGGAAGACTCCCTTCTCCCTTCTCTACCCCCACCAAGAACCTTTTCCTCTTCCTCTCCGTGTCTTTGGCTGTACGGCCTTCGTTCACGCTCCCTCCGCTACCCGCGACAAGCTTTCCCCCCGTTCCACCAAGTGTGTCTTTTTGGGGTACTCTACCACTCAAAAAGGCTATTGCTGCTTTGATCCCCTTCTCCGCAAGCAGTTTGTCTCCGCCGATGTGACCTTTTTTGAGAATGCTTCCTATTTCTCTCCTTCCTCTTCTCTTCCTTCTCTTCCTTCTGATCTCTCCGTTCCTTCCACACCTCTCGACGTTTTCCCACCTTCGTCTCCTCCTCCACTCACTCCTTCCCAGTCCGTCTCCCCACTCATCCCTCCACCCTCCTCTCCGCTGCCGTCTCTCTCTAGTCCCGGGCCAGCCTTCTCCGCCACGGACGCTCCGGTCGCTGACGCTCCCGTCGCCGCCGCTCCCGATGATCTGGATGTTCCCATTGCCCTTCGCAAAGGGGTGCGGGCGTGTACTCAACACCCGCTCACGGCTGTTGTTTCTTATGATCAGCTTTCTCCTTCTCGCAGGTGTTTTGCCTTGGCTATCTCTGCCACTTCTACTCCCCGTACCTACCAGGAGGCTCTCGCTCTCCCTCATTGGAAGTCTGCCATGGATGAGGAGATGCTACTCTTACTGAACGGGGTACCTGGACCCTGGTTCCTCCTCCTGTGGGCACTGATGTGGTTGGCTGTCGGTGGTCTTTGTTGTGAAGTTTCGCCCCGACGGCACTGTGGATCGCTACAAAGCCCGGCTGGTGGCCAAGGGCTTTACTCAGACTTATGGCGTTGATTACTTCGATACCTTCTCTCCGGTTGCTCGCCTCAGCACCATCCGGGTTCTCTTTTCTGTGGCTGTTAACCGGGCTTGGGCTGTTTCTCAGCTGGATGTGAAGAATGCCTTTCTCTATGGCGATCTTCAGGAGGACGTCTATATGGAGCAACCTCCTGGGTATGTTGCTCAGGGGGAGACACGTGTCTGTCATTTGAAGAAGGCCATTTATGGCCTCAAGCAGAGCCCTCGGGCATGGTTCGAAAAGTTCAGTGGTATTGTGGCAACCATCGGTTTTCAAAGGAGTTCGGCCGATCACTCCTTATTCATTCGCAAAACGGCCTCGGGACTGGTGGTTTTGGCCGTATATGTGGATGATATTCTCCTTACTGGTGATGACCGAGATGGGGTGGACTTGACGAAGAAGCACCTCCGCCAGCACTTGGTCACGAAGGATATGGGCTCCCCAAAATACTTTTTGGGGATAGAGATCTCTCGGAACCTGACTCCTTGGTCCTCTCTCAACGGAAGTATGCCCTTGATCTTCTTCGAGAAGCAGGCTTGACAGGTGCCAAACCAGCTCATCTTCCCATGGCTGTTGGAGAAGACAAGACGTGGACGGATGAATCGCCTCCTCTATCTGATGTGACACGGTACAGACGTTTGGTAGGCAAACTCATCTATCTCACGGTGACTAGACCCGACATCGCCTACGCTGTAGGAAAGGTCAGTCAGTTTATGCAAGCTCCCAGGGAGTGTCATCTTCAGTCCGCCCTGAAGATTTTAGAGTATATCAAAGCAGCACCGGGCAGAGGGTTACTCTTCCAGAAGAATGGCCATCTGAGAGTTGAGGCCTACTCAGACTCAAGTTATGCGGATGACAAAGGCGATCGTAAATCCACGTCAGGTTTCTGTACCTTTGTTGGAGGTAACCTCGTGAGTTGGAAAAGCAAGAAACAGTCGGTTGTGTCCAGATCCAGTGCCGAAGCAGAATACCGGAGTATGGCGTCAACTACGTGTGAGTTAAAATGGTTGCGGGCTCTCATGCTTGACCTGGGCGAGGTATATGATTGTCCTCTCCCTATGTTCTGTGACAACAAGGCCGCTATACACATATCCAGAAATCCGGTCTTCCATGAGAGAACGAAGCATATAGAGGTTGACTGTCACTTCATTCGGGAGGAGATTTTGAAGAAACAGATTTGTACTCCTTTTGTCACCTCTGACAAGGAGTTGGCCGATATCTTCACCAAGCCGGTTTCTACTTCCTTCTTCCGCATTTGTGACAAGCTGGGCATGATTGATATCTATGCTCCAGCTTGAGGGGGAGTGTTGAAGTATTAGACCGGGCGGCTTAGCGGTCTGATCCAGCGGTTTGTTGACCGAGCGGCTTAGCGGTCTGTTCCAGCGGTTTGTAGACCGGGCGGTCTGGCGGTCTCTCTCTACGGCTTGTTCTATCCTGCTGGTGTTGCCGAGCGGTTATCCCATCTGTCTAACCGCGCGGCCTGATCGGTCTCCATTATTCTAGCCGCTCAGCCTGTAAATGTTTAGTCCCACATTGTTTGTAGACTCTCTTTCTTATCTCCTCCATTCTATATAAGGGAGGCCATACCTTTGTAAATGATATCTTTTTTGGATAATAAAATTTCATTATTCAAAAGTTTACTCGCTTGTTCTCGTCTTTTCTCTTCTTGTCTCTACTTTCTAACACTCTCATTCTTTTGCATAAGGAAACCCGCTCCCGCGAGTGTGCGGTGAGTGTGCGGTGTTCCTTGGGGTTGACAGGAATAGTCCCCCTTATGTTGCATATAGAGTCCAGAATTGAAGTACGGACATAGGCATTTTGTATGAAGCCTACCCGGACGTGTTGGTCTGGATCGTTGATGTTGCATTTTGCATGGTTTGCCGGTGAAGACTCCATGCTTTGTGTTTTCGGGTTTCTACGCGGTAGATTGTAGCAGGGATCCTTGGGGATTAACTCTAAGGCGCACCCGGAAAACTGAGCGGAAACGTAATTCTGCTAACTTGGCAGCCTGGGAGCCGGCCTTGTACATAACTGGGTTATGTGCTGTTTGGATTGTTGCGGGATCCGAGAGAAGCTTGGCTCGTGCGTACGTCTTAAGGTGACTACTGTTGGAGTCACCATGATGATCTGGAAGTGATCAAACATGTAATCTCACTGCCAACGCGATATGAGCCTGCAGGGTCGCACATAAGAGATGTGGAGAAGTTGGATGACTGACTGTGTTGGTAAAGGTTACCAATCACCGACCTGAATAGGGTTATGGGCAAAGTGTTGCCTTATAGGATCATCGGGTTGGGCAAATGTTGCCTTGAAGAGCTGGTTGGGATTGTCGTCCGAGGGTCGATGACATTAGTCGAGAATCGTCTTCTGATTCCCGCCGATCGGCGAGAATCGTCTCTCTGATTCTCGCCGATCGACGAGAATCGTCGAGAATCAATTGTTGATTCTCGATGATCGACTACTTCGACAATTGTTGTCGACCGCGGCTCGACGATCGTCGAGTATCGTTGTGTATCGTCGAGCGCGGCTCGACGATCGGCGAGAATCGTCGAGTATTGTACTCTGATTCTCGCCGATCCTGTATGATACTCGTCGACTGATTCTCGCCGAACCTGTTCAGTGATTCTCGCCGATTGTCGCCGATTCTCACCGATTGATACTCGCCGATTCTGAACCCTATTTTCGGGTGGTCTGCGGATAGCGATTTTCCTTGGTTTATTTATACCTTGGTATAAATAGGACTCTTAGGGTTTATCGGGGGATAAGGTTTTGGGCTCGCGATTTTCTCCTATAGCAGATCGAAACTCGACGGAAGCCGTTCCGCCTTTCGCTCCGCCGATCCCGATTCCCGCCGCCGGAAGAGTTCCGCCGCCGTGTTCGCTCCGTCGACCACCTCTTCTCCGGCGACTGTCGCTGGTGCTGCAATCCCTGGCGCGGACCTAGCAGTCCGTGGGAAAGCAAAGGTGCGGTCTTCTCCATCCCGATCTTCCGTGTGACGGAAAGCCCGGTGTTCTCCCGCTCGTGTGGACTTCTGCAGAAACGTGGATACTATTCCACGTAGAACTCGCCACCAGCAGAAATCAAAGTGTGGAGCATCTCCATTGGGTTGTGACTCAACGCCACTGAGGTAATTTTTGCCTAGTTTTGCTAACTTCTTGATTCAATGTTCATGGCCCGATCCACATCTCTTTGGGTTTTTCTTGATGTTTTTACTTTTCCGCTGCGTGCACCAGCGTTGTGCCAACCCTATAGAGAAATCCAACAGTGGTATCAGAGCCAGGTTTCAGCCATGATCGTTGTTTGGAAGTTTGTTATTCCAGTGCGTGTAAACCTAGGGATTTAGAAGTGTTCTAAATGTCTAGATTTAGTCTTGGTTCCCGCCAAGAACGTCTGGAATTGCGTGGGAATTTCTAAGTGTTTGAAATTGTGATCTCCTTAGCAGTAACCATCCCTCGATTTTGTTTTGGATTTTGAATCCAACAAAGAGAGATGAGCTTGTCTACTGCTTTAAGTTGAGCTGTCTTTGCCTTTGTCCAATGCATGTAAATCTGAGGATTTGGAAATTTCCGGATGTTCAGATTTAGCCCTTCCTTCTATCAAATGTTGATGGTGTCAGGATGTGCACATAAGGGATGCATGTGGTTTTAGAAGAATTGTTTTTCTTTGGATGTGCACGTTGATCAAATGTTGATCATGGTTAATTGTTAACCTATATTTGAAATTCCTTCATCAAATATTAAGTGTTCGGATGCCTTCCGATGGATGACACTCTTCCTGCCTCGATCGATGAAGTGTGGGCTTGCCAAAGCAAGGTGCATTAATCTATCTTGGTAAGGGTGCGAGCGGATAATTGTGATGTTTATCCCACTGTCGACATCGGGTCCAGCTTAACTAGGTGACCTCAAAGGTTGAGTGCCTAGAGGCATAGGGTTGGCATGCACCATATGATGGATGCGAATAAGGAGTTATTCACCAACCATACAAGAATTGCATGAGGATGCAATTGGCAAGCGTTGCCTACCTAAATAACCGCATCGTGAGAGGAATGCCAAAGCGGACTCATAGTGTTGGTGAAATACGGATCTTGTCCACTAAGAGAGTAGCTCGCATGAACTCTCCGAATTGTTAGTGAGGGCTATCATTTCGAATAAAATAGTGGGAGTATTTTAATTGAAGTCCTAATTAGAATAAATTGTAATTGAAATTTAGGTACTGATTTTATTCTGCATAAATTCTTGTAGAATTCCATGGCAAGTGTTTCGCACTCCACGTTGTCTCTGAGAGCCATCCTTGAGAAGGATAAGCTCAGTGGGACAAATTATATGGACTGGTATAGGAACCTGAGAATTGTTCTTAGGCAAGAGCGAAAGCTCTATGTCTTGGAAGAAGAAGCCCCCGAGGTGCCGACCGGGAACTCTTCCCGTGCTGAGAAAGATACTTATAAGAAGTATACTGACGATGCTTTGGATGTCGAGTGCCTTATGCTTGCCACCATGAACTCTGAGCTTCAGAAGCAACATGAGAACATGGGGTGCAAGGAGATTGACGAGCATCTCAAGAAAATGTTTCAAGGGCAGGCTCGTCAAGAGAGGTTCGACATCACTACAGCGTTGTTTCAGTGCAAGATGGGAGTTCGAGACTCAGTAGGGACTCACGTACTCAAGATGATTTGGTATATAGAGAACCTTGAAAGGCTGGGTTTTCCTCTTGGTCAAGAGTTGGCCACGGATCTGATCCTGCAATCGTTGCCGGACAGTTATGAGCAGTTCGTCTTGAACTACAACATGAACGAGATAGACAAGACACTGCCGAACTCCTAGGCATGTTGAGAACTGCCGAAATCAATATGAAGAAGGCCAAGCCTGCCAGCCCCATACTGATGGTGCATAAGGGCAAGGGCAAAGCCAAGGGCTCCAAGAAGACGAAGGTGGGACCTAAGTCATATCTTGAGCCCAAGTCTTCAGCACTGATGAAAAAGAAAAGCACGGTGAAGGAAGGGAAATGCCACCACTATGGCAAGGCTGTTCATTGGAGGAGGAACTGTCCTTCATACATTGAGGGTCTGCAGAAATTGAGGGGAGGTATGACTTCCGCTTCAAATGCTTACGTTATAGAGAATAAACCTTTCTGCTCCTTCATCTTGGGTATTGGATACCGGATGTGGTTCTCACATTTGTACAAATGTGCAGGAACTGGGAAGGAGAAGATTGCTGAGTAAAGGGGAGGTGGATGATGAACTGTAAATATGCGTATTTTTATGCACATTAATTTAGTCATTTTCATTTATTTTCGTCGTTTTTACTTATTTTTGTTCAATAAAATGTTCCTATTCTTGTAAATTTTCTCCTAACTTGTTTTATTTTATTTTGCAGAAAAATTCCAGAATCTGCCAAATTTTGGGAAGTACACGCCCGTGACACATGGGTCACGCCCGTGACCGAGCCACGACTGTGCATTTCCCGTGAAATGGGAAAATTTCTGAAGAAAAGGCTTGACACGCCTGGCGACACGCCCGTGTCACCCGACACGGGGCGTGACCCAAGCCCGTGTCCTCTCCTCTCGACGAATTCCACTCGACGATCGTCGAGTGTCGACACCAACTGTCACGCCCATAGTCACGCCCGTGACCTGGGGCGTGACCCAATTTCAGCTCAACGATTTCGACTCGACACTTTCCGCTCGACATTCGTCGAGTGTCGACCCGACTGTCACGCCCATAGTCACGCCCGTGACATGGGGCGTGACCTTTCCAGCTGGCCCGACAAGATGCTGCCGAGACATTTGACGCAACCCGCGCCCGGTTCTACCTCCCCGACACGCCCTAGGTCACGCCCGTGACCTGGGGCGTGACTGCTGCGAACTCAGCCCGAAGTCAACTTTGCTGTCCAATCGCCAGCCGCCTTCATGAATAGTACTGTCACGCCCCCATGTCACGCCCGTGACCGAGGGCGTGTACTTAGAAATTTTTTCCTATAAATAGCCCAGTTCTGTAAGGTCCAAGGGTTCAGATTTTTGGGCCAATTTAGTGTCTTTTTGTGGGCTAATCCGTGGATTCTAGTGCTATGTAAGGAGATTTCTCCCTCTTATTTCATGTTTTGTTTTTGCTTTACCTTTTAGCTTTGTAATAGCTTGAAAATTTTAATAAAAATGTTAGATTTTCTCTCTTTATTTGGCATGAAAAGTTCATTTGGATGGCTCACCTCTTTCCCTTTTTATTCTTTGTTCTTCACTTGTTCTTCATTTATGAAAAGTGTGTGTGTGTATGAGTGTAATTTGCTTACTTTACATGTTTTTTTTTATTTGTTTTCATGCTTAGGAATGTTATGTTTCCTCTTTACATGCCTTTGATTTTTCAAAATAGTTTTGTTAGAAACTCGTGAAATGGTGAATTAGGTTTTCTTTTTTTCTCACATGTCTTTTTCCTCTAAATAGTTTTCATGCTTAGATTTTGATTTCATCCTTATGATTTTGTAAAAGAGATTTTAAAAAGTGATTTTGTTTTTTTTTTACTTAGTTTTCTTTTAGGATTGTAAACCCTTTTTTGTTCTTTTCAACTTCTTTCTCACTTTTTTATCACTTTCATAACATCATAAGAATGAAAATTTGGTATTTTGATTTTCCAAAAACTTTGGTTTTCAATTTATTTTGAAAAACTTTTATCTTCTAAAAATTTGAAATTTCTTCTTTTTATTTGTTTTTGGCAAAACCTATGCTTGAAATAGTTAAAAGTTTTAATTTTTAGGTAACTTTGATTTTTCATGAAGTGTGTGTGAGTGTAGGTGTATAATTTTTAATGCTTGTATAAATCATGAAGTGTGTGTGAGTGTGGGTGTATTAACTTTTATGCTTTGATTTAAATTGTGTAGAGTGTGTGAGTGTAGGTGTTAGCTTTTCATGCTTTCTTTTAATGCTTTCCTTTTAATGCTTTGATTCAAATTATGTAGAGTGTGTGAGTGTAGGTGTTAGCTTTTCATGCTTTCTTTTAATGCTTTCCTTTAATGCTTTGATTCAAATTATGTAGAGTGTGTGAGTGTAGGTGTTAGCTTATTGCTTTCTTGAATTTCATTTGGAGTGTGTGTGTTCGTGTGCATTTATTTCCGCCTACTCGTTAAGAGTTAAATGGCGCATCGTTTTCATTTTCAGTCCTACTCGTTTGAGTAGGACTTGCAATTTTTCTTTCTTTATTTTTCCGCCTACTCACTTGAGTTAAATGGCCGGACTTTTTAGCCCTGTAATCGCATTTATTTTCTCCTACTCGTTTGAGTAGGACTCGCTTTCATTTCAGTCCTACTCGTTTGAGTAGGACTTGCAATTTTCAGCCTTTATTTACCGCCCCCACTCGTTTGAGTGGGACTCGCAAATTTAAATTATGCAAATTTCATTCATGTGTAACTTAGTTTTGTTTAATTTATAATTTGGAGTGTGCGTGAGTTCTCGTTTAGTTAACTTTTTAGCTTTCTAAATATTGTTATTTTTCTTTTGTCCCTTTCTTATAATCGTTTAGCATTTAATTTCGAACTCGCGCCTCACTAAATTATAAGCCGTCCCCATACCGATGTGTGGCTAATCGCTATTAGCCTCGGCATCGAAGAGCATTGGGACATTTAAAATGATTTATAATAATTAAAGCTCTTCATTTTCATTTTAATTTAAGCACTTAGGGTTTACCCCGGGTTTACGACGCGTAGGACCACATAATCGATGTGTGGGCCCTATTTCCGTAGTCCATATGCTAGCTAGCCGAGAGGCCGTGCATATGGACCGATCACCCCTGGGTAAATAGAGTTGCGTGCATACCCTCGAGAGAGGACTAGCGTAATTCTACCGGATTGGGTCCCCCACCCAATAGCGGGGTTCTTAGCGTAAAGCGGGCGTTAAGAGGAATCCTTCGTCGGACTAACGTTCGGTCGAATAGTCTTAACGTTTAGGTGAGCGATATCCCTATAGCTAGGTGAGCTCACATTTGTGGAACCTCCACGGCCAAGTTGTCTTATTATTAATTTGAAAACCAAGTCTTTTTATTATTAAAAATTGTTTTAGTCTTAATCCGATTCGATGCCGAGCGTTAACCCTTCATCGAATATTTTCTAAATCGTTTTTTCGCTCCTTTGTTTTTCCGTTTTTAGTTTTCAAAAAAAATCCACCTTATTTTCAGTAAAATAATAGTCCTCCCGGAGGAGTAAGAATAGTCAACGCGACCCCGAGAACAATACGACCTCGGTATTCCCCCGAATATCGAGTACTACTTGCGATAGGTGCACTTGCCTACCTAGCAAGCCCGCGGCGATCGACTCACCGAACCAACCACAGTAAGAGTCTGTTCGCGGGTCCATCAAGTTTTTGGCGCCGTTGCCGGGAGCTCTCTTTTCGAGTTGCTATTTCGAATTCCGGAGTCTATTAATTTTACTTATTTTCTAAAAAACAAAAAATTTAAAAACTTTATTTTAAAAACAAAAAAAAAAAAAGTTTATTTTTTGTTTTATTTTTGTTTGGGTGTATGACCCGAGGACAACCCTCAGAGTCTGAAGATTTAGACTTCGACCCTGAGATCGAACGCTCTCTTGCGCGTATCCGATCTCATCGCCGAAATCCTTCTTTAGATCCCGAGGAATCTATCGGAGAACCCACTGTTGTAGTTATGGCCGCCCCTAACCTTCCCCCGGCGGCCGAGCGTACTATGTCTTATTACGCCCGCCTAACCTGGATGATTCAGGGTCGAGTATTGTTCGCCCTGCGGTGGCCAATAATAATTTTGAAATAAAGTCAAGTGTCATTCAAATGGTCCAAAACGCCGTGCAGTTCGATGGACTGCCGGATGAGGACCCGAATGTCCACTTGTCCAATTTCTTGGAGATATGCGACACCTTCAAGATCAATGGCGTCACTGATGACGCCATTCGTTTGCGCTTATTTCCTTTTTCCCTTAAGTCCAAAGCCAAGGCGTGGTTGAATGCCCTCCCGCGAGGATGTATCACCACGTGGGCTGAGTTGACGGAACGGTTCCTAACGAAGTACTTTCCGCCCGCCAAAACTGCAAAGTTGCGGGCGGACATTTCTTCGTTTGTGCAGAACGATCCCGAGTCTCTATACGAGACTTGGGAACGATTTAAGGAATTCCTCCGCCGTTGCCCGCACCACGCGCTGCCAACGTGGTTGCAAGTTCAAATTTTTTATAATGGGCTGAATTTTCAGACGCGTCAAATGATTGACGCGGCTGCCGGGGACGCTTAACAACAAAACCCCCGAGGCCGCCCAGGCTTTATTCGAAGAGATGGCTATGAACGCCTATCAATGGAACGTCCCGCGGGGACGGCCAAAGCCGGCGGCTGGTCTTTTTGAAGTGGATGCCACTGCTCTCTTGACCCTTCAAGTTGAAAGGTTAACAAAGCAGGTGGCGGAGATGTCTGCTGCCTCCTCCACTCCGCCTTGTTTTATTCCCCCAAACGTCTGCGTAGCTGAAGAGTTCGTGGACTTCATGGGAAATTCGGGTCGTCCTCCCTTCAACCCCCAACAACCCTTATAGTAATAACTATAATCCGGGTTGGAGAATCACCCCAACTTCTCGTGGAGCAACCCGAATAATGCTCAGCCCCCCCTATTTCTTATGCGCCCGGATTTCTTCCTCCCCCTCCTCTTCCGAAACCCTCCCCGATGGAGGAAAATTTTTCGAAGTATATTGCGTCCAACGAGTCAAATATCCGGAACATCACCGGATCGCTAAAAACACTCGAACAACAGGTTGGACAGCTGGCGAGGATGATGTCCGAGCGCGCGCTCGGGGCACTGCCGGGAAACACGGAGCCCAATCCACGGGAAAACGCCAACGCTATAACCCTCCGTAGCGGAAAGGAGGTGGTCGATCCAAAACGGACCGACCCTCAGGTACATATTTCACCTCCGACCCCTCTTCCCCTTTCTTCGCTCACGCCACCTTTACCTATTATAAAAGAAAAAATTATTTTAAACAAGGCTCTTCCGTATCCGCATAAGTTAGAAAACGAGCGTAAGGACGCGCAATATGAAAAATTTATTTTATTATTAAAACAAATTCACATTAATGTTCCTTTTTGCGAGGCTATCTCGCAAATGCCCAAATATGCGAAATTTTTAAAAGAACTACTTTCTAATAAACGCAAATTAGAGGATATTTCGCATGTATCTCTCAACGCTGTCTGCTCGGCGGCCCTTACTAATAAATTGCCCGCAAAACAAAACGACCCGGGACGGTTTTCCATCCCGTGCCTTTTTGGCGATATATTAGTAAAGTACGCCTTAGCTGATTTAGGGGCTAGCATTAATCTGATGCCGTTCTCGCTCTTTTCGCGTTTAGGTTTGGGTACTCCTAGTCCTACGAATATGCGCATCCAATTAGCGGATCGCTCGGTTAAGTTCCCTATCGGGTAGTGGAGGACGTCCTTGTCCGAGTCGACAAGTTTACCTTCCCGGTAGACTTCGTCATCTTAGATATCGAGGAGGACGCCGAGGTACCAATAATACTCGGTCGCCCTTTTCTCGCCACCTCCCGCGCACTAATAGATGTTAGTAATGGTAGGCTTCTCCTCCGAGTAGGCGATGACCAAGTTACTTTCTCTATTAATCCCTCGATGGACAATTTGTCATCGAGCGACGATTTCTGCTATTCTTTAGATACCTTTTTCGGAGATCGTTCTTCTCCCATTTTCGAGTCCGTATTTTTAATGACGATATTTATGCGCTCGAAAATTTTAACTGCGATGAGGATACGTCTATAGACTTGCCTTTCGAACCAATTGGTAAGAAAGACATAGGAATTAAAACCTCCCTAGAAGAACCGCCATCCTAGACCTCAAACCCTTACCCGCCTCGCTCAAGTACGCTTTTTTGGGAAAAGGTGATACACTCCCCGTTATCATTTCTTCGGACTTGAGTGATTCGGAGACTTCCGATTTATTGGAAGTTTTATTTAAACATCGCCACGCAATTGCGTGGCAAATCTCTGACCTAAAGGGGATTAGCCCCTCCTTTTGCACCCATAAGATTTTCCTAAACGATAATTGCCGCAAAACGATTCAGCCGCAGCGTCGTCTTAACCCAAACATGAAAGACGTCGTTAAAGCCGAAATCATTAAGTTATTAGATGCGGGGATTATCTACCCTATTTCGGACAGTGCATGGGTTAGTCCCGTGCATGTCGTGCCCAAGAAGGGCGGTCTTACCGTAGTGGCGAATGAGCATAACGAGCTTGTCCCAACTCGTACTGTTACGGGTTGGCGAGTGTGCATCGACTATAGGAAACTTAACGACGCACCCGCAAGGACCATTTCCCTCTGCCATTTCTAGACCAGATTTTAGAGCGTTTATCCGGTCATCCGTATTATTGTTTTCTTGATGGTTTATCGGGGTTTTTCCAAATCCCCATTTCCCCCGATGATCAAGAGAAAACAACTTTTACTTGCCCGTTCGGCACCTTCGCATATCGAAGAATGCCATTTGGCCTCTGCAACGCGCCAGCTACATTCCAAAGATGTATGCTAGCGATCTTTGGCGAGCTAGTAGAAGACATTATGGAAGTCTTTATGGATGACTTCTCTGTTTTCGGACGCTCTTTTCCCGATTGCCTTAACAATTTAGATCGTGTCCTTCAACGGTGCGAGGACACAAGCCTTGTTTTAAATTGGGAAAAATGCAACTTTATGGTTCGAGGAGGTTTGGTCCTCGGCCATATGATTTCGTCTAAGGGGATAGAGGTGGATAAGGCCAAGATAGAAATTATAGAAAAACTTCCGCATCCAACAAACGTAAAATCTATTAGGAGTTTCTTAGGCCATGCGGGCTTTTATCGACGCTTTATTCAAGATTTTTCAAAAATAACAAAGCCGCTAACTCACCTCTTGGAAAAGGAATCACGCTTCATCTTTAGTAGCGAATGCGAGTCCGCCTTTAATTTGATAAAACAAAAACTTATCTCTTCCCCAATTTTAGTGGCCCCTAATTGGTCCCTTCCGTTCGAAATAATGTGCGACGCTAGTGATATTGCCTTAGGTGCCGTTCTTGGCCAACGCGTAGAAAAACATTTTCATCCTATTTATTACGCTAGCAAGACGCTCACTTCCGCACAAGTAAATTACACGACAACGGAAAAGGAACTCTTAGCCGTCGTTTTCGCTTTCGATAAGTTTCGCTCGTATATAACGCTATCTAAAGTTATCGTTTTTACCGATCACTCCGCGCTTAAATATTTATTAGCTAAAAATGATGCGAAGCCCCGCCTTCTTCGATGGATTCTCCTCCTACAAGAGTTTGACTTGGAGATCCGAGATAAGCGGGGAGCGGAAAATCTAGCGGCGGACCACCTCTCCCGTTTAGAAAATCCAGGTGCGGAAGCGCTCGTCGAATCTGAAATAAATGACAGATTCCCCGAGGAACGCCTTCTTGCCATTAATATCTTCGTCATCTTCGCCTTGGTTCGCAGATTTTGCAAATTTTTTAGTAGCGCGGGTTCTTCCAAAAGAATTTTCCAGTCATCAAAAGAAGAAATTCTTTTCTGACTTGAAAAATTTCTTTTGGGAGGACCCATTTCTTTTTCGTATCTGCGCGGACCAAGCGGTCCGAAGATGCGTTGCGGGTGTGGAGTGCTTACAAATTCTTAAGCACTGCCACGAGGGTCCAGCCGGTGGGCATTATCAAGCCAACCGGACCGCTCGGAAGGCGCTAGAGGCGGGCTACTTTTGGCCCACTCTCTTCAAAGACGCGCATAATTTTGTGCGCGCATGCGATAGCTGTCAGCGGTCGGGTAACATCTCTCGTCGCGACGAGATGCCCCAAAATATGTTTTTAGAATGCGAAGTCTTCGATTTGTGGGGCATAGATTTTGTTGGTCCCCTACCTCCGTCTTTCAAAAATATGTATATTTTAGTGGCGGTCGACTACGTATCGAGGTGGGCGGAAGCGCAAGCTCTCCCCACCAACGATGCGCGAGTCGTCGTTACATTTCTTAAAAAATTATTTTCTCGCTTCGGCACGCCTCGCGCAATTGTTAGTGATAGGGGAACGCATTTCTGTAACGCTCTTATGGCTAAGACGTTAGCTAAATACGGAGTCACGCACAAGCTTGCCACCCCCTACCACCCGCAAACAAGTGGCCAAGTCGAGGTAGTAAATCGAGAGATTAAGCGAATTTAGAAAAAACCGTTTCGCTAAATAGGAAAGATTGGTCCGTTAAACTCGACGATGCGTTGTGGGCGTATCGGACGGCATACAAAACCGCTATTGGATGTACGCCGTTCCGGTTAGTCTACGGCAAAGCGTGCCATTTACCCGTAGAATTAGAACATCGCGCACTTTGGGCTTTAAAACTCTTAAACCTCGACTCCAACTTAGCCGCTCAGAATAGAAAACTGCAACTAAACGAGCTCGATGAATGGCGCTTACGAGAGCATAAATTCTATAAGGAGCGCTCTAAGTTTATATCACGATCGAAAAATCAGGTCCCAAAAATTATTTTTCTCCGGGGCGATCTTGTCCTTCTTTACAATTCACGTCTTAGGCTTTTTCCAGGTAAATTAAAATCTAGATGGTCCGGTCCCTTCTTAGTTGAAGAAGTTTTCCCTTATGGAACCGTACTCGTCTCCCACCCGGACAAAGGCTCTTTTAAAGTAAACGGTCATCGGTTAAAGTCTTACATCGCGGGCGACCCAGTGATCGGTTTTAACGAAACCATAACTTTCCTCCACACTATAAACCGCCAAAATAGTCAAGCTACACGACTATAAACAAAGCGCTCCTGGGAGGCACCCCTCGCTTATCTTTTTCGCTCTTTCCTTATTATCTTTGTTATTTTTTCTAATAAACGCAGGGTTTCTGATCGGCCTCCCCCTCGCGTTTCAGGGAAGCTTCTACCCCCCTTCCCTTTCTTTTCTTTGTACATATTGTCTTTTTTCTGTTCCGCATACTTACGATACAACATTGGGGACAATGTTGGACTTAAGTATGGGGGTATTTTCGTGCTTTATTTTCTGCACTTCAATTTTTCTGCATCTCAAAAAAAAGAAAAATACAAAAAAAATACATATAACAACAAAACAAAAACAAAAAAAAAAAAATTAATTAAAAAAAAAAAAAACATCTTAAAATGAAACAAAAAAAAATTCCAAATGAAAAAAAAAAAGAAGACAAAAAAAAAAAAAAAAACATACAAAAAATACAAAAAAAAAAAAACAACAAAAAAATTTTTTTTTTTGTTTCTCTTTGTATATATTTTTTGTTTTTTTTTTCTCTCTCCCCCTTCCTCATTCTTGTACAAACATTTTTCTTTTTCTCCCTTATTTTTGTACATATTATGAAAATTCTCTTAAAAAAAAATATACAAAAAAAAGATAATAGTTCAAAAAATTTTTCAAACAAAAAAATTGAGAAAAACAAAAATACAAAAAAAAGATAATAAATGAAAAACACAAAAAAATGTTTACGCAAAAACTATAAAAAACAAAAAAATGTTTTGCAACAAATAAATTAAATATTCCATACTTAACTTTTCTGCTATCCAAAAATTCTGTTTTGAGTTTATTTATATGTGAATACTATTAATTCTCTGTTTACTACCCGTTTGTTAATTATCGATTGAAACATTTAAATAGCCGGGGTTAAGTTTTAAAGAATTCTTTATGCTTTGTTAAAACTAGCGGACTCGTTTTAGGCACTACTTCTAATTTTTCATTAATAGGAGCACGTATATTATGTTAGGAAATAACGACTATAGAATTCAATTATACTTACTTTTAGCTTTCTGAAAAATATTGGGACGTACAAATTATTAAGGTTGCTCTCAAAAATTTTTAGGATTACAATCTAGTTTTCCTTTCTCCCCTCACTTTTCATGACCTACTTGGCATGAAAAATTTTATCCTTAAAGATCTTATGTCAATGGGAACAAGATTTCGTTCCGTAAACATAGGCACCCAATAATTTAAAAAATTATATAGGGAGTAAGAGGATAAAATTCATTACTCCCCAAATATACATTGGGTTAATTTTATGAAGTTGAAAACAAAAATCATATTAGGAAAATAAGATTTCGTTTTCCTAATAAATCCAAAAGAAAAAAAATGGAGGTTTGAAGAAAAAAATTACCTCACCTCAAATATCAAAACCCTCTTCATAAACCACACTACCCCCTTAGCCAATTACACGATTCTAGAATTAATTCAAAAATCTTTTTGAGAGCATAATTAGTAAACTGTATTATTTCCGGTAGCACTCGTATAAGCTAGAATTCTTATAATTCCAAACTATTTTCGTTAACCTAACCATTACAAATGTTGCCTTCTATTTTGATTACATCAAGAAGTCTTTTGGCCAAAACTTTTGCGCTATTTAAATCATCTACATAATTTTAGGACTTAACTCTTACACCCCGTATATTTATTTCGATCTCTCTTATAATTAATTAAGCGATAGCCAAAACTTAGAGTTTTTTTTATTCCTTATAGATTCACCTCAAACTTTTGCTCTGGAATAGCAAAAGCCTAAGTATGGGGGTATTTGATGAACTGTAAATATGCGTATTTTTATGCACATTAATTTAGTCATTTTCATTTATTTTCGTCGTTTTTACTTATTTTTGTTCAATAAAATGTTCCTATTCTTGTAAATTTTCTCCTAACTTGTTTTATTTTATTTTGCAGAAAAATTCCAGAATCTGCCAAATTTTGGGAAGTACACGCCCGTGACACATGGGTCACGCCCGTGACCGAGCCACGACTGTGCATTTCCCGTGAAATGGGAAAATTTCTGAAGAAAAGGCTTGACACGCCTGGCGACACGCCCGTGTCACCAGACGGGGCGTGACCCAAGCCCGTGTCCTCTCCTCTCGACGAATTCCACTCGACGATCGTCGAGTGTCGACACCAACTGTCACGCCCATAGTCACGCCCGTGACCTGGGGCGTGACCCAATTTCAGCTCAACGATTTCGACTCGACACTTTCCGCTCGACATTCGTCGAGTGTCGACCCGACTGTCACGCCCATAGTCACGCCCGTGACATGGGGCGTGACCTTTCCAGCTGGCCCGACAAGATGCTGCCGAAGACATTTGACGCAAACCGCGCCGGTCTACCTCCCGACACGCCCTAGGTCACGCCCGTGACCTGGGGCGTGACTGCTGCGAACTCAGCCCGAAGTCAACTTTGCTGTCCAATCGCCAGCCGCCTTCATGAATAGTACTGTCACGCCCCCATGTCACGCCCGTGACCGAGGGCGTGTACTTAGAAATTTTTTCCTATAAATAGCCCAGTTCTGTAAGGTCCAAGGGTTCAGATTTTTGGGCCAATTTAGTGTATTTTTGTGGGCTAATCCGTGGATTCTAGTGCTATGTAAGGAGATTTCTCCCTTCTTATTTCATGTTTTGTTTTTGATTTACCTTTTAGCTTTGTAATAGCTTGAAAATTTTAATAAAAATGTTAGATTTTCTCTCTTTATTTGGCATGAAAAGTTCATTTGGATGGCTCACCTCTTTCCCTTTTTATTCTTTGTTCTTCACTTGTTCTTCATTTATGAAAAGTGTGTGTGTGTGTATGAGTGTAATTTGCTTACTTTACATGTTTTTTTTTATTTGTTTTCATGCTTAGGAATGTTATGTTTTCCTCTTTATATGCCTTTGATTTTTCAAAATAGGTTTTGTTAGAAACTCGTGAAATGGTGAATTAGGTTTTTCTTTTTTTCTCACCATGTCTTTTTCCTCTAAATAGTTTTCATGCTTAGATTTTGATTTCATCCTTATGATTTTGTAAAAGAGATTTTAAAAAGTGATTTTGTTTTTTTTACTTAGTTTTCTTTTAGGATTGTAAAACCCTTTTTTGTTCTTTTCAACTTCTTTCTCACTTTTTTATCACTTTCATAACATCATAAGAATGAAAATTTTGGTATTTTGATTTTCCAAAAACTTTGGTTTTCAATTTATTTTGAAAAACTTTTATCTTCTAAAAATTGAAATTTCTTCTTTTTATTTGTTTTTGGCAAAACCTATGCTTGAAATAGTTAAAGTTTTAATTTTTAGGTAACTTTGATTTTTCATGAAGTGTGTGTGAGTGTAGGTGTATAATTTTTAATGCTTTGTATAAATCATGAAGTGTGTGTGAGTGTGGGTGTATTAACTTTTATGCTTTGATTTAAATTGTGTAGAGTGTGTGAGTGTAGGTGTTAGCTTTTCATGCTTCTTTTAATGCTTCCTTTTAATGCTTGATTCAAATTATGTAGAGTGTGTGAGTGTAGGTGTTAGCTTTTCATGCTTTCTTTTAATGCTTTCCTTTTAATGCTTTGATTCAAATTATGTAGAGTGTGTGAGTGTAGGTGTTAGCTTTATTGCTTTCTTGAATTTCATTTGGAGTGTGTGGGTTCGTGTGCATATTTTTTCCGCCTACTCGTTAAGATTAAATGGCGCATCGTTTCATTTTCAGTCCTACTCGTTTGAGTAGGACTTGCAATTTTTCATTCTTTATTTTTCCGCCTACTCATTGAGTTAAGTGAGGTAATGCTGACACTAGTTACTTTCAAGTGTAAGAGGGAGGTTACTCATCAAAAGGTTCACGTTTGAGTAGAATCTGCCACTATGTTCACAAGACGAAGGAAACCATCTACATGGAACGGGCTCAAGTACACAGGAAGATCCGTGTGCCACCCGGCTCATCTTTCCTATTGGAAGGAAAGGATCAGGTTCTACATGGAGCTTTTATCCTCGACTCTTCATTCTCGTGGCGGAGGGACTTATGGTCCACACTAGCGTCTCCACA